>VXBO01008132.1:0-22517 GCA_013400135.1 Rhinoptilus africanus
TCTGGTTTGGACTCTTGAGATGTCACCATTCACTGCCAAAACAGTTAAAACCAGTCAAAGAACAAGAGAATGCTGTCTGTCTGATTAGGGAAAATAGATCTTTTCCTAATCCCAAATCTAGCTCAACTCATGAGTCGAGTTTTAGGCAGATTTCTCAGTAACCTGCCAGCACCTCTGAAACTTTGTCTAAAGCAATTTCTAAAACTGAAGAATGCCTTTTTTTTTGATTCTGTATACTAGCTTTGCATCCTGTTTCCCTGTTTGTGTCCCTTTCTGTTCAGTATTCTTAGGCAAAAATTTTCAGTTCAGAAGTAAAAAATAAGAATTCAATTGTGTATGGTGGCTCATCTTAGTTTTTCAAATAACGGAAGCTTGTGGGCTGCTTGTAGTTTTTCCAATGCAGATGAGTAGGTGACAGTTAAACATACGCAGTTCTCCCGGTTTTCAAGGCATTTGCAATTCTCAGCTTTTTCTCTGGGTACTATCTACTGAAACTTTGGTTTAGGTCTCTGCTCCTACCTTTTCCTGTACAAGTATAATTTCTCCTGATTTAGTGCAGTCAGAACAACATTGGACGTTTGGAGTTTGAGTTGGTTGACAGTCATCCTTAGGAATATTTTTGCATCAATTAAGACATCTACCTGTTTCCTCAGAATTCTTTTTGTTGTTGTACCGGTGTGTATATTTCATTATTTTTACCAGTAAGTGTTGTGCCCAAAGCTGGTCAATGGTTTTGATTAATACAGTTGAGGTGTCGGGGCTTTCTGCCTAAAAATTATTATTTCCCAAACTGAGTCCTTTAATTATTCCATATCAATGCAAGTGAATCTTTTCCTCCAAAACATAGTTCTATAAAAGTAATTGACTTGTTATTTTTTTGGTTTAATTTTTCTGTTTCATTTCTGAGCGTATGTTGGAAAATTCTCTGCTTCTTGTGTCTGCTCACTCAGAAGCTCAGTGCCTCCACAGGAATCCACTTTCAAGACAATCTTCTGTTGTGACTATGGATTTCTTTGAGTCTGTTTATGTTCCTGGAGCAAACTATGTCAGTCATGAAACAGTAGAAACAATGATCTTTTGGAGGTGATTTTCTCAACCACAGCTTTATAGGATATTTGGTTTGTAAGATGGGAAGAAAAAGGAGACTTCAAAAATAGTATGAATTTCAGCAATAGCTGAACGGAAAGTACAATGTTCACAAAAACCTTCTACAAACATTTTTTTTCCAGTCAAAAAATATAGGATTACCAGGGAAGACCTTGCAAGGGTTTTAGTTGCTGTTTGAATGAGCTCAGATATTACTGTGGTAAACAAGGGAATAAAATTGTACAATAGATTGAACATTGAAATTTTATGATGTGTGGAATTTCATTGTACTTGCATAGATATGAACACGCAGACAGATAAGATTATATAAAACGAGTCTTGAGTATCCACACAGGCAGGATCTTCCAGAGGTAGCATCAAATTACATGACAGTGGCGCAGCAGAGCATGTTCCATCTCAAAAGAACCTTTGGACAGTGTATGCTAGGTATTTCAAAGCAATAAAAGATTAATTAAGTGGATAAGTAGCTGAATAGCACAGACTCGTAACTTGCAATTTGTATCTTACTTCTAGTTTTGTGAACTCAGACCTCTGAAGCTGATGTCCGGAGTTACAGTTTTAATCACTTGAGTTTCATAAGCTACTACCATTTTCATCATTGTTTGAACAGAATATAATCAGCACACATAGTACAAACTACTTCTTTTTTGAAATTGCAGTATTACTAGAAATGTCAATAAAAAATGTGATTTGAATTGCCATAACATGAAAAAGCTTTGATCCTAGATCAGGATCTGGTTAGGCTAGGCACAGTAGAAAAACAACCACAAAACAAGGTGTTTCCCTGTGTAGCTTACCTTCAGATGATCAGGACAATGGATAGTAGGATACAGTTGGGTAGTTCAATCCTGGTCTTCCTGAAGAGGCAAGAATCATAACACAGGAACAGCCTAAATACTCATTTTTTAAAGACATCATAAAAAGAAAGGGAATAGGGATGACGAAGAGATGACTTGTGAAGATGTCCCATCTCACATCTAGAAGCTTTGCATGTGAAACCACAAATGTGCTTGTACTGAATATATAACAAGTGGCCTGCAATATAGGCCAAGCAGGAGTGAGAGTGGACCTCGTGCTGTTGACTAAGAAACAGCACTTGGTGAAGACCGTTCTGAAAATGGGTAAAGCAGCTTGATGTAACAGAAGGAGTTATAGAAATGCACAGAAATGAATCCTGCAATCAAAGCGACGGGGTAGAAAGTTCATTGTTGTAAGAATACTCACTTTGTACAAGCAGGACATGTGCCAAAGCCAAATAAGGACACTGTGGTAATTCATAAGAACTTAAATGAGATTTTTGATTGCATGGCTAAATAGAAAAAAAAAAAAACCAACCCCAAACATATTTCAGAAATTATTTTAACAGAGACCATGGAGCCATGGTTGAAATAAGATATAGAAGAACAACAGAAGGAGAGTAAGGACAGAACTCTAGGAAGCTAAAGACAGGAGTTAAGTAAGCTACTTTAAAGGCCACCCTAATAGAAGTGGGCCGAGACCAAGAACATAGCTTCACAAAAATGAAGAAAGGACAAAATTGCATAGTCAGCAGGTTAAAGGTCTGTGGGGAATAGGAAATACTCCTGGTTCTGAGATTTTGGCAGAGTGGTGGGAGGACAGAGCAGAAGCTCAGTCTTTCCTAGCTTTTAATCCCCCTCAATTTCCATTCCTTTGCTTTCTTAAAAAACCTACTGCATACATCAATAATACCATTCATTTTTTAGCTTGCTTTAAAATCTGACTTTTCAAGGTTTTAGCAGATATATTGCAGGGCTTTTCAGCTGGAAGTTGTCCTTAGATGGGGAATAAACTCTCAGTTTTTACACTTTATTTCAGATGTCTCTGCCACACTTAGGGCTGTGATCTTCCATTTAATTATTGTAGAAAACAAGTTCTGAATTAAAACTACATCCAAAATGGAACATACCTTTGTAGTATGGGCTTTGCAATACTTAGTTATGAAATGTCAAAGATATTTATCAGAAAATGAGACGTTAAAGAAAATGCTTTTACAAACAGCAACAGCAGCATTTCCGCACCTTAGGCGTTTAATGCTGGTTACCTGTGAACATTTTGCACAGATAATGTCCTTTTATTAATTTTGCAGCTACAACAAGCTTCATTAAGCTGGATGGTTAGTTGTATTTTTAATCTTAAAAGAGAGAAAATTGATAGACCAAGAGATTTGTCATTATTGCTGCAATCTTCACTGAGAGAGAACTCTATTAGGCAAGCTTTGAGATATTGTCTAAAACTCGAAGTAGGCAATATCTCTATTGAATCTCTAGAACCAAAACTAACTTCCATTCCCTGGTGTGCAGTAGCTTCCTCCCCCCACCCTTCATGATGTCAGGTAAAATATGCACCTGAAAGTGAAGGAACTTTGATGATCTTTGGTAGTGAGAATGAGCTTCTTGCAGCGTGAGGAGTTCTCGAAAGAATTCCCCACGATGTCTTGGATGTTGTACATAAGCATAACCATAAAGCCAAGATCCTTGTCACCCAGATTCTGCCTTACCTTGACCACCAGTATCTAAATTTTGCTCAAGTCTGAATTGGAGTGACTCTCCAGAGACTACTTATCCTCCTTGACTGTCCTTAGAATTCCTTGTATACCTAAAATTAGGGCCTGGGAATACTCAGAAAAATTCCTGGCTGAGCATAGAGATTCTTGTCTTTGCCTAAACCCTCCCCAGTCTAGAGCCTCTGTCTGCTTACTTAAACCCTAAAGTAATTCTGTCTTACAGCCTGCAGAAGCGCTATCTGGTGCTGGCAGCACTGGCAGCACTAAAAAGCATATCATTTTATGTAGCTATACAAGGTGATTACTGTATATATAGTATATATATAGGTGTATATGTATATCTCAGATATCTCATAGTCTGAATAATTAATGCACAGAGGGGTAGAAAAAAAGAAAAAGGAATCTTTCCTTTCTGCTTTACAAATGGGGAGCTAGAGCACACTGAGATTTGAACAAGGCCAAATAAGAAGTCTGTGAAACAGAATTTTGAGTGCCTTAACCACTCTATTTTCTGGGAAGTGTGTGGTGTTTTTCCCCACTCTAATGCTTATCAGAAGATGACTGTTTTGTTTTGGTTTTTTTTTTTCCTTCAACCTAAATTCTATTTGCATTACTGTTTAAATTTGAGTTTTTCAGCAGCTGCTGTTTTTGCAGCAATAAAAGACAATATTTTGGAGCAGCTCTTCATTTCCAGATGGAGAGCAGTTTTCAAAAGATTGTTGGATCCTTGTTCCTTATGACATACAAAGCTGTTCAAACAGAATTCTGACAGAGGGGATAAATTTGGGAGGTATCTTTTACAGAGGAAAATTACAGTGTATTGAACCAATCTTATCTCAAATTGCAAACAACTCACAAAAAGAAGGAAGAATTATGAACTGTATATCTTCAACTAAAAACCTAAATTTTGTGTCTTCTGTTGTCACTTTTTTCAACAGACATCAAATTTCTCTATTGGTGAGGCTTTTGCTATGAACAGCATTCTCTCTTGTAGTATATGATTAAATAGCAGAATAGGTTTATATCAACTTTATTTTAAGGAAAGAACAACCAACCTAGAATGTCTGCCAAATTATTTCATTTCATTTAGCTTATGTCATCTAATTACGTATGAAGATTTTTAATTTTACTTAGTAAGTCTTAAGAATTAGATAATTGTCTGATTTTTTTTGGAGTAAAAAACTTCCCATAAAGCATGATATAACTGTGTTATTTCAAGGCACAGCAAATCAGAAGGAAAGTCCTCACTTTATCCCTCCAAATGGTTGGTTTTGATAATGGAGTCTCTTCCATAATTCCAAAATTTTTTTCAACAAATGCATCACTTCAGCACTGGCATAGATATTTAGGCTGTCCCAGGAAGCAAAGACAAGCCTGAATCAATCTTTATTTTTATAAAAGGTGACTGGCATTCGCATTGCTTCTGTGTTTTTGATAGGGGTTCAGCCACTGATGGTTTGGAATCTGCTGAAAAAGTCTGCTTCAGCTCTCCATTCCAGGTAGATATGATGGCTGGGTGTGAATTTAAAGCTTTCCCTATAGTTTTCTTAAAGCTTCACCCAAAATAAAATAATGACCAAGCAAAAATTTACCCGTGAGTGCCTGTCCCTGTTAGGCCTCTATTGACTCTTCATTATTCCAGTTCTAAATTGAATACAGCCTCAGGGAAGGAAACATTTATATAAGAGGGTTACAGTGGAAAGATCTCTGTCCTAATCCTGCATATGAAAGACAGGCCTTAGAACCAGAGTGTCTTAAGGTAATTAAATGTAGCCTTTCTTCACCTTGAAGAAAAGTTGTTTCTCCCTGCAAGTTGCCAGGGAGCTTTATGGTGTTCTGTCCATCCTTTGTCAGGGAATATCTTCAACTGAGGAAACTCAATCTGAGCAAGTCAAAAAAGAGTCTTGATAGAATTAATATTATGCAATATTTGTGCGCATGTATATGTGAATAATTTGTAAACCCTATTTGTATAGGGAACATTCCCTGCCAATGCTATTTCTCCTGTGTAGCCAGGTTCGTATTCTTCCATTTCTCTGTTTATTTACTGTTCAGAGAAATAGTCCTTTGGGAAGGGCTGTTTCTCCCAAAGTCCTAGCCTATTTTGATAATGCCAGTAACATGTAATAAAGTGACTCAGAACACTGGTATTTTTTAGGCTAGTTTGCATCAATTTATAATGTGTCATATCACATAAGCATAATTTCAGTGATGCCTGATATCTCAAATGATGTTAATTTGAAGCAGCACGACGTTAAAAACCTCTCATTTGTTCTAGAATAAGTAGCTGCTGTACGCAGCTATTCAAATCTACATCATGTGAAGGGCATCATTGAAGAATTAAGGCAAATGCTTAATTTCAAAGGTTACTGAAAATCATCCAGTTGACTATTAAAATTAGGAAATACAGCTGGTGCACTTAATCACACAAAAGCTAAGTTTATCACTTATTCAGCATTCTTTGTCTCTAACAATGCCATGGAAAAACAATAGCGTGTTTTTTTTCTCTTAGAATGGACTGGGCAGCTCTATTTCTTTCCTCCCTTGTGTGATTTACAATATATGCATTGTCTGAACACTTTGCATGAATGTTTTTACAGTGATTGCCTTGTCTATCTTGAACTCTGTAGATCCAGAGCTTTATTATTGTGAAGGTTTTACTTGCATCAGAATCTATATTTTATTGCTAACCTTTGTGTGTAAGCCTCAGGAAAAGGAGCAAAATAATAATGAAAACCAGCCCTTGCTGTCTGGTAGCAGCATGCACTATAAATTCATATTTTGCCTAAAGTTTTGTTGTTTTAGTTTGTGGTGGTTTTTTTGTTTTTTTTTTTTTTTCCCTGGGGCATCTAATTAAGTAAGAAAAGCTGAATTATCAGTCTGTTCCCAAAAAATGTCTTAACCGTCACAGGTAAATTATTAAGAGAAGTCATTGCTGGGGTTAACTAGAAGAGTTTTATTAACGATCAAATTCTGATCAAATGGTAATTAATCGATGATGGTGTGAAAATCAAATGGTGATTAAGCAGTAATTGAATGTTAATTAAACAGTGATTTAGCAATGATCTGAGAATGTAACTGAATGTTAAACAGTAATTTAACAAGGATTTGAGGATGATTTGACAATGATTTAAGTGATGATTTAAACACTAATTTAGTGATTAGACAATGATTTAGACAGCAGTCAAATGCTTTAGTACTTACTAGGTTTCTAATAAGCTATAGCTGTATATATATGAACATTGCTAGCTTACAATACGCTCTTAGGCCTAGTTGCTTTCCTTGTTACAGATGAAAGATGCCAGGTAAAGGGTCTCTGTGCCTCAAGGAGTAACCTTGAGAGGTGGCCCTGCTCGAGGAGGAAATCGCTGCCGTACAGGAGAGCTCAATGCTCTCCAAGGGGCTACAGATTTTTATAACATAAAGGGATTGACTCGTAGTCAGCCTCCCCCCAGCTTTTGGTGTATGTGCAGGCGTGCAGCTGTAGCAGTTTTAGTCCTGTCCAGTCCCAGCTCTGCTGGTACTGTTAGCTCCTGAGGAGACATGGCCTGGGCTCCTTTGTCCCTGGGAAGATGTGGCCCCGCACAGTTGTCAGGGTTTGCCCAGCAGGGCCGGTGTCAGTCAGGGCCCCTTGTCAGTGATGCCTGAACCACAGCTCGCCCAGAGTCACCCGGTGCAGCCGTCACACCAACCCACAGTGTAAAAGAGCACAGTGAGCAGGCAGCAGCAAAGAATAGTCGGGAGTGATATTTGTGACAGGTTTCTACTTCAAAGCTGCCATACTTTGACTTGTTGACTCCTCTAGGAATGCCATATATGAACATGGCAAAACAGTTTATATGCGCTTGGGTTTTGTTTCTTTTTTCTCTCTTTTTTTTTTTTTCAGTAAATTGAAAAAGTGGAACGGTATACATAAAAGTGAACCTTTTTAAAGTCTGTGTAAAAGCAAGATAGAAAAAGAGGATACAGCTGACCTAATGATGCAAGAATGCTGGGGGTTTTATGAAAGATCAGGTTGTGACTTGTCCCGGATCTCAAACACAAAGAACTAATTTTTGTTGAAGTAATTGAAATTTGCCAAGCAAAGGAAATTTGTCAACCCACGAGAAAACTTGCTGAAGAAAGTTAAGTTCTTGGATAGCATGAGAGAATACCAAAAAGAAAAAGAAGAAAAAAAAGGAATCCCAAACCAGAAAAGAGAATCCGAAACAAAAAGGGGAAGCAGATCTCAAATTTGGAGTCCATGAAAGTTGTGTTGCTAAAATCACACCAATCAGCATAAGATCAGCCAATGTTGATGCTTGTAAGATGGTAGTGTAACTACAAAGGTTTGCACCAACTGCAAGAGTCAGCAGAATATATATACTATAGACAAAAGGGAATCTTCCAGCTGAGAAGAGACCTTAGTTACGATTTAATTATAATTTTTGCAAAAAGACTTAGCAAGAGCAGTGTAGTTGACTCGCTGTGTAAATGCTGTCTGTACAGAGTGTAGCTGATGGAATCCATCCATTCCCCAGTTCACGATCTCGGGAGGGTTTTCCTTTTTGTAATGCAAAAACTAATGGATAGATGTGATAGTGTGATAGTCTGCTGCCTTTGGTATTGAAAGAAAGAGTGAAAAAATGAAAGAATTAGTACGGTCTCTATGTAATGTCAGTAAAAAGACCAAGCTGTCTATTTAGGTAAAAACCCCAAAGCATAGTCTCAGCCCATATTGACATTTTAAGCTCTTCATATTATCAGCAACTTGGTTGAAAAGTGCAAGCCCAGAGATCCCTACACTGTTATGGGAAAGTATATGAGATTATATTCCTGTAAATTTTTTGAAGATTGAAAAGTATAATATTCATAGCATTTCTGTTGTGACATCACGTGAACAGCGGTACTAAAGCAGGTGTTCAAGGCACCTGTGCATATGCCAAAAACTGCAGCAAAGTCAGGAGCTGATACTGATGGCCTTTCGGGAAAAATTGAACTCAAATCATTTGGTTTCTATTGGCTGAAAGGAGCAATGGAGTGTCCTTTGTGGTAAAATCCTCATCCCTATTACATATAATATAGTAGAGCTGGTGGACACTGGTATTAAAGAAGAAAAAAAAGTTGTAAAATGAGATTCCTGATCTATAATTAACCTTGCTAGGTTACAATATAGCAGTAACAAAGTGTCATTGACTGAGTCTTAATTCACGAACACTGAAAATCAGTGCCTGCGTTGTTAGGAATATGCTCTCAGAGCTACTGGGATCTTGCAGAGGTCTTGGGGAAACTTCCAGGGAGATGGGAAAAAAGCAAGGAGATACAAGGAACTGAAGAATAGATTCTATTTAAAAGGTAATTACGTAAAAACCCACCATTTCCTTCAGTATGTTAAGACTTTTTCTCCCATATCTATTTTTTTGTGCTCTTATATACACAAGTCAACATCTCACAAATTGATATTTAGATTGGTTTCCAGTTTTAGTATACTTCAAATCTTTAAAACCCCCAAATATTTAATAACTTACATGTGTAGTTGAAATTAGTGTGATGTTCAACCTTAACAGAACTAATATTAAGCAAGTTTCTGCAATTTTTTTCAAGACTATTTAGTAGGCAAATAGTTATTTTGAGCACTGCATTTGAGGTAGGAATAGACATAGTACATTTTAAACTTTTTAAGAACTTGAGAAAATTTAAAGATAGAAAAATTATTAATTTCCTAATTTACATACTCTACTGAATCTCAAGTAAAATATTCCTTATGCAAGCAATCCATAGTAAGTCTTTTGTCAGACTGCAGCGTATAATAATTCTAATAGTTTTGTGAGAAGTAAAATAAATAACAAATATTTTTTTTGATAAAATGGTTAAATTATATTAGAGTTTGCTTCTTGTTTTTCTGTTGCCAACACCTGAATGAAGTTTAAGAGCTACTGTATATTGCTAAACTAAATTTCTTTACTTTCTGTTTTTGTTGTTGTTTAGCTAATGTGTTTTTCAGGTTTATTAAATCTGTGAAAAAATCATTTGCCATAAGCTTTCCTTTGGTACTTAACCATTAATGAATGTATTATGTCATTAAAGAAATAGGAATAGTTCTCAGTCATGGCAAGTTTCTTTCAACCCATCTTCGTCTCTGGAGAGACTAAAAATTGCAGTTTCTTCTCATGGTCCAAATGTGATATTGGAAAGTAACAAAACATTTTAGGCTGCTTTCAGCTGTAGAGATAAAGAGACATGCACAGCATTTCTAAGTGTCTAAACCCAACAAAATGGCATAGCTCCCATTATCCTGACATTTTGGAAGATGAGAAAGGAAGATGAAATGTGTTCTTACATCAGTGGCAGGATCATTTTATGACTTACAGTGTATTTTGCTCTGTAGGAAATGGACAATTAACTGGAAGTGAATATTTGTTTTTATTCTAAGTATTGCTAAGGTAGGACTATCAGAAATTATTTTGATATATTAATTGCTTGAAGTACCGATAGCCACAAAGGAAAATAGTTTTTTTTTTTTTCAACTATTCTTAGTGAGTTTCTTAGTTGAAATGAGCAGGGGCATCTTCAATTAGATCAAGTTGCTCAGAGCCCCGTCCAATGTGACCTTGAATGTTTTCCAGGGATGGGTCTCTGGGAAACCTGTGCCAGTGTTTCACCACCCTGATCGTAAAAACTGTATTCCTTATATCTAGTCTGAATCTACCCTCTTTTAGTTTAAAACCATCACCCCTTGTCCTATCACAACAGGCCCTACTGAATTTACAGGCCTTATGTGAATTTAAATCAGCAAGTAAGGAAAGATGGGAGGAGCCATAATTTAAGTCTCTGCCATAAGCCAATTAGAAATTGTTGTTATGCTTTGCTGAAGCAAGTGTTAAGTAAATATCATCATTTAGAATGTGGACAAGGAGTGGAGCAGAGCTCTGGTCTGCTTTGGCTTGTTGTGTCTGCTGAGCAGCACACATTAGGTAGAAGCATGAGAAAAAATAATGATGTTGCAAGATCTAGAGAAATGGACAGATTCCAAGCAGATAATAATGCTTCAATAGAGAGTGCAGTCCATTTAATAAACTATTTATTGATTTACTTTTGCTTCATATTCTTCTTAGCAGCTGATCATTGTTAAATATATTGTACTTGAGACTGGCATAAGTTGTTTTGTGGGCTCTCCTTGTCCCTAATGGTCGAACAGTGTATATATATGGCAAATGTTAGTCTTTCTGGACCTCCCCTTACTTTTAACAACAAAAAGTAAAACTTCAGGATTCAGTGCATTTGTATTGTTTCTCATATCGTCAGAAAAACTTGCAGAAGCCTCAATTAGTAATTAAGATATGTCCCAGTCAAAATTACACTAAATCTAGTTTGCAGTAATCTAAACACTGAAACAAGGCAAACAGCATTAGCTTGCAACTAGTGCTGTATATATGTTTGTGGGGGAGATAAAATTAAAGTGATAAGATTTTCAATCACAGTCTTTTGTAGTGAGACACTTAAAAGCTTTTATGATGCACCAGCTGTGGGGTCCAAGAGGTTTGATGTCCCATTATGCTGGTTTATGTCAGGTTGTGTGATAGATGCTCATCTGCACACCCGCAAAGCAGGACAGAGAGACCATGGTAGGCTGGGGGACCCCAAATAATACACTGCTGGTCTACTCCCAGCCCCATCGCAGGAGCCATCAGCCCATCAAAGACCCATCTTCACAAGCCTAGAGAAGCACAGAGGCACAATGCGGGGCAGGAACCCAGATTAAGGACTCTGGAGGAACACCTTGTCTAGGCCCCTCCCAGGACTTCCCCAGGAGACCCTCAGCTCCAGTATCCAGGAATGAAACCCATCACCATGAGTCCTTGGGAGCAGCTTTCCAGATCGCCTTTCAGACTAAGGGGGGTTGCTTCCTGGTGGTGGCACACATGATGGGATGCAGGGGAAGAGCAGGAGTCCGTATGGGATTTCAGGGAGGAACCAAAGGTGAAAAAGGGAGGGATTTAGGTGGCTTGCGGAGGAGCAAGCATGGGGAATAGAAGGATAAGGGAAAAATGTAAATATTTGGCTAGTTGGTGCAGTTGTCCAGCCATGCCCTGTGCCTTATCGGTGCAGTCTATCCTGCCTTCTTATTAAATTCCTCTGTGTATGAGTGCAACAACTGGAGTCAGGCCACAGGGTGGAGGTCCTCTGTGTCCATGGTGCAGTAACTGGAGCGAGTGTGGGTATGGGAATGAGCGTGTGATCGCCACTGAAGATCAAGCCAGATGAGCTCGTGAGTAGGAGAAGTCTGGGAGCAAGGGGGTCAGCGCGTCTGTAAGGGCCAGCTGTGGGTGTGAAAGCACCCGTGTGTCTCTATGGGGGAGAGCATAGAGGGTCAGCTATGGGGCCCAAGAGGGTCCTGTCCAGCTCTCTCCATGTGTGTGTGAGAGTGTGATGGTCTGTACCAGCAACTGGAGTGGCCTTGCACCCTCAGGGACTTGTATGCCCAGGTACCAGCAACTGTGGAGACTGGGATCCAGGGGCAGCTACTGGTCAGGCTGTCTGAGACCAGTTGCTGCAGGGATCCATGGACATATGTGTATTTTCACTAGTGGACCTCCATCCTGCTCAGCCAAAGACGGGGGCAGGATGAGACTCTTGGTGCCATCTGTGTTCATGTGGGTGCCCTGACTGTCTGTGACCTGTGTGTCTGGCAGGCCATATATGTATATATGTATGTATGCGTGTGTGTGTGCATGTGGTGTATGTGGTATACGTGTGGGTGCCTACTGGAAATACATCCTCAGCATCCTTACTGCCTGGACTTGGGGACATGGAGCTGTGGCAGCCTCCCCTCTCTTGGGCTTTTGGAGTCGGCATGATACATTTTCCTCTAACAGTTTCTCTGCAAATATGTACAAAATTGTTCATGCACTCTATACAAACAATTGTTCTTGCCAAGATAGGTTAAAATCTGTAATAAAAAATAATTTGCGGCAAAATTTTATCTTAAATTTTTAAACAATTTTACTTCAAAGTGGTGAGAAAATCATAGAATTGTCAAGGTTGGAAGGGACCTTAAAGATCATCTAGTTCCAACCCCCCTGCCCTGGGCAGGGAGACCTCCCACTAGATCAGGTTGCTCAAAGCCCCATCCAGCCTGGCCTTAAAAACTTACAGGGATGGGGCATCCACCACCTCTCTGGGCAACCTCTTCCAGTGTCTCACCACCCTCATGGTGAAGAACTTCCTAATGCCTTCTTTTCTCCAGGCTGAACAACCCGAACTCTCTCAGTCTGTCTTCATAGGAGAGGTGCTCCAGCCCTCTGTCTGATCATCCTTGTGGCCCTCCTCTGGACATGTTCCAGCACGTCCATATCTTTCTTGTAGTAGGGGCTCCAGAACTGGACACAGTGCTCCAGGTGGGGTCTCACAAGAGCAGAGTAGCGGGNTATCATTTTCTCCTTTTAAGCTCCTTCCATTTTTTTTTTTTAATATCTACAAGTTGGGAGTGGTAGAAAAAAATCTGTATTCCATCTGCTATTCTTGAACTCTGAAGTTTAGATGTAGCTCACAATGAGAGTGATGGTGTGGGTTTGGAGGTGTTTTCATTTATTTTGCATGTTTTATCTTAATTTATTTTTATTATTCCATTTCTTCAAGAAAATGCCTACTTTTAGTGATAAAATAGATAGAAGATTCTGACAATTTTTTTTTTTTTTTTTTTTTTAATGCCGAATTGGAAGAAACAAAACTGAAAGAACCCAGTTGCTTACGTCTGTGGTAGAAAAAAAATCAAGTCATGACAACAAGGCTTGTTCACTGCACATTGCTTTTTGTGGATGAACTCTTCCTCCTCTTTTCCCCCAAGCAGGATAGTGTCATCCCCTCTGCCAGCTTGGCTCATACTGTCCCCTAAACTAACTGTGGGTACTGGCTGGGAAAAAGCCAGTTGGTTCCAGCCAAATTCATGGCAGGGAGCATGCTAGCAGCCAGGCACTGTACAGAACAGCATCAAACCTGTGCCTTGTTGATGCTGAGCTTTCAATAGCCAGCTTGACCTTGAATGGGCTACTTTCTTGCCCAAAGGGTTTACCAATCTGAATAATCAAGACAGGCAAAGACTGACTAAAGAAAATGTTGTGGAGGTCATTGTATAGCTGTGCATCTGAAGCATCAAATACAGAAAAGCTTGTCTTACAAGCAGTTGGCAGCTCAAAGATGTTGTATTGGGCATTGTGCAGCAATATGTTGTGTTTCTGACTTAGCAGCAATGAAGGTCTTGGGTGGACAGTAAGAAGGAGGTAGTTTTCACAACTAAGACCATCCTTTCCTATTTAGAGTTGGGGCAAGTCTGCAAGAGCTATCCTTTAGTGGCAAAAATGAAGACTATAGTATCTGGCTGTACCCAGTCTCATTCTTCACAAGGGCAAAAGTCACTTATACATATTTTGTTCAGTATTTTATGTTAGTGAAGATAAAAATAAGTATTATAAAGCCTGAGACACTGGTAGATTTGACAGGAGTTTAATTTTGAGGTATGGGAAATCCAACTGCTGATTACTCTTTCAAAACACTGTTTTCTACCACTGCTGCTGAGGCTTGCCACAGCACCGTGGTTACTTCTCACCACCTCCCTCGCCACCTCCCTTAATCCACAGTAAAGGGATGCCAGATGTTGCAGCAAGGTGATGTCTTCCAAACAGCATGAATTCCACTGAGCAGGGCAAATATTTAAATATGATCGGTGGTGGTATATTCAAATGTGAAAGAGAATGATTTATGACTTTGAGGTTTTTGCATTCTTTAATTGAGTTCTGCTTTTATCCAAAACCCACTAGTTCTTCACTAAAGCACATTTTAAACCTAAGAATTGATGTCTCTTGCAGTATATAATGACCTATAATTTTCCTCCCACTTCAGCATAATGAATGCAATAATTTATTTCTTCTTTTGTTCATTATTTTGTATGAAGTTCTTAATTATTGAATTATTAGACTTTTTAGTAATGCAAATATTTTTTTCTTTCTGAAACTTGTGTTTTGATTGACTTTTTATAAGAAGCATGTGGTCGTGTTCAGAGAGCATAAACTACACTTTTCTTTGAGCAATGTATAATTTGCCCACGTTTGCTTGATATTAGATCATGTGTGCCTCCACTTCAGAATTATTGAATCCCATCCTAAGATAGTATAGACTTACATTAGCTGATGATCTAAACTGGTCATGCAATATTTCTTGAAATTTCTAGGAGAGGGAAGAATGCTTTACAATTATTAATGCTAATGTATAGGTTTTACTAAAAACAGCGATACATTTCTATCACACAACATACAGCTAGCTCTATTTCTCCTGAATAGATACACAAGAATATACATGCTGCCAATAATTCAAAAATACAGTAAGAACTTGTGATTAAGTATTTGATTACATTCCTTTAAGTTGTCAAAAACCATCATGATTTGCATCAAAAATAACGGCAAATTAAATCATAATGAAAATTGTAAAGGCAATAAAACAGCCCTTTATCAATACTATGGAAAGAATATTATCTCCAAGATTTTGAATACCTATTCCAACTATTCCTGTGAAAATTTTTTTTTTTTTTTTTCAAACTTAACAGTAATGAGATATAATGCCTTGGGAGGCATATAATTTAATATTTCAGAAACTAAATGGAATTAAGTCTAGTCTCTCAGTAGATGAAACCAATCCTGAAATGTGTTTCAATGTGTTACAAAGGACCATAGTTCTGCCCAGGAAAGATTTCACGAACAGATTTATTTGAACAAGTATTGGAGAATCACATTCATAAGTTATAAGGGAAAATGTATTTTGGTGTGCAGTGTTTTTGTAATTTAGAGTCTTTGAGAATAATTATCTGTTAATGAGTACTTATTCACAATGCAAGATAGACTATATGATTCTCAGTACTATATGAACACCTTAAAGACACTTTCTTGCAACAGAAGTTAGCTGCACCATTGCTGTGGATGAACTCCAGAGTATCTAAAGGGTATAGACTACACTATGGCCAGGCTCACTCTCTCTATTCAAAAAGCTTTCCAACCTCTTTTCTGGGCTTTCAGAAGGCCTGTTCCTAAGTTTAGCAGTCACTCTGCTTTATCTCATGGAGGACTGTAAACTATATTTAAAAACTTTGAGCCACTGAGCTCTCCTTTTAGCAATGAATGGGCACAACTGGGTCATCTCAGAAAGTGTATTTCTTTAAAATTGCAGTGCTAAATTCTTTCCTGGGTGTCGTGGTTTTGGCCGAATTGGCCAATCGGAACGACAGATGGCCCTCCCCCCCCTCTCTCCTCGGAGAGGAGAGGAAGAGATAAAGAGATTTACGAGTTTAGAAAAAGAACTAAACTACTTTAATGAAAGAAAAAAAAAGGAAAAAAAATAAATAAGGAAAATAAGAAATAATAAGGAAAANGTCAGTTAGACGAGGCCCAGCTAAAAAGTAAAATTCCAAATTAGAAAATTGGTTCGATTTTACCTCAAACCAGGACACTGGGTGAGGCAATAATGTCCAGTCTTTGCTGGGGTGGTTGGCCTGTCCGGTGTCCTGTTAAAACTGTGTAGCCCTCAGTCTTGTGACTGGATTAGCTGAAATGATTTTGCAGTTCATTTTGGTGTGGGATAATGACACAAAAAGCAAAAAATTCCTCTCTCCCCCCTCCCTTCCAATGTTCTGGGTCACCTTGACAGTCTACCATTGCAAACACAATACATATTTTAATAATTTCCCTACTTCACATTAAGTGGCAGCTCTAAATACAATATAAAACCTTATCAACCTGACCAGCACTTCAGATCCCTGAATCCTTTTGAACAGGAGGTATCCACAGTGTCAATAAATGTGATGCTGCCTTCAATCAAGAGCTGCCCAGCCCTCCAGAGACTTACAGTGCTCACACTGTCACAAGCTTTCCTTTGTCCTTTCAAGAGAAAGGAGATCTCTTAGATAGATTGTCTGAAGGTCATTTAAGGAACTATAAAACTAAAAAACCTGAATGTCTTTTCTATCCTCTGATGTTTCGTATTGTAGAATCTGGTATCTCTGAAGGAACAAACACATTTGTCTTCTCTTTTCAATGTAATACTACTATTTTAGTAAAATTTATGACTATTCATCATTCCAAATAATAATCTTTCCAAAGTTATTTCCATTAGTGGAACAGAATTCATACTTCTTAAGCTACAGTATAGGTTCAAAGTTTAGGGCAGTTATTGTCACTGAAATTAAGGGGTCTTTCTCATACACTCACCTCCTATTGCTGCCTTCTTGCCTAGTGTCAATAAAGCCTTTACAGTAGCTTCTATATACAGAAAATAAGTTATTAAATCCAAGGACTATCCTCATTGTATATGCATAGTTTACATTTATCACAGAGCACATACAAACGTCTCCCACTTATGGCATGAAGAAGTACAATCAAGGAGAGCGGTCTAATTGCTGCAATACTTGTGTTTCCTTGAAAAGTGACTTTGGTTTTGTTGTACGTTAATGTGTATTTCTACTGAAAATGTCAAATAATTAAGATTCAGGAAACCCCCCTGCAATTAAAATAAGAATCTCAATGTAAAAGTATACAAAGTTTAAAGTAAGTAACATGGGTTCATAGCAAACAACATATGTTTAGCTCACCATCAAGACATCCAAGAAGATTTGTGGTGATTGTAATACAGAGACAGCAGGAGTGGCTAGGGGAAAAAAGGAGGGGTTTTCTTCTGTCTAATGGTAAAGCAGAAATGGATTTTTAAAAAGAAGCTCAAAAAGTAAAGTGTGGGCCTTGCAGAGTAATTCAGGAAGATCACGTGGTTGAATTAACATCGTGAGGCAGTGGCTGGTAGGGACTTTTGAATGAGAGCAGAGTTAGGAATGTTGTTTGAATGGAGTGGAAGAATCAATGGGAAATCCAAAATATGAAGTTTATTAAGGAAGAAAAAAATCTATAATGTGTTTTGAATGAACTTCTGACTGTGATATTCAAACCCTTCACCTCACCTTAAGCCTCACATCCATTGCAGATTTCATAAGGTCTCCCTCTGTCCTACAGTTCAAATTATAAATTCTTTGCTAACTATTCTCTACATACACATTTTCAAGCATGTTTTGTCTAAACTGTGGCTTTAGATAAACCATGATTCCCTAACTTTCTTTCCCTAAAGCTATCTGAGCTATTGTTGAGATGTGACAAAAGCCAAGATATATGGCAACTACTTCTTTGTTTTGCACAAGACCCTGTATTCTGTCATAGATGACATTAAGGTGGCATGGAAAGGTTTTTATCTTGGCAGTCCAGGTTGCATTTGCTGATTTCCTTTGTACCTTTTAACAGCTTCCAAAATTCTTTATTATTTCAGTATTTTACAGTTCTGAAGAGAGTTGGCGAATCCATAATGTTTTGACTTTTCCTAATTCTGCCCTTCTTTCAAGATCTTCCACGTTTTTCACTTTTCTCCTGTTTCTAGGAACATCACCCATCCTCTATTCATTTTGTTCAACCACAACTGGCAATGCTGAGGTTGCTTCAGCAAGGGCATTACATACTTCAGGGCAAACCCTTCAGGCCCAGCTGATTGAAAACATCTCATTTTTCTCAGTATCCTTTACTGTTCTTTCTGAATTCTCATTTGAGCACTTAGCCCTTGATCGCTGATTTTGTTGTAGCTCGTTACTTTTCCCTCACAAAGACTGACCGAAATGAGTTTCAGATCAGCTCGGCTAGTCAGAAGAGATAGTTTGTGGGGTTTTTTTTTCTGATTTTGTGTGTAAATGACACGGTTTGGCGCAGAACCGCATAACTGCAACCGTGCGGAACTGCTACCGAGTAGTAGCATTTTACTAGCAGACACGACATGGCTGCCCTCACGTGGCAAAAAGGGAGTAGTACCACCTGCGGTACGTCGATATTTTCATCGGCTGCAGACAAATTTTTATTAGCGGCAAAGATCCGAGCATTAAAGTGCAGCATTAGTCAGGGTCTGACAGTTGAGCTTCCCTTTTGAAGAAAGCAGAACGGGCGTGCGTTTCCCAATGGGGGGGTTCTCTGCGAAAGCTGCCGTTTCTCACTCAGGCAGGGTTCGTTACGGTTTTGCTATGCTATTTTATTTCCTTTTATACAGTTTATTGAGGCATGTTAAAATTGCTGATGAATGAAATCATGAAGAACCGTAAAAAACCCCTCTGAAACTGATTAAGAAATGAATACCAATACAAAACAGTTTTTTTTTATAATGTAAATGTGTGACTTTGGATGCTTCTATATACTATTTGTTATCACTGGAAATTGAGAGCAGAGGGGGCAACGTTAAAATATTTTTATTTTTTCAGTCAGATTTTTGTCTGCAATAGCAAATGCTCTGTGCTGTTGAAGAAAAATAACCTTCCAAGTGTAGCTGCGCTTCAGCCCTGCTCTCAGAAGCAGAGTGCTTCACCGGGCAGATTGGAAACACTGAAAAGGAAGCAAACAAAAACTCACTGAGAAACTTCTTAAATGTATTTATCTTCTCTGGCTTCTTCATCCCCTTCGGCTCCCCACTTTGGAGCTGCTATGGTCCACCATTAAGCTGTGATGCACAGTTAATTGGCCAGGCTTTCTTCAGTGGTGCCCAGTGACAGGACAAGAGGGAATGGGCACAAACTTGAGTATAGGAAGTTCCACCTAAACATGAGGAGGAACTTCTTTCCCTTGAGGGTGGCAGAGCACTGGAACAGGCTGCCCAGGGAGGTGGTGGAGTCTCCGTCTCTGGAGACATTCCAAACCCGCCTGGATGCGTTCCTGTGTAACCTGCTCTAAGGTGGCCCTGCTCTGGCAGGGGGGTTGGACTAGATGATCTCCAGAGGTCCCTTCCAACACTGTGATTCTGTAATAGCAAAGAGAACAGAAAATTCAGGCAGGGCACATCGGGAGGCTGGGATTTACACTGCTGCGGAGTAGTGTGGGGAGTACGGCAGTCGTGGTAATAATACGCTGTGTCCTTGTGAGGTGAGAGATAAATAATGCATACTGATGGGCAACTTAACTTTTAATTGCCTTTCTTTTTGTCATTCAGAATGAGGTGTTTTGTCTCTGTGTGTGCTGAGTGAGGCTGGGAGGTCACAAGTGTTTAGGATGAGGGTTGTATGTGACTAAATATTCCTTATTTAAAGAAATTATGTATCTGAGGTAATATTAGGAATGTAGAAGCAAAGTGAGACCTGCTTTAACCATACCATTCGAGAATTTTCTTTAATGAGAACAGCCGAGCAATATTTTGACCAGATATATAATGCATGAGATACATTTTTCTTTCCCGCCTATTCGAATGTCAAGCTACAAGTTCAAATAACATTTTCCAGTAACTGCAGTTTTCCCTTATAACTGAAGCAAGCAAATACTATTCAGTTACTGAAATTGCTACTACTGTCTTGTTTTTCTTGGGCACAAATGGTTTTTGGGTCACACATGGTTTTGTATTGTAGTGCCTTTTTCTTTTTCCTTTTGCAACAATTATTTTCTCCACCAGACCTTCAGCCACATCTTCTCAGTTTAGAGGACTTAGCACTTTCTAGAGGCCTACACTGCCTGAAGTTATTTCACGTGAGATGATGGAAGGGCACTTCCCATGGGGATTTGAAGGGTGGCCCTGTTTGCCTGCAGTGTCTTGGACATGTGTCTGATTTAGCAGGTCTTCACGGTTATTTGCTGCATACTGTCTATCCACAGTCAATCTGAGGTAGCTTTTTTAACTAATTAGGAGCTTACTTCAAAGTAAATTAAACTGATAAAGGGAAGAGACTATACACAGACAGAAAATGTAAAGTAGCTGATGCATGGTGAGTTACCTCCAGTACCTTCCTAGTTTGTGAATCAAAGGCAATACGTGCATCTTCAGTCCCTGAAAGACCATGCCACATTCAGGTAATATTAGACAGGAGCAGGAAAATGCAAAGTGCAATCATCCCAAATGGATGGAAAATCAATTTAGGATCACCTTATATCACTGTGTTCAGGAAAATTGATCTGCAGCTAATCTTAACTTTTAAAGGTAGTATCTTCTGTCTCTTAGATGAGTCTACCTGGATGCTAAGGGTCAAGTTATAAATAGACATGAAGGAGAAAATGTGGGATTCATAATTGTTTAGATATCTAAAAATTACCCAAACAACCCTTCAAAATGAGTAATGTTAATATTAATCACATCAATAATTAATATCAATAGCTATATATTGATTTGGACTGTAAACCTTTGTATTCTCCCTGGAAGCTGAAAAAAAATCTCATTTCTACCCCTTGCAAGACATAAAATCACTGATTTGTGACTTAGTGTGAAGTCAGAGATAAATGCTTGATGATGGTGAGCATTGTTTTGGGACAGAAATTCCATGTGTGTGAACTAAACAAAAAGCTCCACATATATCTTCCATTTTGAGTTGAAAGAAAGAACGAAAATGTTTTGAAAGTCTTCAATATCTTAGAATGATTGAAGTAGCCTTGGCTGAGATGGACTTGTTTGCATGATCCTGCTGGGGCAATTCAACACACTGATGGAAACAGTTTTTCATAATGCTGATTATTGCTTCATTTTTTTTATCAAGTATTTGTGCATTTGTCCATGTATCATTATATAAAATATGATGCTGTAATGGTAAAGTGTAGGCTGTGTAGACTCGATCACATGGACTGTAAAAGTTAGGATGATCTAGCCATAGAAGTAATGGTTCCCAAAGAGCCTCTCTTCTACTGAGTCAAATCTTAAAAAGGAACAGAAAGTCAAAATAAAGTGTACTAAGTATAACTGGCGTTCTGCAAATTGTCTAGAGACAATCAGTATGCGTGAAATTTGATATATGTGGAAAATGATATCTTTATAAAGAAGTTGGAGATGCATTTAAGCGTCTGTATCTTTTTCGCACAACAGTCTGTTCAGAAACACACTGGGCCAAATCCATTTGCCTTTCTCTCATGAGAATTCCAATTACATTCAATGTAACTAAGTGCAAAAATAAACTGAACAATCTGGGGCCTAATATATCTTTCTACTGGCATCAAAATGAAAACAAAAAGGCTTTTTAGCCTTTTATTTTACTTACATTTCCTGACTTCGGATAGCTTCATTTTTGAATGTTCATGCTGAATTAATTACAGCCTATTTCATGATATGTCCTTGGAAAGAAAGACTACAAAACGTTAATAAGCTTCTAACGTACCAGAGCCGGAAAGTACCTCTATACGCATCATAATGCTAGCATCAGTCTGCTGCATCCATTTCTGTCTACTGCATGAGAAAAAGTGGCTTTTACTGAAAAACGAAGACAATAACTGTAACATATATGATAGATTTTCCTTATTTGTCTTTTCCCAATTCTGACAAACTTGTTTTCTTAAACTCAGGAAAGCTGTCAAGATCAGTGTATTATAAAAAACCAGGTTACTGGAAAATAAACTGTGGCTGCACAAAGTTCTGTGCGTTATTCAGTAAAGCAAATAAAGTGATGCAATAAAATGAGGCAGTATCTCCAATAATGGCACTTTTCTGAGGCAATCTGAAGAACTGAAGAGTATTCAAATAAAGTGGTGAAAAAAAAATCACGTAACAAGCTCTAATAGAATGCCACAGGAGTGGAGGGGTACACATTAATGCCCTACAACTATTTTTTCTAAAAGATAATTTAGATTTTATCTGTAGTTTTGAGGATAAGAGTTACCTTTACTTTCTTTCCATTAGAATACCTAGCTATCGCTTTTCATAGTTCTCTGCTGTGTTTGCTATCCCCGTTAAACCATGATGTTCAGAATTAGATGTTAAAGGGGTCAAACTAGATCTTTTGGGCCATTTTTTTTTTAAACGAAGAGCCTATTTTTCACTCCTGTCCTTAGTATTTAACAAAGAAGAAGATATTTGCTTAGGTGTCTTTTCATCAAAAAAAAAAAAA
>VXBO01008132.1:22534-52750 GCA_013400135.1 Rhinoptilus africanus
AAAAAAAAAGGGGGCCACTTTAGTTTCTTGGCTATTCTTCAGTGGCAACATACAAAACTCTCAATCCTCCCCATGTCACAGAATGCAGTGCAGGGGGACACGCTACTGCATCACAGCTAATGTACAGGTTTTGCCAGGATGGTGCACAGTCCCCTGCCACTCTCCTGGCTTCTTCTGCCTTCTCAGCACTTCAGCTTGCTCTTTTGAGATTCCATGCAAAAGGCTGTACTTAAAGTCTAGCAAAGGAAGAGAGGTCCTGAGGTGGGCTGCAAAAACATGAGGCTGCAAAAACATGAGGCAGCAGAGGACAGGGAGGCAGGAACCCATCTGTGAGCAGAATTTGAGAAGTTTGAAGATACTGGCTGTGGTCTTTCAAGCAGAACTTCCAAACAGAGGCCTTGTGTGTGGGTATACATGTGTGTGAATACGCTGTGCATTTACGTGCACAAAAAAAGACATGAAAAAGACAATAATGAATAAAATTAGCAACTTCTTTGAACACAATTTAAAATCCTACTATTGTCTATAAAAAAGCTTCTGAAGACTGCATTTGAGTCCAGTCTCTGGTCTGGCAAGTTTACTGTTGCTGCCTTCATGAGCAGACATTCATCTCAACCCGGATGACTTAAGTTAATTGGAATCTTTATTTAGTTGCCTACACAAAGGCACTCACTGCCCTCTGAGGCACACTCGGGTATTCAAGGCACCTGCATGGACTGTCAGAGAATACACAGAATCTGTGGAAAGCTCCAGCTCTTCTGGAGAGACAGCTAAGATCCAGGTGAAGTGTCTGAAGGCATCTTCAAAGGGCACTAAATATCTCTAGCTGGCTCTCTAGATTGTCTGCCAGGTTGCAGGGTCTTCTCATATTTCATCTCAAACCTTAAATATGGAAATTATTTCTGGACTAAGAGACTGAACTGTAGTTTTCTGTAGGCAGTTGTCCACATGGGTCCTCAGTACAAGCTCTCAATATAGCCAACTGATATTTAGGGCACAATTCTGTTGCCCAAATGTAGGTGTTACCAGAAGTCCCATGCAGACCCTTTGATTTAGCTACAGGTACCCTGTATATTTGTGTTGCATTTGTCAGCATCGTGCAGGTGTTTCAGAAATCCTGTGGTGTCTCAAAAGTCACTACAAACTTATGATCAGGCCTCAGAATTGAGCCTTACGTCCATATTGTTGATGGAACCTGCGAAGTGACTGTCCCCAAAGTAGATTCTTATCTTGCACATTCTCAATGACAGTGAGTGACCTTGTCTTTGATTTTAACTGAATGTCCTTTCTTGTGATCTGTCTGAAATGTATTCCTTATTTTAAAAGCACAGGCCTTTTTACTACCTGTGCTTTTAAAAATGGGTTTGGGATTTGAAGAACAGGGTAAATCTTGTTCTCTCACCTCACTCCTTGCAGATGCTCCGGAGTCTTAGAAGATGGGGCTGTCAGCAGCCACAGTGTCTGCGTCAGCTCTAAGGATGTGGCAGGTCAGTGCACCTAGTGCTGCGGGGGGGAGATAACCCTACAAGCAACGCTGCCAGCCCCTGGGTCTGCATGCTACTTTCCTTGTCTTCCTACTTCACATCTTCACCTTCATCCCGGGGGGTCAGACTCCCCTGTCAAGTTTTTTTTTTTTTTTTAAATTAAGAAGACTCAAATCTATGTTTCTCAAGAGATTGCTCTGTTAAGAATCCTCTTAGCTGGGAGTGAAAGAACCACTCTTCTGTTGATCTTTTGAGTATGATCTGTTGAGCCACTGAGTATGGCTCCATAGTGTGGTGATGAGAGCAGCTGGCCAGGAGGCCTGAGTTCTGCTAGCTGTTCCCCACTCTCTACATTTTTTTGTTAAACAGGCACCAGATACAACATGGAAACAGTCTTTCTCCCTCTTTCTTGCCTGCCATTCCCCTTTGGTTCCTCCCTGCACAATCCGTACCCCAGCCTCATTACGTGCCCCTACATGGTGAGAGAGGTGTGCTCCTGGACAGTGAACGTGGATCCCTTAGTGGATGAAGAGGGCTGAGGATGCTTCTTCCTATTTGTGGGAAAATGCATTAACTGCTCAATTACGATATGAAAGTTGAGAGCTCTGTCTTCACTTTTGTTCCCTCATCTAAGAAGCCATGGCTGTGCTTTGTGCTCATCTTAATGCTATCACTATGTTTCAAAAGTTATCTGTGAGCTTCTATTTGAGTCCTTTGGGGGTCTCATATAGTAACATGTAGTTTCTGGGCCCCACATGGCACTGATGCATGTAATAGATGCTGAAGCTACACAGGTTTAATTTGCAAGAACTGGAAAGAAATTTGCTTTAAGACAGCCATCCTTAATTCATGTAATCCTTAATACATTTTTTTTTTATCCCTCACTTCGTAATTTCTTCAACTCTTATACATAGGGGTAAATACAAAGGCAACTAAAGAGAAACAAAGTCTGTGTTCATTTTAGTTTATTTTTTGTCAAACCATTTGTAACGAATTTGGAATAAAGATAGTGTTTCTCTCTGGTTGGCTTTATGAATACTTGCATTTTGAAATTTCTGAATTCATAAAAAAAACATTAGGAAGACATGTGCTTATGGATGCTCTTAATTTTAAAAATATTTGATACCAAAAACAGAATACTTGTGTCTTTTTAGTGCATTTGTGTACTCTGGCCTTATGGTGGCACAGTAGGTTAAGAAATCACTCCTGTTTCTGTAGTCCCGTGGTGTTCCCTGAGTTCTCAGGGGAAGCACAGATGTAGGCTGGAAAGCAATGCTGCCTGCTTCTTCCTCTACAGAGAAAAGAAAATTTTTCTAAGTCAAGCACCTTTTTGTTTGTAAGAAGGCTGGGAAACGTAAGCTTTGAGAAAAAGAGGTGCAATGCTAGCCTAAGAAAGCAGCAGCAAACTCATCTAGTTTTGCAGCTTTCTTCAAGGACAGTGAAGATAGCTCAGTGAATGTATTAGTTAGATACAGCTAATATTTGCACTGGTTCATGGACCTGTATTTTGATCTATTGTCCAAAACAATAGATATGCAGGACATTTATTAAACACTTAGGATGCTGTTAGCTGCTTAGTTTTCCTGACGGGTTGACTTTGGCAAAAACTTGACTTTGAGTCTGCTCCGCCAAAACGCAAGTCAAAGCCTTGTTTTGTTACAGTCAAAGCCAAAATCTTCACTGATTTTGTGAGACTAATATGTTATCTTAAATTCTTTTCTGTATGTTGCAAAACTTAATTCTTTGTGAGATTTATCTCAAATTATGAAATAACATGTAAACTACTTGTTGGAAAATGTTTTTCAAGGTACCACAGTTAAAATGGATTTTGATGAGATTTTCCTTGTTTTGTTTAACTCTGAATTTCATGGTTTGCACACATAAATGCTGACACAGTTATTAAAATTTTCTTCATTCCTGGCTCATATAAATTCCTGTCTAGGACGTTTTGCCAGGGTGAATAACGTTGAGGTCCTGATCTTCAGAAGAAAGTCAGGCCAACTACTCCTCACTGACATTGTGAGGGAGCAACTATCCTTTAATAAAGATTCTTTTGTATGATTGGGATTTTAGTATTTTAAAAAAATCTTAAGCAAATGAGTAGTTATGTCAGACTAGGCCTTCGACTGAAAAGAGAATAGATTTTGATATTTTTTTTAAAATTTTATCTGGGTTAATTTTCTAATGATCTTATACAAATTACAGCGCAGCAGAAAGGAAGCACTACAAACAGCTTGTGGAGAGGAATCGAGAATTGTCCCTTTGGATGGGCAGCTCTGAATTGTCTCAAACAGACTAAGTTGATCTCACAGAGTTTCATAGACACTTTTTTTTTTTTTCCTTTTTGTGAGTCACTTAAAAGATTTTTACTTGGTTGCTGAGTGAGACAGTTTTACTCTGGAAACTGTAAGAAGAAAAGCTGGTGTGCTTCTGTCCCCTAGGAGAGGAGGAAGATAGTAGAAGGGGAGAGCAGGAAGGACTTTTTACTGAAAAGACATTAATTTTCAAAGGAGGGAAGCAATCTGATGTTTTTGTGATAGGTGGGAACGCTGAGATTTGGATTGAGACTGCATCAGGGTTTTGTTTTTCAGTAGTTTCATGAAAATAATTTTTTATCTCTCTATCATAACACGTGTGTAAAATGCTTTTTTGCTGAAACGGATTTTCTGCCTTGAATCCATATGTGCGTATGAAAGTAGATACATAAAAATACAAGGTCTTGAGAAAAATCCTTTTCTTTACATGCTACTCATGACAGTTCATGTAGACTTGGAGTTATTTTGCAAAGATGTGTTATGCGGAGATCAGATCATTTTTCTTTTCAAAGCAAATCACTGGTAAGCTGCCTTTTGTTTATTCTTTTCTTTTTCTGTTGGGCAGCAAGGAGTTTATATTTTACCCTGGAAATCTATACTACAAGAACAATAAATTTGTCTAAGGAATGACTCCATGCTCCATTGTTATGTGTCATGCTACCGACCCGGCTTAAGGGACCACATTCTGCTCCTCCATGGGACCTCTACCTCCTTTGGATGAAGTTCAAGTGCACAGAAATTTGTAGAAAGATCCTCAGTGACAGCGGTGAGCTCATGATCAGCCTGTCCTGGTATCTGCTGAACAACGAACAAGGCTGAGAATACTGAATTGTGCCAAAGTGTCCAGAGGAAATCTTTGTCAGTGTGTAGGAAATAAACTATATGGGTAGAACGTAGTATCAAACAGGTTCTGATCCCTGAGCACAAAACATCCTGGCACTGAATGAGAACGCGAGAGGCTTTTGCTTTAATAAGAACAGTAGGTAGTTATGTACTAAGAAAGACAATGTTCACATAGAGAAAGGGCAGAGTTAAGGTTCTGTGGTACGTTTCTTGTGGGTGCTTCTTTTTGCAAACTTACTGCTTTTTAAACTTCTTTGCCTTTTGAAAGCTTTGTAAAGGCCTTTGTTGTCACATTGTCAAAAGTTATTGTGACCACATTGGAAATAGATTGGGCATCTTGGGTATTTATTTAGCTTAGAGCATCTTGATTCGTGAAAGGGGATGAGCTTTATAAATAAAAGAGTAAATTATTAATGCTGTGTCATATGATTATAGACATTGGTGCATGAGTAGGGCACTGTCATAGCAATAAAACTGCATCGGAATCAGAACATCTAAGGATCACAGTAGCTACATTTTTGAGCTCCGTTCTTGAGCAGAAGAAAAGTTTACCATCTCCTCGATTAAATATTTAATTGTTGGTCTGCAGGCATTTTTCAGGCATTTGCTTCATCTGGAAGAACCACTTTTTGTAATATAACTAAACTTGGAAAGTTGTAGAACTGTGAGATTATGAGTGTCTTAATAACTTGGGTTCTCATGGCGGCCTATAATTAAGATTTCCACCGGGAATGGTGGGAATGAACCCTTATTCCCACAGAATGTTAGGCAATCTTTAATGAGATTATTCCCAAGCAAGAGATACTGAGTTTCAGTGAGATAAACACAAAATAATTTTTTTTCCCAGAAAGAATACCCACAAAAATGGGTGTATAAGGACCATCATCCAATATAGCATATGGGGAACTGGTTTGTTTATGGTTCTCTTTGTGATTCTAGGCAGCAAAAAAAAAGCCTGATCTCATTTTTTTTTGTAAAATGAGTATTTTTATATACAGCAGGTATTCTATTCCATTAAATCCCTAGGCATTGTGCACAAATGACAGCAAAGGTGTGGCTATTGGTCCATTTCCATAAAAATCCTGTATTGGCTGATATTCACTCAACTAATATAAAGCCTTTAAAAATAGGGTACGGAATGTAAAATGTTCAATCAAAACATGTATAGAATACTTTTCCTAATGCTCACAACAGTCATTACATCTCAGTTATTTGGATTTGCAGACAGGAGGGAATCATCTAAAAGAAACATATTTTAGCACCAGAAACTGAAGGGAATAAAGACTAAATAATAACAATAATAATAACAACAACAATAATAATAGTAAACTCTGAGTTTTGGAAAAAAGCATCTTTAAATCCATTCTATTTCAGTTTTATTTTCATGTCTTCCCTTTAACTAAATTAATTTCTATGTGCGGTTGCAGAGAAATAATGTCACTGAAATCCAGGCAGTCCTTCCTTATCAGTCAACAGCTGTCCCCAGATGCAGCATTTTAATTTTGAAAGGAGTATAAGAGCAATACATTTTCACTGACAACCATGCAGCAAACAGCCCTCATTCTATAATAACTTGTCTAAGGTGTTTCTATTCATAGTTGCTTTCTGCTTATTTCATGTAACTGAATTTTTATATTCACCTTTTTTTACATTGTTTAAAGAGAAGGTTGTCCATTTCTGTTTATAATTTAAAAGCTCATTATTTTTGCTGGCTTCTTTTCTCTTCAGTACTGCTTCTTGTTTGATGTGTTCCTGTTGTCCTACCAGCAGGAATTCCATTGTAACCAGACTGCTGTGCTCAGTGTTCCTGCTGTTTTCCATTTTAATTGCTATTATTATGTTTGCCCCTCTAGTAGAAGACTTGGTAAATAAAGTAGTTACTGTAAACCTTAATCTTTGCAAATATATAAACTGTAATAAAAATTCTGCTTATAAACTCTTTCATAGATTCATATGATCTTTTTAGAGCCAACTGTAGGTCTTTTAAAAATCAGAATAATAAGACATATTCACATTGTTCCTAAGAACTTACCTCTCTTTTAACTAACTACTACAACTCAATTAAAGCTATAGGAGTGCTTTCCAAAAGAAGTTATCGTGATTATTATGAGAGACTCTTTAACTGTCATTACTTGTCATTCATGCGCTGATATCAATGCAATTGCTGTTTCTAATCCTTTGTATGTCAAACTCTCAGGAAGCCATTTCATTAGGAGAGATAATACTGCTGGCTATGTCTTGAGAGTGTACTATAAGGAATTTGAGTTAAATAATATCCAAATTGGTAAGATATTATCTCCAATGTTTCTTTATGTTAAAATGTACTTGGAAGGGAAAGACTTTTCTGCATAGTTCTGACTAAATTTAGCTCTGTTTGGTTGGGCCTGAAATAGAGAATATTATTGAAAACTAGAACCCTCAATTCCTATATTATATCTCCAAAGCTAGAAAATGGATTAGGGGCGAGCCAGGACTGTCACTGTAAAAGCCAGCTGGGAATTTTCCCAAACGTCAGGTCATGATGTGGCTCAGCCCGGTATAGATTGAGACCAGACACAAAATCTGGGTCAAAATCCAAATGTTCTCCAAGGGCTTGATGTGTTTTCAGTCAGGCTTTCCTATTTATATTACAGTCACTTGTCTGAGTCTAGTAACGAGATCCATATCAAGCATAACACTAGGAATACAGGCTGTTGGATTATTCATGTCTATGGAATTTGGGAATTCCAGCTATCGTGTCCCCATGACACCGCTGGAAGACCAATGTACTTGATTGATTTTGTGTAATTAATCTGATCTTTTTTTTTTTTTTNNTTTTTGCTTCAAAGCAATTTTATTCAGGATTTGGAGAAAAGAGAGTGTGCCAGACAAAGAGAGGATTCCTTGTAAATGCAGCTGCTTACTCTGGAGAACTGAGCCAGGGCTGCAAAAGTAGTCTGAGAATCAGGGTCTGGTTCATCTAGTTTTTTACTGGGTACCGACTCTGTGCTGTGCTGAAGTAGCCATAAGACTGCAGTTAAGGTTTTCATCAAGATTTTCAGTTGCACAGCGTAAGGATTTGTTTTCACATTCCGAATTGCTTGAGAATATTGAAGCCCTGTATACAGGGCTTATTATTTTGAAGGTGCTCAAATTTCTGTGCTTGGTTGGCTTTTTTCTTTCTGTTTACAGCCCAGGCAGCCGATGATAGATATTTTTGAATCCTTTTGCTGAAAACATCATGAAAAATTTGAGGCCCTGAGTACTCAGCTAATCAGATACTGCTTCCAGTGTTCCCTGTAATTAAATACACTAGAATGATGCAGTCCTGAAATGCTGTTTTTATGTTTAAAGCGCTTTTTCTTTATCTCTTGCTGCATTTTAAACCTGCTTTTTTCCTACTTTTTTAGTTGTGCAATTGTATGTGCAAAATGCTTGAACGCAGACATCTGATTCAAGCAAACAGAGATGCAGGCACTGAATTTAAGCTTTATATGCATAGATATGTCTGATCAGTCATTTGTATGAATGGCTACTCCATTTATTTACAAATTGGCTGTAATTCTATGTGCCGATTAAGCATATACTTTGCATATAACAATGAATAATACAGATGGGCTGAAACTGAATGGAGGTTTACTCAGTTATTCATTGCTTTGGTCCATGCTCTGGTTGTTATGTATATTATTTTACCAGACCAAGATATGGAAGTGGCTGTGTATGGGTCAGTAATATGGTCAGTGAAACTGTGGGTAGTCCCTGAGTGAACAACCACCGTAAATTCAATTTTTTCAGGATAGGGGATCCTTTTATGTTATAGCATATAGAGTGTACTGACCAGAAAGAATGCTTTCCTTCAAATTAGAAAGTGTAAATGTTTTCTACTTTATAATTCACTAGGGAATTTTGAAATCCAGAAAGAGTCACCTATCTAGTTTAGAATTATTTGTTCTCATGTGATATGTCACCTATTGTTTATTCTTTTTGTAAAATATTTTTTTGATTATTCTGATTAGGAAGTTGAAACGGAGGATTAATGACATAATCAGTTCTAAGTAGTAAATACAACCCTTATTAGGTTTCCACCTGATTTTACTCCAATTGGAGGGCGTCTCTAATAGACCTAGATGCTTCAGAGGAAAATAGAAGTGTTTTCCTGCATGTTTAAGGATTCATTATCTCTGGGAGTCAAGTGGCTCTTTTGAAATGGAATTCCAATAGGAAAAGGAGAACCTAATGTGAAAAAGATTTTTGCACAACTTTCAGAAGAAAAATTCAGCAAATGGGGATTTCTTGGATACTGAGTTGCAAAGAGTCCAGATAAATTAAGAAAAAATCAGAATCATGCTAAATTTATAGAGGCTGTGGTGAAAATCCTTTTATTCACATCTATGAGAGAAGAAGTGTATAGCAAATTCTTATACCAAGAAACATATCATGTATGCTAGGTACATGCACATATACGTAGTGAATTATGTCTGTTTGGCTTCAGCCTTCTATACAGTCTGGTTTGGTAGTCTGTTTTTATTTTCCTTTTTTTTTTTTTTTTTTTTTTTTTCAGGATAGATATGCTCCCAGAGCATCTCCAAATGTCTGTATGGTGTCAAGTTTAGTTTTCTATCACACAGAAATACAAATGCTAGCTGCAAGCTGTAATCTGACTGTGTGGAGCTAAATGATCTCTAAAACAGAATAGACTCACAGACCTTAAATAATTCCGTTTATTCTTTGTCAGCATCCACACAATGCACTTAATACAAGTAATGACATCAGGTATGTACAGCATGCTCTCAGTACAGTCACATGCTATAACCATGTCATGATTGTGTTCATTTATATTGTTTTAACAAAGGCCATTGCCCCTCTATTCGTTTTATACCTGGCTGCATCTTCTCACTTAGTCAAGGGGAGCTTGCGGCCTGAATAGTTTTTAAAGTACATATTCCTGCTTTTGGACAGTTACTTTAGATTTCGCCAGCTGCCTATAGTAGCATGCAATGTATAGTGGTTCAGAGCTTGTGGTGAATTTATTGTACTTGAAAATATTCCCAAGCATATTTGACAGAATGGTCTGAATATTAATGCATCTCCTGAGTCAGTACAATTCCTCACTGTTCTGTTGTTACTGCTTTCTTTGAAATTCAGTCAACAGCCTGCAATACCAAAACAACAAAAATATGTGCACTTATCTTCCGGCCATTAAAATCCTACAGCTGTGTTTACCTTCCTTTTTGTGCAAGGAATGAGTAAAAAGCTCTCAATCAAATGCATTTAAAAAAGAGGAAGGACAAGGGAACACCCTAAGAGGTATTAGACGCTGCAGCCTTCCTGGCACTTGCTGCAGAACAGAAACATCCTGTAAAATGTTAGCTACCCTTTTCATTCCTACTGAAGCAGCAGCAGAGTTTGTAGCACCCCCAGCTTAATGGGTAAGGGGCCCATGGGTACAATTCTGCAGCCTGGTCATTCCAGGTTATTTGCCGTCTGGATGACTGGGTTAAGGCAAAGTGGTCCAGAGACTTGAATTCATTTCAACCCCGACTCATCGTCACAGCTGGAATGAGATCCATGTTTTAATCTGAAACTTTGGTCCATATATATTAATGATTCTTCTCTCCTACCTCCCACACCATGTGCAAAGGAAAATTATATACATTTGTTGTTTTAATTTCAATTTGATCAGTGAAAGGAGGCAGGAATCTGATGTATGAATGAGAAGGGAGAGAGACAGCTCTCTAGACTGATTGGCTCTTTGGAGTTAATACCTATATATAATCCTGCAAAAGTATATGCTTCCCATGCTTGTATGTTTTTAAGAGACATGACTGATTCTTGCAGAAACCTTACATGCTCCTTTCAGTACATGCAATATTTTGATCTAGACATGGATTTTTTTATTAGCTTACTTTTACGCGAAGGAAAGCTAACTGACTCAAACACACATTTTGAAAACTGAAACAAACAAATGACATCCCGTGCCCCCACCTTTTTTACTGGAGTAATCCACTATAGGAAAATCTTATTTACCAAAAATTATTCAGTATTTCTCCCACTCTTTCACTTCCCCCCAGAAAACAACAGAAAGGCTGAACTTCTCACAGAACAATTTTTGGAAGGTAAAAAAGGTCACCCATTTCTCTTTTCATTTTCAAATCCCAAGAGGAGATTTTCAAGGATACTAAGGACTGTTAAGCACCCAATTCCCACTGAGAATCAGAGAGAATTGGACGACTGACTGCCCTTTGTGTCTTTGATTTATTTCCCTCTTTGGTCTTTACTAACAACAATTTTTTCTCATTTGGAACATACTGATTGAAAACATCCAAGGTCAAATTCATTTTGCGGAATTCTACTGAAGGCAACAAAGACACACACCAAGATGGAGTTGAGTCCGTAGCTGTACTTTTAGCCTCTCATTAGTACCAAATCTTCGTTTTTTATCTCCATCAGAGCCACTTGGAGAAAGAGAGGAAAAGACAACTTAATAAGTGGTTACAACCAAAGTGAGGTGAAAAATAAATCAAAATATTTTTTACAAAGTTAATTTAAAAAAAACCTGTTCATCAAAAATATTTAGCTATTTGCAAATTTATGTTTTTCTCAAATGTTTCCTCTGAAAACTGTACAAGAAAAAAATATGGGCTTCTTGCTTAACTAGTTATTTCTTTTTAATCTCTTTTTCTGCATAGTGCCCAGTTGGTTGTTAAGACTGGAATTCATCTCACATCACTTTAGAAATCTGCAGTCTTGCTGTCTACATTGGAACTACTTTTCCTAGACCCCATTTATAGTCTAAAGGAAGACAAAGCCGCTGCAGGACATAATTAATCTGACCTATCCTAAATAAGATGTGAGGAATAACACCCTATGTGTACTTGTTTTTCTCCACTAGCAAGAAGGGTAATCCAGCTGGCTAGATCAGATTCGCACTGTAGGAGTCTACATTTGATCAGATGAATACTCTCCTGCTGTCATCCATTTCTTCTTCCTTCCAAGGCTAACCTTGTTCAATCTGGTGTGATTGCAGTTTGTTTGTATGATAAATTGCATTTGTGAATCTTCATATGTTCCACTCTTTTTGATGTTTGTGCATTAAAAAAGACAAATCCATGAAGATGATGAATCTGATGATGTAAAATTTGATACATTTGTCTGTCTAAGATATTATATTGGCCTCTGTCACAATAATACATGAGCACTTCAGCCATCCCTATTCATTTATATACTTCATTAAAAATCACTGCTCTTTATTCAAGTGTAGTAGCACTGTTCGGATGTAATATAGAGTTATCTAGGTCAAACCAAAATACATTTTAATTCCTATCAAGGATATAAAGAGAGCTAAGTGGAAGGATTATGGTTCAGGAACTTGTAGCACCTGTCATGGTGATGAGTATAGGTTCCAAGTGACTGGAGACTGGTGGTTCAAGTCAGACACCTGTGATCTCCCTGAACAGTTTCTTCAGAAATGCTGTTACCTGCGATTTCTTACTTCTGGGGCAGAGTTCCCAGGTTTCACAATGAGGTTACTGAAGGTGCTGTTCAGCATTACTAGCTAGTTCAGAAAAGCTCCCTACTTTCTGACAGTGTGTCAGAATGAAATCACATTGCATCTATGTTATCATTTTGGTTTAATTCTCCAGATCTGTTGTTGCTGTGGTACCTCTCTGGTCATAGTGTTTTCATACTTAAATCTTGCTCGGTATTTTAAAATCTGGTTTTGTTCAGTAAGAGCCGTTATCCTTTGGTTGTAATAAAGTAGTAAGTGCAGACAGGTTAGGAAAATCAGTTTGTCTGGAGCTCTGACACGACTAAATGCAGTTTGTAAAGCTTATTTTTAATGACTTGGGCCTCGCCTCCTTGAATAACTGGGCAACCAGCACTTAAAACACCATGTGTGTTCACTTGACTCTGGTATCTGAATTATGGCTGAAAATGAGAACTACCTACCTAGTTCATTTAATTTTTTGAGAATATCACTGCATAGCAGGAAAAATGGAAGATGTACATGACTATTCTGCTGTTTACCTAATGTCTCTTTTAGCTCTATGGTTACTGTTGATCTGGAATTGAACAGTCTGGTTGGGTCTACAAAGCCACAAGGATAATTGAGGACTTTTTTTTTAATGTATATATGTATTGTTTTAGATACTGTCTCAATCATCTAGTAAAATACATTTCCTAGGTAGAATGGTGGGAATGAAAGGTTGTTTCCCAAAACTGTAGTCCTAGAAGGTTACTTTGCCAGATAGCCTCATTAATAACTTGAGCATAATCAATTTTACTTACATCCTTCCTGAGGGTTCCTCATTTATGCAGTTTTAAGGACCTCCAATTAGGAAGATTCCACAACTTCCCCAGCCAAACTCTTGCAATGCTTCATTTTATTTTACTATTATAAAGGCTTTTTTCTTATTGTCTAACCCAAATCTTCTTTTCTGCCCTTCAAACACAATCCACCATAAGTTTAGAAAACAGATTATTCTCATTGATATTTTTAGGACTGTGTTGTCATACTGTCACTTTGATCTTCTCATCCTTGGTGTAAACAGCTACATGTATTCAGTCTTTCCTCATAGGAACTATTAGGTAGATACCTGAGTGATTCTTCTCATTCTCTTCCAGTTTGCACTTGGTCCACACCTTCCTTGAAGTTCAGGAACACCAGCTAAGTCTTATCAGTTCTGAATGGAGTTAAAGGACTTATTCTTTGAGTTTTCCAGTTTGCAAGTCTATTTATATATCCCAGTATGGTGCTTATCTTTTTTGCATCAGGATGATATTGTTGACACATGCTGAATGTGTTTCCACTGTAAAGCCACCAGTGCTTTTTTGTTTTTTTGAAGCATAGATGAACAGGCAGCATACAGAATAACTGTATGGACATATAACGTGTGTTTGGACTCTACCTGGTGTACAAGACAGCTATTCTGTACATTATTTCACGGAGCCAGGCCTTTTAGTGTTCTTATGGTAGCCCTAAAACCTATGTTGTTTTTTCATAGAACTTCTGATTAGGTTTTGTTCCAACATAATGGGCAGTTTGTGAAGTTGATTCTTTCTGATACTACTGTTGCTACACTGGGTTTTTCAGACTGTACTTCTGGTTTCTCAAGTCGAGTTTTAATTCTTACCTTGTACTCCAAAGTCCCGGCTGTTCTCCCTATCTTATCTGAAAAAGTAATTATCTGCACATTTAATAAGTATACTCTTTATTCTCTCATCCAGGTCAATGGATAGCAGAACTGGAGCAGACCCCCATGGATACTCACACAATATGTTCTTCTATTTTGACAATAAAGCACAGACAACTGGTTTGAGTACAGTTACAGTACTGACTACAGAGCTATTCATTGAAAATGACACCAGTGAAGTAGAAACAATTACTGATTAATATTTTGGGAGCTTCTCTTGCAAGTTAGTTTCTTAACTTTATTCTTAGTGTAATCTTTTTCTTTTTTGGTTTAAATGAAAGACCAAATAAGAGAACCAAACTGCTTGCTCTATGAAAATGGGCACTACTAAGAGAGGAATCACTGTTATGATATTTCTGCTGTTTAAGGCATATTACCAGCTTCAAGTAAGCTAATTTGTATATTGATCAGCAGAACTCACCACTTGGAGGAAGAGCATATTCCTTGCTAGAGATATAAAGCAAAGGACTCACAGAAACTATGAATTAATAAAGGAATGGTGTATAACGAAGATTGTGATGAGATTGATAGACCTGTTATCTTCATGGAAGCACAGTGTTACTGAGAGTATCTCTGGGATACACCATTGTCCAAGTACAAGAAGCGGTGTATATGATCCTCTTTGCATTTTGCATTGTGAGCTTCTGATTTTTAACACTTGACTTTATGGTTCAGTTCATGGTTTAGTTGAGGATTTTCATGTGTGTTTATACACAGGCTCAGAAACCAGCACACACACACACACACACATACACATAGAGTTCTTCTCAGAACCCAAATTCTGTCTTTTATTGTATGGATAAAACCCTATTCAAATCTTTGTAGGGTTACACAATTGTAAAATTGAAGCTGAAGTTTACCTTTTCATTGCATAAATAAATATGTTAGCCTACAAATAAATGAAATAGAAAGTAAAACCTATGAAAAAACTGTCAGATGAAGCTGAGCAAAGAACCCTGTCTCTTCCATTGCTTATAGAAACCAGAGTGCAGATGTTCAGCCCTGACTGCTTATTTGCAATGTTACTGTTCAGGTCATGGGTGACCATCTGTTTCCTTTCACTTTATGACACAGCACTTGCCCTCCATGAATCTTTCTGAGTTTCCTTCTGATATGATGGCAGAAGAGGAATGAAAGAAGCACTTATTTGGACAAGAGGCAGAGAAGCTTGAATGAATAATATTATTGTAGTAAAACTGTGATTCTTCTCTTTAGTTTCCAAGCATCCCTAATAGTGCCGTTAACTCCTCTTCAAACAGGGAAAAGAGAGAGATATGCAGCCCTAGAGTTGACTTTAGCCCTTGCAGGGCTCTGTTTCTTCCCATTGAGTAGATCAGCCACCTTTGGAAACTGATAAACAGCATAGCGTAAGTACCTAAATTAGCTGCCATAGTATGAGTACTCCTCTAAATATCCGGACTAATGCTTCAAGGGAGCAAATGTTTGTCTAAACTTTGTAACAGTAAAACATTAGCTCTTTCAGGAGGCTGAACTGGCATTCAGTATAGTTTCATGAATCAGAGCTCTTTTCTGTAACACAGATGGACACTTTTTAGATTAATTCTAACCCTATATTATGAATAGTTCTCTTCATGAGTGGGCCTGGGTTTATTTCTACATGGAAATAGTATCTTTTCTTTTTTGAACAAGATACTTCTAAGCATAAGGGGAGAGAACAATGAGACAATGTTGAAAAGAAAAAACAAAATGCAAAGTTAACCACAAATTTCCATAATGAGGAAACAAACCACAATGTACTCTGAGATGGTGCCAGCCAGTCCCTCATTGGTTTTCAATTCAAAATAGAGGGTGAAATAAGAAAAGTTAAGGGACTTTCAAATGATCTACATGTCCAGTTGATTATCTCCAGGACCCAATTTCTCATGTCAAATATACGTATGCAATACTGTTGCATGCAATCCTGTTCACTTGAATGAAAGGGCAACAAAATTGTGTCCAATGTATACAGTATGCAGGGAAGCTACCTCTTATGTCAGTATTCTGACTTTCAAGAGTCTGCTTAAAATCCCAAACACAGCAACTGACTGGAAAGATGGGGTTTCAGTAATCGTATTACAAAACGTGAAGTTTTGTAACATGAAGCACAGCCAATGTGCTTAAAAACTTGGTGTTTTTAATGTTTTGAGTCAGATTTATATCAGTATAACTACTTTTTTTTTTTTTTNGAGTGAATACATTCAGATTTAAAACAATTCATTCCAAACCAAGTCTTACCACTTTTAAATCTTACCGTTTTTAGGTCTTACCATTTTTATGTCAACTCCAGAAACTACAGACTTAAATGAAATTAGATCTTTGGGTCAATTTTGCCAAACTGCACAAATGGTAGATTTAGGTAAATATCAAAATGAGCTGTATATAACAGTGTGCTCTATCAGCATGAATGACATTGATTCTGTTCTATATTTGCACTTGTTTACTTAGCAACTTTTTCCTTATTTACAGAAAACAGTATTAATTATGGTATTTGCTAATTAAATACTTTCTACAATAGAGAGATCGTCTTGACTTGAGCTACTTTTGTGGTATTTCCATGTCATTTTTGCTATCACCGAGCCAGGAAATCAGTATTATTATTACACAATTGTGCATGGAACCGGCTTTGAACTGTAATCCTAAATGCAGCAAAGAACAGAAAAACTTCTCTATTTTTGCAGTCTATGTGTACAAACTTAAAGCTGAGAAGAAGGTTATCAACACATTGCAAAATACGGTACTGCTTCTTCTAAAGTCAATAAATTTCCTAGAGATTTATGTCACTATAAATAAGTGAGTTATTACTCAAAACACTGAAATAGAAAGTAGATACATACATGGAAAAGAAGTAGTACATTTTCTTCTTTAGTTTAGAAACATTTGATATAGAACATTTGCATATGACTGGACTTTTTGTAAAAATGCAACAGAACACTTATTACTTCCCATGGGAAATTATTCAACAGTCTAGCAGTTCTAATGCACAGGATGCTTTTTCTCTTAATTTTTCTTTTTCTTTACTTCATTGAATTAATTGTAATTTCACAGGTACTGTATAAAATTATTCTTATATCCCTTTGATGTGAAGACCATTGATATTAATGCTTCTGTGTTTTTAGCTCTAGACTACTGCACAGAAGCATCACATTATATTTATGTTTTGCACTAGAGGTGAAAAGTACTCAAAAGTTAAAAAGGCAGCTTAGGCTGCACATGCAACTTTTTGTTATCCACAGTGTAAGTAGGTTAAAGCCCTTAATGACATAATCACATGAATTTTTTCTAGACATTCAGTCAGAACAACAGAGTGAATTTAGACACGTGATCAGGAAAATTTTTAGCTGGAATTGAGAGTTTAAGTTCAGGAATATCTTATGCTTATGTCCTGGGGTGTATGAGATACCCTAAATATACATATTGTTTGGCAGAAGCGTGTGTCAGACTCTAGAGATGAACAGATATTTAGAATCACTGAGATAATATCTAACTGCATGAATGCAGGGGGAAGTTGATGCTTCTGGCCGCATTTGCATGATAGCCTAATAATTCAACTGTTTGCCAAAGGATCTCTTTGATCTAACTCCTCACTGTAAGAGGATTTTCAAATCCAGCTTTTGTGTTCTAGGAGGGCATCTGTACCGACAGTCCCTGGAGTGATCTGACCATGACTTAGCTTCTCTTATTATCACTGAGACATATTACAGCCAGAAAGAGAAAGCTGATCAGACTGAATCGTAGGAGCCTTGCCCTGTAAATAGTTGTTTGGGCATTTGGCCAGGAAGGGTTATATGGGTTCTGGTCCTGCACAGTTTCTTTTTTCTTGTTTTCATCAAAGGCCAAATTCTTAAACTACCTTGGGAGCAAACCAATGTCTAAATGCAGGAAGTGATTTCAGGCACTCGGAACCTGGAACGCTGACTGGTGGCCATGAAACAAGTGTTTAAATCCAGGCAAGACATTTTAGGCACACTGAAGCTGTCTGGTAGAGTAGGATCATGCATCTTCATGTTCCACATACCGTCTGCTTTGAATCCCAGTCGAGGGACGTAATTTCACCTCCAGACAATGTAGGAGAAAGTTGGGTGTCTGACTCGGCTTTGTGAGTTCTTTTTTTTTGAGTATATAACTTCTTTTAAACATTGCAGCACTGAGCATTATTATGTCAAAAGACATTTTTTGAATGATTACCATGGTGAACATCACTCTAAAATTATGCTTCTAGAATGACAGAAAAATATTTTCATTATTTGGCTTAATGGATAACCCCAGGTCTCTCATTTCCTGCTCATTATTTGCACCCTTTACATCTGGGGACTCTGTGGTACAGGCAGAGGGAGCAGTTTCCCAGGTTGTAGTCTCCACTGTCCAGGTTACTCACACCCATCTTGTGTCCCCTTTTCCATTGGGGGTTGGAGCTAGATGATCTTTAAGGTCCCTTCCAACCCAAACCATTCTGTGATTACTTAAGTGCATATCGAAGAAAACATTCTGTGTTTTTTTCCCAGTTTCCTTGTTAAATAATTTCTAGTTTTTTCTAGCATCTAATTCTCTCTTCTCCTTTGCCCTGGCTCTTCCTTGCTTTTGTTTTGCCCTTTCTTGTTATAAGCCTGTAAACCAGTCCACTTAGTCAGCCAGTTCCAGAGTCCTTTACCAGGCCTGGCACTCTCATTCTGACCCAATATTACTCCTAGTTTCTCATTCCCATAGCCATCTAGCCTCAATTAGCTGTTCACTCTTCATCTTCCAGAATCTGTTCTAATCTATTGCAGCCACTTCTCCTTTTATCTTTCCTAGTGACTATTTTACACTGGGAACACGTAACTTCTTTCTCCATGTTGCCAAGAGTGGGGAAAAACCTGATTTTGTGCTCAGAAGGAACACACATACCAGGACAGAGAACTGACAGCAACTTGCTGAAGGCTGTCTACATTCACAGGGTCATCCCTGGTGGAAGTGTGTCCAATGTAGAGGAAGTTTTCAGAGGATTTGTTCTCAAAATCAAAGCAGTGTGAATCTAATACATGTGAACAGTAAATTTTTCATTGGATTTCAAGATTAGAAGTCAAGTCTCCAAAAAGCCATTCAATACTAAGACCCTGCTTTGTCTCCACTTTAATCTTCTTTCAGCTTTTGAAACAGTTGTATGCCCTGTACCAAAACCACCCTGTTATCTGATGGTTGGCTATAATTCATAAGAACGATTAAACTCCTTTTATTGAAACATTCCACGACTCTAACACTCTTCTGGATGTACATTCACGCATTACCAAAATGCAAGTATTGCCTTCTGTCATATGCAACACATGAGCAGCATCTGATCATGACATCTGATGTGTGACCCTCCTGTCTCCCTGCTGTTACAGAATGTGTGGTGGTCACACAACAAAAAAATCCATTCATTTTGTTTGAGTAACATAATGTGGGAGAGAAGGAATGGGGTGTATGAAGTGTCTCCATAAGAGTCTATCTGCCTCCCCTCCAATTCCAAAAGGCTGGGCATGGCTGCTGTACCTACAGCTGATTATTCCCCTGAAGATGATTCCCTTCAGCTTGAAATCAGAAATAGCTCATATCTTGTATTCCTACTCTTCTAAAAAATACTATCTTGACTCTGACCTGTGAAATTAAGTCCAAATAATTGGAATTTCTGGAAGTTGTAAATGTCTGAAACCAAAGACTTACACCAAGAAGGTAGTGTTAGTAGTGCATAGATGCTAACTACAATTTTGTTTTTTGGACTTTCCTTATAAATTCCTCCAAACCCAACATGAACTGCGAATGGAACCTGTTATTTTCTTGTTAAGGATATGACTTCTATAAATATGTATACAAAATTTGTGATTTTCTATTGCCAAAGCATAATGCATGTTTATTGAAAGATTCTGCTGGAGTATGTGTGTATATGTTTCAATACTTGAGAAGGCGTCTGTGAATAATGCAATAATGGTACTTCCGGTGAAGTCTCTTTCCTATGAACACGGGCAATGTGCTGAAGGGGAGCTTCTTATGAGGCAAATGGTTTGCTTCTCTGTTGCCAAGTGTTGTTTGACAGCCCCTTGGGGGTCTTAGACGGATGAATCAACCCTCTAGTTTGCTTTGGGAGTCTGGGGTCTTGTCAGGGATTTGTAGATCACAAATGATGATGGTCTTCCACTTTCCCTCTACATTGTTTCCTAGGTGTGCAGTGTTCCCAAAGTGAGTAATTTTGCTCCAAACTGAACAATCTGGTCTGCAGATAACTGGGATATATCACTTCTGTGGTCAACACTGTATTCCTGAACTAAGATTTCACTCTTGCTCACCAGGAAAAGTTTCTTGCAGTGTGCATAATAAATCATTCAAACCTCCTGTTTTCTTTTTTCTTTTTTTTTTTTTTAAATCTTGCTGAATACATCTTTACCAATTTTTATTTCAAGTGTTCTTCTATTTTAGACATAGCTGATTCAAACTCCTCAAACAGCTTTGAAAAGCCCTCTGTAAATAATATGTATATACAGAATGCAACATGCAATGTACAGAAGCTGTTTTGTTCTTCTCCAGACAGCACAGCTCCAAAAGGCAGAATACTGCCATCCAGGTGACTCTAACATTCTTTATAGAAATAGTAAGTGGCACACCACAACGCCCTAAAGCTCCAGCAGCTTCAGCCTTACCATATCCCTGTCAGATTCATACTGGCCTTTCTTGTTGTGATACCAACTTAGATGAAAGCAGCAGCCCACAGAGCTGTGCATGGACAGGCTGAATTAATCTCTCCATTAAAATCACTGGAATTATTCCTCAGGAGGTACACAGGAAGCAGAATTACAGGCACTAGAGGGCTCTAGAGCTCTACAGACATGACGTATTTTATATGAACATTTAGTAGAAAACTTAATTACCTTAGTAAGTGCAACACAGCTAGCTTAGGTATTAAGCAGAGGTAGGAAATGTTCTCTGGACTTCAGAGGAAACCATCCAATCCCTGCAGGAAAACAGGGATTACTTCATGGTAGGCAGCCCCAATTTCTAGCCTTCTTAAAGCTATTCCAGCTCTTAAACAAATAAAAATTCAATTGTGTTGGAAATTCTGGAAAGTGCAAAAAAAAAAAAAATCCCCCAAAAGCTAGAAATAACCTTATACATAAACTAATGACTCACTTTTTCTTGCCAATCAACTCCTTAAATGAGATTTTATCATTGAAAACAGTTCACCTAAAAATAATAAAATAATAGCAGCCTTATTGAAAAGTTCACCCCCCCACACCCTAACTTACAATTGGCTATTTATTTTCTTCCAGTTGTATTACAAATTCCTATGGGAACATAGATCCCTTTTTGATTTTAGGCAGGAAATATCATTCTGTCAATATGCTTGTCTAACATACACTAAGTCATTTTTTTCCGAATAGGTGACATTTTAACATCACATTTCATTTACACAAAGACTACAGTATTAAGAAAACTTAATGTAATCATTTTTCTTGTATGAGTAAGAATCCAGATACCAGTCTGGAATGAATTTTTCCAGCAGTGTTAAAGGTAATAATGGTTAGCTTCCTAACTGCTGATGCTTAAGTTTTGGCCTTTTCCACTTGTGGTTGTTCAGCTTCTTGAGTAGCTGTGAGTAGCTTTGTTTTTCTACTTGATATTGTAAGTTTAATGAGGACTCTATCCAACAAAGCTCATAAGAAAAATTTAAAGCAGGAAAAAGATCCAGTGAACTATTTACTTATACATATGCTTTGCCCTTTTTTTGGCAGAGCCCCTGTGTCCTCGTTGTATATCTTGTTTGTCAGGTTCATTGGCGGGTCCCAGCCTGTGAGAACTGTGTATTCAAGACAAAAGACAAATACCTAGGGTGTTTCTAAGCAAAAGCTAGACACAGAGAAGAAACTCTGTATCAGGTTGCAGGATTGTGTCCTACTGTTTACGGCCAATGCAATTGCTTGGTTATCCTCCTTATCAGACTGCACCACAGTCACCATTTCCTAGGCATTATAAAGGAATTATTAGGACATACAGTGTTATGAAAACATATGATATTACAGAATCACAGAATCATAGGTTTGGAAGGGACCTCAGTAGATCACCTAGTCCAACCCCCCTGCCAGAGCAGGGCCACCTTAGAGCAGGTTACACAGGAACGCGTCCAGGCGGGTTTTGAATGTCTCCAGAGACGGAGACTCCACCACCTCCCTGGGCAGCCTGTTCCAGGGCTTTGCCACCCTCAAGGTAAAGAAGTTCCTTCTCATGTTTAGGTGGAACTTCCTATACTCAAGTTTGTGCCCATTACCCCTTGTCCTGTCACTGGGCACTACCGAAAAGAGCCTGGCCCCATCCTCCTGACACCCACCCTTCAAGTATTTATAAGCATTGATAAGGTCCCCCCTTAGACGTCTCTTTTCCAGACTAAAAGACCTAATTCCCTTAGTCTTTCTTCATAGGAGAGGTGTTCCAGTCCCCTAATCATTTTGGTAGCCCTATGCTGCACCCTCTCCAGCAATTCCTTGTCCCTCTTGAGCTGGGGAGCCCAGAACTGGACACAGTACTCCAGGTGGGGCCTCACCAAGGCAGAGTAGAGGGGGAGGATGACCTCCCTCCACCTGCTGGCCACACTCTTCTGGATGCACCCCAGGATGCCATTGGCCTTCTTGGCCACAAGGGCACATTGCTGGCTCATGGGCATCCTGTTGTCCACCAGGACTCCCAGGTCCCTTTCCCCAGAGCTACTCTCCAGCAGGTCAGCCCCCAACCTGTCCTGGTGCAGGGGGTTATTCCTCCCCAGGTGCAGCACCCTACACTTGCCCTTATTGAATTTCATGAGGTTCTCCTCTGCCCAACTCTCCAGCCTGTCCCGGTCTCTCTGGATGGCGGCACAGCCTTCCGGGGTGTCAGCCACCCCTCCCAGCTTTGTGTCATCAGCAAACTTGCTGAGGGTGCACTCTATCCCCTCATGCAGGTCGTTGATGAATATATTGAAGAGGACTGGGCCCAGTACTGACCCCTGGGGAACACCGCTCATCACTGACCTCCAACTAGGCTCCGCGCCCCTAATCACGACCCTCTGAGCTCTATCTTTCAACCAGTTTTCTATCCACCTCACTGTCAATTCATCTAACCCACATCTATACCACATTAATATATGGTATATCTGAGAGACAAATTATACGAGAAATGCAGTTTATGTGCATCGTAGCTAGAGATTGGCATAACCTTTTGGTAAGTAAAGAGAGCAGTTTTGTGCTGTGCTTTTGTGAGTTGTTGTCCATGTGGTTGCTGCTTATGCAACACTTGGTCCTTTTTTATTTGTAGTTTCTTAACAGCCAAACCGCATGCTTAGTGACTTCAGGTTGCGTTTGCATTATGGAATATGTCTAGTGTCAACACTGCATTTTCTTCAGGGAAAAAGACACTATTTTTTTAGTCCCACTTTCTAACTTTCCAGCTAGAGATGGAAATAAACTCAAAGTTAAGAATCCTACATTTAAGTGTCCTCATGAAAATGTCTGTATGTGCACTGGGCATCTAAGTTGCCACTGCAATCATTGGAGATTTAGCCAACATCACCAGCAGAGCCTGAAGGTTCTTTCAGCTGACATTAAATCAGATATCAGCATCCTGTCAGCTGAACTGTGCTGTACACTTCACTGGCGAGGAGCTCAGCTCAGGAGCCCTCAGCCTCAAAGGAGAGACCCAGCATGGTCCCAGTTCAGGGATCTGGACTCCAGCCTGTAAAGAGTGAGCAGTCTGGCTTGCTCCCAAACCACTGCTCTACCGTGAGCTTCCCTTTCAGAAATCTTTGGGTGTTAAATTAGCTGTTATTTCAAGAGGAATGGAAGGAGGATTTCATACCATTTTTGTAACATATATTTCAGTGCTATCAGCAGTGGCCAGGAAGGATTTTTTCCCGCTTTTCTGATGTATGGTTTGTGGGTTTTATGTTTTCCACCTTTTTCTGGAGCACAAGGTGTTGCAACATGGGCAAGAAGTGCTAAAGGCCTTATTGGCATTTGAGAAATTCTCAGAGGTCTGACTGATATGTGTCATTTAGGGCTAAACCAATCTCTAGATTTTGATTTAAGAATGTTTGCAAAGTCAAGTTCACACAGACCTATTGGATTTTGCCTCTCACTTTAACTGTGGGCCAGAGTGCACCCAACGGAATTGCCTGGCCAGTTTTGCTTAGCAGATTTTTCTACTACTGCGGTGACTCAGGACATCAGTGATGACTGTGGCTAATAAGACCGATAAGGCTACAACAGCAGCATATTTACAATGTCTTAACTGTTGGAATGGCTTCTGCATGCATCACAGCATGTGTTACCTGAACATGCTACATTTAAAATTCACTGTGTACAGCAAAGACAGCTCTCAATACTTTCTGAAATTCAGTTCCCTCTATACTACAGTGATTTGAATCAACAAAATATCAGTTCAAAATTATTGTATGCATTTGAAGCTCTTGGGTCATAAGTAGTTTCTGTTTTCTGTCTGATTCACTCTCGTCCCACCCAAGGAAAAAAATCTTGGAAAATTTACCTTTGAGTACCAATTTTTAAGTACTGGCATAGTGTTTTTGTTACAGAATCATGTTTATTATGGTGATAGATATTTTTTATTAACCCCCAGCATCATATGCACAATATTCTCATACCCAGATGCATGGTGAAGAAGAAGCTGTTAGACTTTTTTTTTTTGCACAGAAAGGTTTTGTGACAGAAAAACCCACATATTGCGGCTTTAGATTTGAAGTATTTATTTACACTGAAAAGATAGGTATGGAAACCAAAACAAAAGCAAGATGATATACCTAAAGAAAGCTTTGCTTTTCTTCAGGACTTGTCATTGTAGTCAGACCATGGCCAGCTTATACATCATGCTACCTTCAAGAGCAGTTAGCTTAAAAATATTGTGTTTGTCAAGGAAGCTTCACAGCACTACGCTGTACTACATGATGCACCACATGAGCACTCATTTTGTGAATTGTAACATTATTTAAAAGCATTATAAAAAGATCAGCTGCCTCCTTTTGTTCTCTCTTGACTGGTAATTTTGTACTATCTGCTGAAATGGCAGCATTGGTGGCTGATTACAATGCTGATGTCAATGAAAGAGATGTCAAAGAGATGCTGCATCCTGTTAAAAATGCTGCCTTCATTACATAATGGTTTGGTCATGTATATTGCAAATTATTTTTGAGCATTAAATAAAACTGCATGGCATTGTCCAGAAATTGTGCTTTTTTAATTTAGTGATTTTTTTCCCAGTAATTTCTTCTCATACAGAATGACAGAAATATTTCAATGCTAATAACAATAATAATAAACATTTGATTCACAAAAACATTGTTATTCCAGTCTCTCAACAGTGAGTGTATTATCTTGAACTGGAAGCAACTACATTGCTATTATTCTCTTACCTGTCTCCTTAGAAAGGAACCATTGAAATGACCTAAGAATTTCAAGGGTCACATATTTCATTTAACAAATTATCAACCTTGAACATTTTAAAACAATAGAAATGTTGCAAAATGTTACTTCCTTATCTATTATGACTCTGTTGCAGCCAATAATTCTGTACTGATTATGGAAATTTAACTAAGCTCACCTGTCCCCCAGTGCTGGATAGCGTGAACAGCACCCGAATAAAATAAAATCATTGAAACAGATGCAGATAATATAAAGATGTTTTGGCAGACAGAAAGAAATATTTCTTCAATATTCTTTCTGTACTTTATGTGTTAGATCATTCCTATATTTTGAAGCAATAATTTTAAAAACAATAGTTCTAACTATGACCATGCATCCTCTGGAGTCGCTTTATTCTACACGTTATGGGATTGCTTGGAGGCACACCTGAGAGTTTAAAATATTTAAGAAAGTGCATGTTGGTGTAGGGGTGAGAATAAACAGACACTTAGAGAGGACAAGGCAGATCATTTGCACATGGTGCTGCAGCAGAGCTAAAGCCTGTGTTCTGCCTTGTTTTGTCTGATGAACTGTGCTGTGTAACAGGGTTCATAATTATGTGCTTAAAGAAAACTAACACTTTGTTAGGTATGCTGAATGCCACATCATAGATAATTATTGTCTGATATTTTCCTTGTAGGGATGCTTTCAGTCATTTTCATGCCACAGCACTCCCCACGAAACAAAGGAAAAAACCCAAACAACTACAAGCCCCACCAACACATCTAATGCTGTTTTATTTGGGAGTTTCATCAGAAATGGCCAATAGTGGGGAAACACAGGTAATTTTTTTAACCTCTTCACATTCCTCATTATTTTTCTTATTTGGAGTTGAGGCAAAGTTGTGAGGCAACACATGTGAAATAATCACTTCTCCATTCATGGACACCCATAACTCTATTACCATAAGTGTCGATGAATGTTATTGATATGAGCAACTTGTTGGACCTGAAAAAGATAAAGAAGAGCAAGATATACCCATGGAAATAAAGAAAAAGAGTGAGAGGTAATAAATGCATCCTGTCCAGTATTTCATATGCAGAGGTGTTTTAGATTATAAGTAATGATTACATTGTTTTAAGTCTATTCAGGACAAAAGTAAATGCAGTTTCTGTAGATCTATATTTTTAAGTGATACTGATCCATCTCTGAAATATGCATGATTCTCATATGTGTAAATCTTGTTAACTACCAATTTCAGTAAGAATGGGATTTCTACCTGGATCCATTGAAACCAATGGCAAAAACCACACTGACTGTATTGAGGCTAGCTTTTCTATCATCAACACTATTTTGACCGAAGTAAATGATGTCATCTTTTGTCATTGAAAAGAAAGAGGATATGCAGTTGTGTCAAATGTGTTCCCATTTATGTTTTGAAATACTGGCTGCTGAAAACTGTGCTGAGTTCTAAACAGAAACATTTATCCCCCTCTTCCCCCATATGCACACACACAATTTCCTTCACCTCCTATTTACCACCCAGAGAGAAGGATCACATTTCCGCTCCTCCCCTGCTCAGAGAGTATTTCAGAAGCTTTTTGAAAAACTCTTGACCTCACACATACATACAATTACCACAGACATCTCCTTTAGTTTTCCTCTGATACCTACTTCTGGATAATCTCATACAGAACCATAATTAGGATAAATAAAGAATGCTGTCTTTAGAGACCTATTATTTTTCTTTAGATATTCTTGTGAATGATTATTAGCAAAAGGTTTAAGTAAAGTGCCCTCCATCCTTGCTTCACTGCTACATCTGAAACATGGTTCTCCACAGTAGCAAGGCTGTTTTGGACAATCTAAGCACTGTCGGAATGCATTTTATCGTGAGTGCAGTTAATTTTATAAGTATGTGAGTGTTTTGGGGGTACCCATGAGTACTAGCTGTTCCAGGAGGTCATTAGGAGGAGGCAGTTGATGGAAGGACCTCCAGCACCGCAAATACCTGATATTGATGGAAATTCCCCTTACAGTCAGGGTAAAAGGCAACTATTAGCCCAGGTAGGTCACTGGTCTTGAGACGGATGCATACCAGTTTCTGGAGCAACAGCACATAAGAGACTAACGTAGCTAGCAACACAATCTAGGTGTGCTCAGCTCTCCAGCCTCAGCTGTTTCAGAAACTGTAAAATGTTGTACATAAACACTGAAATGATGGGTTGAGAATTATTTTTTATGAGCTGGATGCCATATTGTACAGCAGGACAACAGTAACACTCAAGCTAGTTTCTTCCAGTTTCTGAACTAATCTCCCTGTATGCATATAGATATTTTCCCAAGACCCCCATAAACACTATAGAAATATCTCAGATTCCTTTTCCTCCTGAGCCTTCTGGTTTTTTGGCTATTTTTGAGAAGAAATGTATTCAACTAAATAGTCATTTTCCTTTGTATTCTTCAAAACATGAAATTTCTTATCCAACAAGTCCTGAAGAATAATTCCTTCTAGAGAGGATGTGGCCAAGCATTTTTCTTCTTCAGTATGGCTGTAGCTTCCTATTCTCAGCAGGTCCAAGGCTTCAGGCTGCCCTCAGAGAAGATGGTGACCTCTGTTTCAACATGGTCACCTCACTTCTTATCCTCTGTGCTCTCCGTGGAGTGAGCCCGACAGGCCTGATCTAGGTGGAATTTCCACTAAGCTGCTCAAAGCCCGTGTACCTCCAGGATGCTGAACGATAGCACACTCATCTGCCTACACACAGAACTGAGGCATTACAGCATTGGACAACTCTGATTGATTGAATAGACCCCGAGGGCAGGACCCTATTACCAAGCCAATGCTCAGAACTGATTAACCCCTTAGCCAGTGTCAAATACTGTACATTGCTGTAAGAAGACTATAAATCATAGGATAACTGTAGGGTCAGGCCTACTGTGGCCCTCTCACATGTCTTGCCTAAAGCCTACTGTTGATCTTTCCAAACAGAGTATGTTAGTGCTATTCTGGCAGAAGGAAAACAGTATAGGAGCTTCCCATCTAGATTTTTATTAATCAGAACATTTTGTAGCTTTTTCACTTTTTCTCTTGCTTCTCCTAGTCACAGAGGGGAATGCATTAGATATGAGAGAAAGTATATTTATGTTTTGGGACACAGGAGAGGTTTTTAAATGGTACCAATATTCTTTGTACCTTTGAAAAGTTGTTATCTTCACCCCGACGACGATAGCCATTTAGCTTGACTTCATTTCTGGATTATCCCGAGAACTCTTAATCCCAACCTTTGTTTCTCTGAGTCTGGTCACTTTTGAAAAGGGTGGTTATGTTACTTAGTGTCTTACAAAGGAATCTAACAAAGGAGTTGGGTATTTTAAAGTGCATTGCCATCTATGCCCACACACTGTCTCATAGAATGGAGCCCAGGGTTCTATGTTCGCACTTGTGCATTTACTTGTGTAAACTGTTGGTAACATTCCCATTCCCTCAGAATGGCAATCAAAAAGTCCACACTTGAAGTTAGCAACAGCTGACAGTAGACAATGAAAAACATCCTGTGAAAAAAGTACGTTTTTACCTGTCCTCAAAGGTTAGGAGCCTTGCTCAGATCTCCTACTTGGAATTCATGGACTGTTATCCTCTCCTGAAAACAGATGTTCAAACTCTGTCTTTCAGAGAAAGAGCGGGACCTGCAGACATGAAAAAAGGAGCAAAGAAGGTCCCTATGGCTTTGCTGATGGTGATAGTTCTTTTATAGAGCACCCCAATGGCTAAGGCACTACCCTTGTAGCTGGGAGGAGGTAGGACTCCTGCTCCCACATCCACAGCTGTATTTGCCATAATATATCAATAATATAGATGAGAAATGAACTCAAGCAATGCCCAGAATCCATGTTGTGTCTTTTGCTGAATGTGTGCCATGTTTCTGCTTGTTTTTTCTCTCTGGCCCAGTGAATCTCGAATTCTTTTTTTGTTCATGATAGGGCAGCTGCGCAAAAGACAGCGGATAATACACCCTCTCCTGAATAGTGTAGAATATAGCTTAGAGTACTGCTTAGGGCATCCTCATGGGAGGCAGAAGATGTAATTAGAATATCCTCAGACAGAGGAGAGGGCTGATTCCAAGTCATCCACTTCCTGGATGAATGCTTAAAGACAAGTGCCTGCATTATCACCTCCTTATGAAGGAAAATGAAAATGGCCCCTCATCTAACTGCACCTATCTTTATCAAGAGAGACATAAAGGGCAAAATTTTCAAAAATGGGTTAGGCCCAGGTCCTCAAAGACATTTAGGCGTTTGATTTTCTTTGATTGTAGGGGGAATTAGCTTCCAAAGTGCCTTTGAGGATCTGGACCTTAGAGATTTAAGATACTCAATGTCATTTATCAAATGTGGAATCAGTAGGAGTCGGGCATCTAACGAGAACCCCACAGTCTATATGTTTCTAAATTATGTATGCGCTTTGAAAATGCTAGTCCTTTATCATGCAGGAAATCAGAATAGATGACTGATGATCCTTTCTCATCTTAACATCCCTTGTAAAGCTGGCTAAGACCATGTAAGCACTATGATGGACACATCACAGTCATATATATGTCATGCATCCTGAGATATTTTATATCTATATACACTTCTGATGGACAGTCAGTTTCCTTCCAATATGGCATGTCTTATGACAGGCTGCTTTTTAATTATTTAAATTATTTTGGGATTTCTGATGCTTAGATTTTTCAACTATATAAATTTCATTTTAAAAAGAAAATTCCTCACATCTTTATATTGATTGCCTACATTTTCTAAAAGTGTATTATTTCAGTATTGATTTAGCTTAGCAGAACCAATTCCTTGAATAATGTCTATATAGTTTATTAAAATAAAGGGTTTATGCTCTTTACCTTGAGTTTTAATTTCTTAAGGCTGATATATAACTTCCTGCTTTTTTTGTTTGGTTTTTTTTTTGGGGGGGGGGGGGGGTTTTTTTTTTTACCGTTAGAAACAAAAAAAATTTTTT
>VXBO01008133.1:0-28285 GCA_013400135.1 Rhinoptilus africanus
ATGAGCCCTGCCAACTCCTGACCTAAAACCCTTTTCCCCTTCTGAGACAGGCTTTTGCCTCTGTTTTTTCCAGCTCTTCATTTTTTGGTTGTTTTAAAAATTTTTGTTTGGTTGAATGCGATTTTATTCTTACAGTCTGGTGCAGTCTCACTTTTGTGAGTGTGAAAATAATTTTTGCCTAGCACAAGACAAACTTGTCAATGCAAGTAGTGGTCCGAGTAAGATTAAATACAAGCATGTGGCTATTTCCTGGTCTTAATTTGGGCAATTAGTAATGTCTCTATTTCCTATGTTCATCATGTAGATGAACTGATCACCTTTTTAGTTTGGTAATCATTACAGCCTGGAATGCGGTGTTCATTCACATAAAGTAATACAAAATAACAACCATGTTTCAGCTCTAGGAAATTGCTGTACTTTAAAATAGCAGTGCTGAAGATGCATTACATATAATCAAACTGCTCCATATGCAGATTTGTGGTGTTAATATATAGAATATTTTGGAACAGGAACCTCTTTTCTGGAGAGATATATTTAAAGACCACACTCTTGATTTTCTTATGTGTCTTTTATGAGGTAAATGTAAAACTCTGCAAATGCTTTGCAAATCTTGAGAACTAGTTCCATTGGTTACCACTAGCTCTCAGTTCCCCAATTTAAGGCATCATTAACTCTTTCTTGCTTGTGGCATTAGCAATAAAAGTTAACTATTAAACTAGCATTTTAACCTTTTTGCCTTCAGTCAGTGGTCAGCACAAAACCAGCAAATTAAACTGTTGCAATTACATAATACTGAGCAAAAGAAAGGTAAATCGTATCTATAGCATTCTGTGATAGAATATCTGGCATGACCCAGCTAGCATTTTATTTAAAACTTTTTTTTAAGTTACTAGACATTTAAAAGGATAATTAGTCTCCATCCTTTCTAAATCACAAAGGCCAGATTAATGATTGTTCAGACTGCAACAATATTGTAATAAAAGTGATAGTTATATGGCTGACTATGCTACTCTCCCTTAGAGCCCCTTTTAAAGCTGTGATTACTCATTTGCTCGTGCAATGTTTTTAGACAACCTGAAATGAACTCTGAGTTGTAAGTAGTTCCTATTATGTTAGTAAACTAATCTATGCCGTCTGCTGTTTAGTTTGAAGAAATTAATTTCTGAAATAAGTCTTCAGGTCAGCAGTGGTCATTTAAGGTCAGTGTTCTTCCAAGTCTAGGCTAGGTATTAAAGTTCTGGGAATCTGGCACAGGAGATACTTGCACAGAACTGCCACCTCTCACATTTGTGTCTGCAAGTAGAAGAAATTTCTGGTTTTTGCCTAAAGCATCAGCTCCTGGACTCATGTGAATATATGAGAGCATCAGCTCTTGTTCAACAATCAGCATTTAATTCTCATAGCTGCAGAGCGTAGAAATCAAAGGTTCCAATTTCAAAAGGCAATTCTCCAAATTCTCCAAATGGAAGGGTTTGTGTTTTTTCTAAAGCTGATAGTTACAGTAATCTCTTCATTGTGAGGGGGCAGAATGGAGGTCTGACTCCATATTTCTGATTGCTTGAGGTTGACAGTACTGCTTACTATCAGACATAACACACAGTGCTGTGAGTGTCTTCCTTGTACCTGGGTGGTTATTTGCTCCAGCATAAAGCAAATATAAAATGCAGCACCATGAAGCAAGTTTTGGGTTTTTTCTGCACTGGTATACATGATGGCACCAATGACAACAGGGCCGTTGCTGAACTGATAGCAATTCCATTTATATTTGGGTCTCCTACAGGTCAGATGGCCTCTTGGTTCGTATCCTCAAAATCAAATTTTTTGTTACAAGAGAAAAGAAAAAGAAGTGATAATAAATGAACTTCCCTATTTTAATCAAACCCTGCATGTTCAGAACACAAAGCAGAGCAAAATGTTGCTCAACCACTATTGTTTTTGCTTATTTCAGAAAGCAGTTCAATTCGGTTCAGTCATATCTAAAAAAGACTTCATCTCCTGGAGTTCAGTTCTGCAGCCAGCGAAGGAAATTAATCATATAGGGCTGGGACATGGGTGGGTATTAAAAAGCTAACTATCAAAAACTTTCAGACTTATCTCATTCCTCCTTTTTCACCCACCACAATGTTGGCAGCATCCTGGCTGACCCAATACACACATATACACCTCTGCAAATCTGTTGTCGTCTTCTATCCTTCTTCTCTGTCTTTGTGACTAAGTCACTGAAAATAATGGCATCCCTTCCACAAAGGCAAAGAGAAGCGAGGCAACTGCAGATTCCTAAAAACATCCTGAAAAAAATATTTGTACTGCTTTCTGTCACTCTGTAAATCCAGAATAAAACCCAAGATATATTTGTTTGTAAACCATAACCTCCAAAAGAAAGTTAATATTTTCTAGATTGGCTGTGTGAGGTATTATCCTGTAGTATTAGGGACAATTCTTGGTCAGGAAAATTCAACAAAGATATTAACAACTCTTCCAGTGCAAGACCTATTCTCTGTCTTGTCTGGACAGGCACAAAGCATCTTACACCCTAAATGTTTATTTTAAAATTGCACTGAGGTAGCTGCCAGTTAGACTTGAATGCCAGGAGTGGCCAAGTCCTCTCATCCAAGGAGTCGGACTTCCCACAGGAAGCACATGAAGCAACTTGCTGTGCTAGACTGACTCATTTTTCTCAGGCTGAGATAAGATCCCTGCTATTTTTCAAAAAAAAAAAAAAGAAAAGGAGGCTGTCACAATGGCTGGGACCAGTCAAATTAACCTTATTTGGTAAAATGTAAAGGATCTTTTGGCCCTATTATGCTGCTTCTTATTAGAGCTAGGAAGGTCATGAGATTTTTGGCTCAATGGCCAACATTTTTATTGGAAAAAATAAAATCAAGTCAAAGTAAAACTTGTATCATGGTGAATTTTAAAAGTGAGGAAAAAAAATTAATGTTACCTAAAAATAAGTTTGGGTTTTTTCACCAGCTTTGTTGTCCTTCTTTTCTTTCTTTTCTCTTCGTTCTTGCCTTTTGAATTTAGGCCTGTTTTGAAACAAAGTTTCAAATTTTCTTTTGGAAAATAACACAAGGAAAATATGTTGACCTTTTGAAATTGAAATGTTTCACCAAAATATTCCACAGACAAGTTGTTGATATTTTCAAAACAGTTTTTCTCTTGTTTTCAAATGAAGCTATTTGGTGACCGCATAAGTACTTTTGGCCCTTTCTACATAAATTGTATTTTCTAGCGAAAGTCGGCTTCCTTAAATGTTTTCTTCAACTCAAGGAACCATGACTGCTTATATCCACAGCAACACTGCTGTGCTAGCTCATCTTGGGTCTCAGGGATCTCAATGGTCCTCTGCAATGGGAGGAGATGAAAGACTGAAAATTCAAGGGTCAGTGACAGAAAAAGCAGCCACGTGAAAAACAGACCTAGCACAAATATCCTTGTCCATAACACATACAAGGATGTCTCTACTATAAGAGCACCAAATTACACCCTGCTGGAATATTTCAAGCTGGATTTACCTTGTGAAGCTCAGAATGCCTTTGTTCAGTCCCAGAATTAAGCATTTCCCATTTAAAAAAATTATTTGTCTGATTTTTCCAAATAAAATCACACACACCTGAAGAAAATAATGCACATCTGAGATGGGCTTTTCCATTCCCCAAAGCCATGGAGTGGGAACAGACCTGGTAATACAATCACTTCCCCCTCTGAATTAGGCCCTTTCATACTACAGGAAGTCCTAGAATTCCCACTGAAAAAACCGAGTCACCTCCTGCAATTCCTTTTAGCTAGTGAAAAAGAGTCAAGAGAGCCCAGAGACCCCCAAACTAGTGTTCACATTGGGTTAAATTCAGTGTTCTGGTCCTCATTTGCAGGGTAATCTCAGCCAGTATGGTCATGACCTCCAGCAAGAGCTGTGTTATACTGGAACAATGGATCTGTCAGCCTCCTGAGTGAAAGGGGTGTGTGCAAAGGACAAAGGTTTCTCAGCAGCTGGCTCATGAATCTGGAGTTCCTGCCTGGAAGGGATCAGGATGATTAAAAAACTCAGCACCTTCCAAGCAAAATGGGAAACCCACTTCTTTGCTTTGCTCTTCCCACAAATGCTCTACATGAAAAAATAAATTAAGTCCAGTCCCTGCCACCTCGAAAGAAGAAAGAAACCTTATTTGTGTTTCTTTCAGCTAGGCTATTTCTGTCTATCTATGTGTTATAATTTGGAGATCTACCACCGTGTTGCCACCACAAAGGCTGGTATCTAGTTTGGTGGAACAGATACAAACTGCAAAAGGATTCAAGAAATTTATTTGCGTAACACCCATCTTTTTCTAATCCTTCATTGTTCTGATCATACTTCCTGCCTCACTCCAGGCCTGATCAGCCTCAGAGCTAAACAGGCCAGCAGCCCGCTCCATGTGAGGGAGACCTCAGGGCTGGGTGCATCATGCCGGAGAAATATTCGCAGTGGTGCCGCTCCGTTTCTTATTAAGTCCCATCCCAGTTTTTCTGAAAAATGATAGCCCCAAATTACAATATCACACTGAAAGTTCAGAGTCTGAGCTATTCCAGATATGTCTCTTACCTTTGGATCTTTGCACATTCCAGCTGATCAGTTTGTATTTTTGTTTACGCCTCAGACATAACTGTTCACTTTGGTTGATGCTGTTTCCATTATCACTGCCTATAAGGTTGCTTTCTTGTAACCATCTCAAAGCATGACACCTATATGAATGACAGCCCATGTTTAGCTGTATTCCTTTAATGCTTGTTTGTCTGCAGGAGCTATGCAATCCTATACATGGTCACTCACCTACACTGTGACAACAGCTGCTGGGTCACCTGCTGAAAATTCCCAACAGCTGCCCTGCATGAGAAGTCCGCATGTACCATCATCATCTGTCACACACCGGATACCTGTTTATCCCCACAGAGAAGAACACGGGTAAGTTACTTCCCAGTGTCTTGGGCTTTTTCATGGTTTTTGGATGAACCTATGATAAGGGTTTTTTTGGAAATGCAGTGAAATCTGCTTTTTGATGTAGTGAGTCTGTATTGCAAAGATGCTGGTATCATTATTCTTTGTCTGTTGTTATTGTTGTACGATTATATTATGTCTCAGTTTTATAATCTGATTTAATTCTATTTAAAAACACAGTAGGCCTGGAGAATATTTTACAAAGGAGAAAGCTTTGCTAGATTTCTTCTCTGATTCCTGTTTTCCTGTGCCATGTTCTATCCCAAAGGCTAGAGGTGTCCAAAGAATTATCCTACTATACCACATCTGAGAAGAGGTGATCCTTCTCCTCTGCTCAGCACTGCTGAGACCACATCTGGAGCACTTGATCTAATTCTGTGCTCCCTAGTATAAGACAGACACAAGCATGCTGGAGTGAGTCCAGAAAAGAGACACTTAGATGATTACAGAACTGGAGCATCTGCCATACAAAGACCGGCTGAGAGAGCTGGGATTGTTTAGCCTCAGGAGCAGAAGGCTGAGGGGAGGGTCTTATCAGTGTGTATAAATACCTTGCGGGGGGGATGTAAAGAAGATGGAGACAGATTATTCTCAGTGGTAGCCAGTTACAGGACAAGAGATGATGGCCACAAACTGATATACAAGAAATTCTGTTTAAACAAGTAACCAACCAACTTGTTTTACTGTAAGTGATCAAACATGAGAACAGATTGCCCAGAGAGGCTACGGAGTCTCCATCCGTACTGATATTCAAATTCCATCTAGACACGATCCTGGGCAGCCTGCTCTAGTGGGTCCTGCTTTGAGCATGGGGGTTAGATTAAACAATCTCCAGAGGTCTCTTACAACCTCAATGATTCTATGACTACAGCTAAACCTGCAAACCAAAAATGTCCAGTTAGAAAAAAATAGCCACATTCTCACCATAATCTAATCTCTGTCACCAAAATTTGCTCAAGGCTCTCAATAAAAATAGTTACAGTAGAAATTTGTATAACAATATTTGATCATGGAAAGCTTCAGAAACTCAGACAAAGTCTCTCAGTGCTCTTTTAAGCAAGCAACGCTTCTTCTGTGCCATCCTTATTTGAGTAAGTGTATAACTCATAGATATCCATAACTATAAAGAAGCAATCACAAAATAATCGATGGAGAAAGGCCAGGCACATAGCAAGATCAGCAAGTGCCCAGATGCTCACATGAAGCAAGGTGTTCAAAAGACTTCGTTGAGTTCCTCAGTCTCATTGCAGAAGTGCTTTCTGAATGTGGAAGATTGTACGACGTTTGGCAGGGTGACAGTAGATAATTTGAACCCTGCATCTCTTTTCCTCTTGGATGTGGACAGGTTTAAATTTCTGTTGGAATGTCACTGCTAAGACCTTCCTGCAGAAACCTGGATATGGAGATATGGAATATCTCTCCTATCCAGTGATATGACTACGTGGTGGAGGCAGAAACAGGGCAGCAGGGAGGTTCGGGAGGTAACAGGATGCAAGAATTGGAACAGACCAAAGTAAGGTGGTGAATATAGCCATAAATACATATATGTGTACACACACGTGACTTCATTGTTACTAAAGAAATCTCTTGCTTTTGGTAGGTGATTTGAGGAAACTTTTTTATTTGGGTGAACTGACTTTTCTGAAAGGCAACAAAGACTTCTATAATCTGAATTCTTTTGCCATTTGTTTTTATGTGTGACGCATGGATAGCAATGTTTTGGTGATGCTTCTAAACATTTCAGTGTCATCTGCCTTCTTTTCTGGAACTAACTTTGTAAGCTCATAGGGACAGGGCCTCTCTGTGAATCTGTGTTTAAACGGATTCTATCACAATGATTTCCTGATCTCATTCACCCTCTACATAGTGATAATAATTTTTTTTGAATCATTACAATTTATACTTATTTTGTATCTACAGCAAACCCAGCATATTGGTATTTCAGTTTTTATATGATTTGAGTTTAACGTGACAGGCTATAGAGACATGTTCCTGAAGAAATGTCTGCAGGGAAATCCAGTGACCTCACTCATTCTGAAGCATAAGACTCATTATATAGTTCTTACGGAAGGTACAGTCACAGATTCAAGACAGAGCTTGTTTAAAAGTGTTAAAGAACCATATCTTTAGAGAGGAAAACTAAAAATAAGAGACCTTGTATGCAAGATTCAAACAGATGGTTGCCCTGGAAAGAAAGAGAGAGGGAAGATCAAAGTCTGCACTAAGATTTCCAGGTTTCTGGAGAAAAGAGAAACGGAGCAAGCAGCTGCCGTATCTCCAAAGACTGAGCCTCACTCTTATGCAAAAGGGCCCAGCAGATAGTATAAGCAGTGTGGAGGCCATGAGCCGTTCCCTTGCTGTAGGTGCATTTCCCACCAAATGCAGACTCTCAGCCACCCAGCATGCCTGAAGGTTTCCTAGCAGAAGTTCTGCTGGGGTCCTACCAATCTTGCACACTAAAGGTGATCCTATATGAAATATAAAGGCTCCAAAGCACCTTGAGATAGAAAGACCAGAGCGCTTTATACTGCAATATCCCACAATGTAAAGACATTTAAAAACTTAAGCCTTGGAACAACGTAAAGCCTTAGTAGCTCCCAAGAGAGACTTGGATATAGACTGTTACAGGCTGAAATATAGATTGTTGGATTGATTTGTACAAATATTTTCTTCGTGCTTCTGGACAGTTATAGAAAGTAAAATGTAAGTTCAATGATAAAAACTGCTCCCTGTAAAATAAAAATTGATTTAGGCCAAATGCACATTACCAGAAATGAAGAAAGGGCTACGTGATCTGTTTCCCATTACTAAAACAAGCCTAGATTTGTGAAACTGGAGAACATGAGGTTCATAGTCTGCTCTAGCTCACTCCAGTAAATCGTCTTCTAAATCCACAGTGATAGTCTCCACACGTGTGGAGTCTCAGGACTGTAAATGGAAGATCTGTGTAATTAATAGAGGAAAATATCCTTATGTCTAATTGGAATTGCCCTTGTTCCAACTTGTGTCTGTTGCCTCTTACCCTATTACTGTACCTTTGAGAAGAGTTTGGCTCTACCTGTTCCATATCCTCCCGTTAGCTAGTTGTAGACCATCCCTTTGCCTCTCTTCTTAAGGCTGGACAAACCTAGTTCTCTTCCTGTAAGTCACATGCTTCAGTATCCTACCTGTCTTGATAGCCCTCTGCTAGACTAACTCCAGTATCTCAACGTCTTTTTTATAGTGGAGAGCTGAAAACAGGACACAATACTCCACATGTGGTCTCCTGAGTGCCAAATAGAAAGGAATAATCAGCTCTTTATGTCTGCTGTCTACACTCCTGATAATATAGCCTGGTATATAGCTGGTCATCTTTGTTGGAAGGGCATGTTGGTGACTCATGTTCAACTTTTTGTCCACCAGAACTTCCAGGCATTTTTCAGTAAAGCTGCTTTCTCTCCAGATGGCCCCAACCTGTACCACTGCAGGAGTTATTGACCTTTCTTTCTGCATCATAGCTGCTAGACTCTAGAGTAGCTGCTAGTTCCCAGCTGGATTTCCCCAAAGACATGCCATCTGTGTATTATCCTCACTACTCAATAGCTATAGATGTGGTTCGGAAGTCACTGTAAGACATGGTACTTGGCAGAAAATATTTTTGTTGGATTTTTCAGGTATACTTTCTTCTTAGAGAGATGTTCCTCAGTTCCTTAAAGAGAGGGTTCCTCAGTCAAGCACTTTCAGATAGGCAGGAGAATACTAGCCTTGAAGAAGCGTGGTCATCTCCTTCTCATGTCCTCAGTGCCCTCTGTCTCCTGAAGTTGGAGAGAAAGAGGAAGCTTCCTGGACCAAAAGTATACAATAGAGATTAGGATAAGAAATGTTATAACTCCATGCTTAAGTTAATTAAAGTGAAGCCAAAAGTGGTGAGTATTTGAATGAAGGAGACAAGATCAACAATAGCTTCCAGACTAGGACACAGCATCTTTAATGACCAGAGAAAGCACTAAGTGCGAACACTGCTGTACAGGACTTGGCTTTGTCTGGGGGTCCAAGGGCAGTCCGGACTACAGGAGGGACTAGACAGGTGAGCACCTTCTTCAGGCAGAGAAGGCTGCACTGTGAATGTCAGGCTTACGCAGACTGCCAAAACCATCTGTTGCAGATCTTATTTACCAATCTATTGTGTTGGAGGAAATAAAACACACGATGTCTACCTACCACAAACAGTGTGCAACAGCTCCACAACATAGCCATTCCTCTCTCCCTGACTCTCCGCAGGCAATCAAAGCTGTATCATGTGGACACCAACTTGTCTGAGGTAGATTATGGAAATCACTCATATTCACAGCTAAGCGCAAGTGAATATAAGAATGAGAGCTCAGTGTTGAAGATGGACATAGGGCCTTATGTTCTGAAAATGTTTTTAGAAGGGGTGCTCTCATGGCACAATGAATCTGCTGGTTTATCTGGTATAAGACATGACAAGACACGGCATGGTATCTCTAGAATGCCATCGTAAGATCAAAAGTAAAACAAGTTTAAACTGTAGCCAGTGTAAAAATGACATTGAACTTTCCAGAAAAATAGTAACTCTATACAAATAATTGTCTTCTCTTTCTTAAAATGAATTGGTTACCTTGTTTGTTCATTTATTGTGGTTTGTGTTTCATTTCAATAGCATAAATTTTAAGAACTTTTAAACTACTGCTCTGAATTAGCAACGAAATATTGTATGGCTACACAGAGATGGGCACGTTGCAGAAAGTGTCTGTGCATCTTCTACTAGTGAGTGGCCCAAATAATGGCGTCCAACAAACCCTGCAGTTTCTTATAGCTAAGGAAACTGCTCCCTCCTTTACCCCTGGCTGTCCCTACACAAGAGGTTGGGAAGCAAAAAGAAAGTAGGCAGGTTCTCCACCCTCAAATCCCACTCTGTTCTCGAGTCAGCTGTGCTAAAGCTGTATGTTGTGTGCTTCAGATGCAAATGAATAAGTTTCTCTTCCTCTCAAGAAAGGAACACCTGACCCCTGTGCAAAGAGATAGCTGAACCCGCCAGAGCAGTTCTTTAAGTCAAATCTTGCCGTACTTCCTCAGCCTGAATAGGAATTTACTAGGGACATAGTAATAAAATAATAATAAAAAAGAAACCCACTTTCTCCTTAGAAATGGACAAAAGAGTTTGCACTTCAAAACCAGTCAGAGAAATGTGCTGAGTCCCTCTATTTGTTGTGCTGAACACATCATTTCACTAAGTGGCATCTGCTTCCCAGCTGAGCTGGGAAATATCTTTTTTAAAAAGATTATTTAAAATATGCTTCTCCTACGCAAAAAAAAGTGTGAATGTATGTCTCAGAAGTTATAGAATTATTAGTGGCAGTACAATTTTTATGCATACTAAATAGCTTTTTAAAATGGATTTCAGATACACCGGAAGTTATAACTATGGCAGCTATAGCAACCAGCATCCCCATCCAATGCAGAGTCAGTATCCATCTTTACCACATGATACTGCTATTTCTGGACCACTTCACTACTCAGCTTACCACAGAAGCTCTTCACAGGTAAGTTGGATTTATTACTTGACAATGCCTGCTTAACAGTTTAAGTAGAGTGGTGCTTGTAAATCTTTTATCAACATATTAGCTGTCTGAACCACCTCTAGTCATTGATGGTTTCTATTGTTTTTTTTTCCATTTCAAATATTACCTAGATATCTTTTCGTTCTGGTGGAGATTCTGTTACCAGTAGATTTAGCTTGTGAATTTAGAGGACTTAGCTCTAAACCACAGCATTTTGGATCGTAGAAAGTGTTCCTGTGTTAAGGAATAGCTGAAACAAAAATGAATGTAATTAGTTGTATGTTTTTTAGTTGTTGTGAACAGGAAGAGATTACTAACAAGAAATAAAGTATTTTCATGTAGTCAAAAGAAGATGCAGAGACCATAATAAATTATTCTGGGGCCTCTGCTTTTAAGAATACCTATATTTAGGAATTTGCCAAAAATGTGAGTTCTGTATATAGTTTGGATAACTTCAGGGCGCCATTGCAAAGAAGTTCTGTTTAATCTGAGAAATGATGTCAGTAACTATTTCAGGACTATTTCGGTTCACAACACTGAGCCAGTAGGAACCAGCAGAGCTGAAGTGTCACGTTGACACGTGGCAACAGTTCGAAAGTAGTGCCACCGTAGGAGGGTTTTAGTACATCACACGACTGGTGCTTCCCCAGCGTGGGAGGCTGCTCACTGGGCTCTCTGCTGGAAGATCCGCAAAAGGCAGGTACAGGCAGGAGGCAACGGTATTGGGGTATTGCACCCACATGCACCTCTTATGCTTTATCTACTGGAAATTTATACTAGTGTATTAGGGACCACCATATTTAACTATTGTCACTGAACTGGAACAGTTTCATACCAGATGCAAAGATGTGAATTTGATAGTGCTTTGGGCTAGAACACAGAAAACCTGCATCTCATTCTGGTCTTTGGCATCACTCTGCCAGGTGATCTCAGTAGCCATTTCCCTAGCTGTAAGATAAGAATAATGGTATTAACCTCCTTAAAGCTTTTTGAGATCTGCTGGGAAGATTGTCCTATACAAACCCAGTATGCTCATTTGGACCACAACAACAATGTCTCCCTACCTTATGGAAAGAACAAGTCTACAAATTCTCACCCATTTGTGGAGCACTTGGTCCATCAGACTATATGAGGTGTTAGGATTTGCTTGAGGGTTGTTTCAGCTGCTGTATCTTCAATACAAACAGTGAGTGAACGCTTCAGAACGGTGTCCTGTGAAGGGTTTGTATTCATTGGTTTTTCAGTACAGGCCTTACCCTGTATTTTTTCCAGAAAGCATCACTTTTTGACTTAAAAATGGCTCACCAATTTTCTTTACTGCCTCTCGTCCTTTACTGCAGAAAACCCGTGAATGCTCGTCTGAAATTGTCTGTAAGGCCATGAATCTGTTTATGGAACAGAGAATTAGGCTTTTACTGTTTAGAAATGTTATCACCTGCACAAAGAGTGTCTTTCTACCATCTAGCAACTGTTTGTCACACTGACATAGACAACACAAGTTAAGGAGGAAATAAAAAAAGCAAATCAAGTTCAACACATTTTTAGTTTATTCGTGTGCTGGTTAACATGTTATATGGAAATAATGACATACATTAAAATAATGCAAATATTTTGCACAGTGTAGTAGGCTGTCTCTACAGCTACAGATGTCAGATCATTTCTTCCTCTATTGCTAGCCCTTGAACTCTCCTGAACATACATGATGAGCAGCTACGCTTTAATGATCACACTTGAGAGCAAAATGATTTCAACTTGTATTTATCGTATTCTTTCTCATGCTGCTTGTAAATGGAGAGGGAATCTCACAGCAGGACACAGCTAACAAAACCCTATCAATGCACTCATTCTGTATTGAAAGGAGCTACAAACTGAAACCTTACTTTCAAAAATAATCTGAAAGTCTCAAATGGTTTAATATGGAGTTTACTGGCATTCTTTTTAAAGCTAAGTGAGCTTCTGTAAAATGCCTACCCTGATGATAAGTTCTTTCTTAGTTACCTTTAGCCAAAAAAGTTTGTAAGATGTCCCTAATAAGATGTTAGGGAACTACTATAATTCCATGATTCTATAATTCTGCTCTTTTTCTAGCAGACTTTCTGAGGTCTGCAGACTTTCTGAGGTTCATGGCACAAGGAATCACAGTGGGACTCATGATGTTGCAAAATCAAAATACAGGAAGCGAAATTTGCAATGAGTATATAAGCAGCTGCCACTATACTGAAACCCGAGCAGATGCAATGTGTATGACTGTGGTAAAATAATCGGTTGAGAAGAGGAAGCATTGACCGTAACTTTTCAAAAGAACTCTTTGTTATAATCTACATTCAGTCCAAATATAGAACTCTGGCTCAAATTTAGCTAATATTCTATCATGCTCTTTAGGATAGTGTCTAGGGATTAACTCCTAAGAAAAAAAAACCTATCTGTGGGGTAAGTTCTCCTCTGCAAACATGGATTCAGAGAGAGACCTTGTCCCAGATAGGGGTCTGAGGTGGGACTGTCAACATGTAATTGAGGTGGGTTTTAGCCTAGCTTTATAAATGACTATTTTGGTCTAAAAGAACACCATGTCCAACCTCTTTCTGTGGAAGAGAGCAACATACTCCAGGTTTTATCAGGTCAGTTATTTTGAGGCTATTTTCCATCCCAGAGAAATGTTCCTAAAGAAAAAAGAGAGTTGTGCTTAATTTATGGTTCGTTTGTTTAGTAGAACTTTAAGATGGATCATTTCACAGATATGATTTACAAACCGTTAACAAAAAAAAAGTGGAACTAGAGCAAAGAGGATGGAGGGAACAACTTTTATTTGGTGGTAGTGAGGAACTGAACAGCTGGGAAAGGGAAAAGGAATGAGTGACCTTTTAAATTGTATTTGCCAACATGTAGCATGTTGATCCCAACCTCACAATACAATGATGCTTGCATTGTATTAATTTTAGGATGTCTGCTGTGGTTTTGTCATTGAGATCTTTACAGTGGGGCTGTGCTGGGGAAGAAGTCACACAGCTGTAGATCTTATACTACATACAGCTCTTGAGATGTGCAGGTAGGGGTCCCAAACCAAGCCTATCTCACCTGACCAGCAGCAAGTCCATGTTAGTGAGAGGCTCCTGAATAATTTGAATCCCCTAGTGTTAGAGGAAATGAGACAGCAGGAGCTGCTAAGGCTGATACTGCTGAGGGCACCATATGTCACAGCTGCATGCTTATTCACACCCCATCCCAGAATAGACTGGTGAGAGCCCTTGAGGTTATTGTTATTTCCCACCTCTGAGACAGTCTTGGAACTTACCTTGGCTCACAGAGGAATGTGATAAGTGTCTTGTCTAAAGGAGCTAAATAGAAATTTTGATAAGTAGCTCATAGTTTCAGAAAGATCAGTGACACACAGATAGACAAGATGGCAAAAAAAAAAAAAAAAGAGGACATGGCTTGTGAAAAACTTCATAGGGGAGTAGATGATCTGATGAAGTAATATCTGCAGCTAATAACCCAGCATGAGCCTAAATCTGGCTCCTTCTGGCAGTATAGGCTGACTAATTCCCACTGATGGCTAAGAGTCTTCTTGTTGACAGGGAGAAGCTGTTCAAACCTTGTTCTTAATCTGAATTCTTTCTTTTTTCTTTCATCAGCATCTGTGAATAGTTCTCAGAACAGTTACTTCCTTGTAACTGCAGGCCCAATTGCTCATTTCTTGCCTTGGCTTACTGGCCAAGAGCCTGCCACACGACTACAGAAAAATGATGTACAGATTGATTTGTTACTATCTAGTTCTCTAACCCATGGTACAGAAGTGCACACAATCGTATGATGGTATTCCATCATCATATAGAAGGAGACCATGTAATGTGTGTACATAAAAACATCTATACTGACTTGATGTTTTGTACGTCCTCTTGCCTGTGCTGTTTTAGGTAATAGACAACTCCGTCTAAAAGCCTCTGAGCTTTCCTATCAACCTATGTCAAGTTTAGTAGAGAGGTACCTCTGTCAAAGGTAACCCCTTCACAGTGTCACCACTTAATCCGCCTCCACAATGTCCACTTGGCTGGCTTTTGATCATAGCTTTTGTCTGCAGTTTCTCCCTGGCTGGACAGGTCTTGATCCTCCTTCAGGCTATCCATAAATATTTCGATTCATACCGTTCCACTTCTTCCTTAAACACAAAGTAATTCATGCTGCACTAATTTTCCTTTGTAAATGTGACAAGGATAACACTTCTAGTAGGAAGAGTAACCAGAGAAATCTCCAGCAGTATATATTTTTATATTTTAATATATCTAGTAACATATAAAGATGCACACTGTATGAATGTGCTTCACTGGACATGCAGTATGAAAAATGGCTGTGGTGAATCATATCGTAGGTTCATTTATTCAGATCTTATCTCCAGCAATGAAAAGAAACGAATGTGTGGAGGAAAAGTCTTAAAAGTAGGGTAGACAGAAAGTGGTCCTTTCAGCAGTGTAGGCACAGTCTTTGGCAAGAGCTGACCTAGGGACATCCTGAGCAGGCAGCAGCACCTGGACTGCTGGATTTTGTAGCAAACCGCTCTCCGTTACCCTGTACTTACAGACTTAGGGATGAGTTGCATGAAACATATATTCTCTTGTTAATTTTAAGCCTGTTATCTCATAATTGCATTGGGTGCCGTAAGTTTTTTGGTGATGAGGAATAGGGAATATTCATTCCCTGTTCTCCTAATATGAATAATATTCATTCCCTATTTATCTGTTCTCACCATGTGAGACATTGTAGGTCTGCGTCATTCCTCTCACTTAATTCCTGTCACCTCTTTTCCAGATTTAAGAGTTATCATCTGTTTAGTTTCTCTTGTGACGGGTGCTCTATACAGCGGAGTTACCTGAGGACTGCAGGTGCACCGTGGGGCAGGCGTAGTCTGGGGGGCATGGGAACATCCTGTTCTCTCAACAGTGCTGAGCAGGGAACCTGCTGGAACTGCAGCTCCCCTCCAGCCTTTCAGTGTGAACCTGATCTCAGAGAAAACAGGAGGGATTCAGTCAAGGAGCTGCCAGATCAGCCGCTTAGGTGTGGGAAGCACTTCTAGATCCCATGCCGCACACAGCCTTCTTTTACCTTTTCTTCCTTTATGCTTCCAAGGTGGACCAACCACGTCCAAATGGACCAGCCACCTCTACTTAACAGAGAGCCGTGGAAGTGGTGTAGCAATGTTTCCCTTCTTGTTCCTTGAGATGCAGTTCCCACATTAAAGACAAGCTGCTTTTAAGATATCTCCTGTTGTGCTCAGGAGCACAGCCAGGGCCAGCTGTTCCCGAACTGGGGCTCCGTCCTCAAGAGGCACTTACCAGCCTCTGGGACTGGGAGGAGACCATTTGTATCAGCAAGTGCTTGCACGGGTGTTCTGCTGTTGTCAGATTGGGTTTATGAAGAGCAAAGTTTACTTCCATGGTCTGGACAGAACAAACCAGCCTGGAAAATGCTGCAGGAGTAAATCTGCTGTTACATGGCAGGTTGGGCCTGCGCATCTCAGAGGGACAGAGGACAGTATTGGGGCCATAGTTTAAGGAACCTGAAGCAATGTTTGCACTCTGACCCTCCCAAACTGCTCTGAGGACTGCAGTGCTCTGACATAACTTCCCAGAAATGCCCTGTGAGTTGGAGTGCCACTTGGTTTCTCTGTGCAATGCTGCATGCTACAGTTCTACCCAACCACGTCTTCACTTCCCTTCTTGTGCCTTTACAGTAGGATTTACATGGGGGGGCAGTACTGGAAGAAAGTAGTAACTGGTGTTTCTTACAGACGGGGAGCCAAAGAAATCCTCTGCCAGACAGAGCCTGTGCTTTAGTGTCCATCATGTTCTTCTGGCATATCTACTTCACAAAAAAAAGAGTGGCAAAGTTCTTCTCCCCCCAGCACATACACAGTATAAGCTCATGACAATACCAATGCAGTAAGAATAATATACCCTTCCCAGTAACCACTCTGTCATCAAACAGCTATTAAGGACAGAAAGAAAAAAAATACTATCCAAATCCCACCCACGCAACAAGAATCATTGTTCCTAACTGTATGGCTTCATGACGGGCTTGAGATTGTTAGAATGTAATTGAAGTAATTATGTATTGAATGCAACAGGAAACAGATGTCTTAACTTCTTTTTAAGTAATTACAAATAGCATTTTCATAAGGCTCCAAATGCCACTCCCCAAAGTACCAAAATCACTTAGATTGACTTGAAAGTTTCACCCAACCTCTTTGACAGGCTAATATTCAATAAGGTTCATTTTGTGGAGAAAAAGATCAAATTAAGGGTAATAAAGACGCGATAAGTCAATTTTATTATGTAGTTTTTTGAGATTTTAAGCAGATTTTTGTGAAGTTAGATTTGTAGCCAGTTTTTTCACAATTGCTATAATTTCTGGTATTTGCAAGTCCTGAAGTAGTGGCTAACATACAACATTAGCTTGCAGCATTCTGCAGAAGCGTGAGCTAACGCAATGTAAAAGTCAGAGCCACATTCATAAGGAAAATATTTTGCTGTTTGGACAGAGACACCTTTCACCTCCATGCATAATCAGACAGTGAGATGAGGACAAGAATGAAGAGATTATTCTCCACCCTCACACTGCAGGAACTCAGTGTTCACTTCACATGAAGACATATTTAACGTTGGATTTTTTAAAATAATACTAAAAGAAACTGAATTAATTTTACATTTTTGGGCAAGGCCTTAACAATGATCTGCTCAAAGTCTCCCAGACTTAAAGGGCTTCTTGTCTAGGTCTAACGGCAGCAGTAGCAGCAAGTGTGAGTTAACCCAGAAAATGGTAATTTCCTGTCAAGAGCCCTCCAACAAACGTCGCTTTTATATCTGGCAAAGATCACTAGGCCCCAGTGTTTTGAGTTCAGCATGCTTAAGCACTCTTCATTAAACCGGATGTGGAGTGTGAAAGGTGATTCAGGCAGCATGGGCAGGCATCCGCCCAGATGGCTATGCTTCGGACACTCCAGCAAGGCTGAATAGATGCTTCATTGGGTGAGTTAATAGTCAGGCAGGGGCCAATGAGTACTTTAAAAATATTGTCCTTCAATAGTCTCTTCACTGTAGGGAAAAAGAAGTCACTGACTCATTTGCGATTAGCTGACCTACCATTACAAAACTTTCCATCTTGCGTTCAGTCATAACAGAATTTATTGTAAAATACTAGATATTTAGGGTCCATGTTATTTTCAAGCAATTATTCCTTTTACATTCACGACACATTCATAAACACAGCTGCATCGGGTGCACTTGATGAAAAGGAAAAGCAGCACACTGTATCCTGTCCCCTCATGCACAGCCATTAGCCCTGCCTTCTTAGTAAGCCTTAGCATGGCCTCTTGACTGCGGACAGGAGGAGGATTATCTTTCCTTTTCCATTCATTCTGGGAGCCAAGGTTTCATTCCCCCAGTGGCACGGGTTTAGGTCCAAACTACCTAAAAGACATTACGTGGCTTCCCCACACAATGCGATGTACAACCAGGAGACCCACCACAATATTTCCAGAGTTCATTTTGCTCCTCTTGCTCATACATAAAAGTCTTGTAGTCTACAAATTATTAAGTAAGCCTTTGACGCTGTCCTGCACGACATCCTGGTCTCCAAGCTGATAAAATATGGGTTTGATGGATGGACAATTCAGTGGATAAAGAACTGGCTTGATGGCTGCCCCCAAAGAGTGGCTGTCAATGGGTCCACGTCCAAGTGGAGACCGGTGACAAGTGGAGTCCCTCAAGGATCAGTACTGGGACTGGTCTTTTTTAATATCTTCATCAGCAACATGGACAGTGGCATAGAGCGCACCCTCAGCAAGTTTGCTGATGACACCAAGCTGAGTGGGGCGGCTGACATGCTGGAGGGAAGGGAGGCCACCCAGAGGGACCTTGACACACTGGAGAGGTGGGCCCATGCCAACCTTCATGAAGTTCAACAAGACCAAGTGCAAGGTCCTGCATCTGAGTCGGGGCAATCCCAAGAACCAATATAGGCTGAGCAGTGACTGGCCTGAGAGCAGCCCTGGAGANCTACAAAAATGATATGGATGTGTTGGAATGGGTCCAGAGAAGGGCCACGAGGATGATCAGCCCTGGAGCACCTCTCCTACGAAGACAGACTGAGAGAGCTGGGATTGTTTAGTCTGGAGAAAAGAAGGCTCTGAGGAGACCTTATTGTGGCCTAGCAGTATCTTAAGGGAGCCTACAAGAAAGCTGGTGAGGGACTTTTTAGGATGTCAGGTAATGGTAGGACTAGGGGAAATGGATTAAAACTAGAGATGGGTCGTTTCAGAATGGATGTTAGGAAGAAGTTTTTCACTATGAGGGTGGTGAGATGCTGGAACAGGTTGCCCAGGGAAGCTGTGGATGCCCCATCCCTGGAGGTGTTCAAGGCCAGGCTGGATGGGGCTTTGAGCAGCCTGGTCTATGGGAGGTGTCCCTGCCCAGGGCAGGGGGGTGGAACTGGATGATCTTTAAGGTCCCTTCCAACCTGAACCATTCTATGATTCTATAAGTAGCAAATTAGCCTGGCTGAAGCCAGGGCTTTCTCTCGGCATTTGGAAGGGGTGTGAAAGCAAGTAATTCCCGTGTTGTAAGGCACAACCTCAGTTTCACAGCCTCAAAGGAAAATTGCACTGAGTCAGGATGGCAAAGGATTCTCTTATGGTTAAGAACGGAGCAGACCAAATATCACATTGGGAAGAAGACAGGAGATAATCGTCGGTGTATTATGACAAAAGTCTAGATTAATCTTGTTGTCAGTATATTCTTCAATACAAGAATCTACAGTGACTTCAGGTATAGGTCAATGGATAATAAAGGCAAAAACCATGATAATTGGTATCAAGTAAAACACTACTGAAGACGAAGAAGAATGTTTCTAGCTTGGCCCACATCTTGCATCTCCACAGGTGACATGCAGAAAAAAAGAAAGTTAAAAATGTATTATTTGTGTGGTGGGGTTTTTTCGCTGTGATCCCTGCTGGTCCTGACTCCTACCATCTCAAATGTACATTTTGTACACATTCATTAGTGGGACATTTGAGATCAGCCAGGAAAAACAATTTATAGGCTTGACAGCTATGGAAAAGGGACTATTATTTAACTTGAGCCAAACGAATTCATGGATTACGTCATGTAACAGGAGGAAGAGAAGAGCCATCTTCTGAGGTCTGCTCATCTTCTGTCTTAAATATTTATCTCGAGCTTTGATAAATTCTTCTGGTGGCTGTAGTCAGAGCACAAATTACTTTTATTAGATGCCTGCCTTTTTGACAACTACAGTTATGTGAGATGAATTCAGCTCTGAAGCTGTAGTGAATAACGTGAAAACTTGTTTCCTCCGTATTCATTACGGCAGGAGTTTTGTTCACCAAGCTGTTCAGGTGAAGGCAGTCAGCAGGCACTAGCATGAAAATTATTTCAGTGTATTGCCAGTGCAGACCAGGAAAGCTGCATCCTAAATCTACTAGTCTCCCAAACATTGAAAATATGAAAATGTTCAACTTTTTCTGGAACCTCTTCTGTTTACTTAGAATACTTGCCACTTGTTTGTCTTTTGACAGACTGCTCTGTCCTTAATTAATCAGTTAAAGGGGAGAACCATGATCCTAAATTCAGATCAGCTCATATAAAACTTCAAAGCTTGAGTTTCATTGTTGCTGGGCACAGGCACCTCTTTTCTTCAGCAAAAGCAAGCAAAGATGCAAACTTGATTCTTCTGCGAAGGAACAGAAGACATTCTGCAGTCAGAGCCTAAGCTCCGCTGAATTTTTCTAGTGTAAAGCCTTTTGCAGGGGTGAAGGTGGAATTGTAGATGATCTTGTATGGACTTATTGCCAGTGTTGCCAATACATCTTATTCTGATAGCTGAATTAGCAGTCCCAGTTGAGGTGTTGATGTTTCAGTATTGTGCTGCCATTTGCCCACCTGTTTCAGCAGCTGGTTGCACAGGTAAATCCCCAGCCTCTGGGGCATTGAGAAGTATATGCCAAATAATGCGTTGTACAGCTTTAATCTCTTCTCTCTCATCTGCTAACTGGCTCGTCTCCCCAGAATACGGTGGACTATGCTAAGTCACTAACTACAGTATTTTGGTCAAAAATAGTCTTCTCTTTCTCCTCTCTAATTAGGAGTGTCCAGGCTGTGGCTTTTGAGCAGCCTGAGGCTTGTGAACTGTTTGGATACGTTTGCCAAGGCAGGGCTGCCTTCCTGGCTGCGGCCTGGAGGGTGTCAGCAGAAACTCCTCATGGAGGCATTGCTGTAATTGCCTTGGGGACCCATTGATGCAACTGATTAACCCCAGCCCCATCCGGCAGCGCAGTATTGTAATGAGACCCTTTGGGAATCACTGCAACTATGGCAGCTCTTCTCTCCATGACCCTCCAAAATACGGGGAAGGAGTTTACAGTCCTTGGCCATATAGAATTTTGGCATGCAGTTTGCAAGGTTTGTAAGCATCAGAAGAAGTGATAGTCCTACTTTGGTGACAGCTTTCTAGTTACAGAAATGTCACAATGTCCAACAATCCCAAGATCATGAAAATTAAAATTATGACACTTTTTGTAGAAAAGGTGCAGTGCTGTGTGTATAGTCTGTCTCTGCAGTGCACGTGGATAATAGGGGAGCCATTTCCTAGGCACACCACACAGATGATCTGCTCCTGTAAGATGGGCAACAAGATAAATATGTGTTAAGCAAGCGTTTATGAGCACAGTTTACTTTTGGTTGCTGGGCAGCTTGTGGCTCCAGAGGGCAAAAGCTGTTCTCTGTTTTCCTGAATGTCCTGTCCTCAGCACATCTTCTCCTTCGTGGGAGGCATTTATTGAACTTCTTTGATTTCTAGTTTCCAACTGTCACTGCGAACAGCTGGGGAATAGAGAGATTCTTCTTCTGCCTGCCTCTTTTCATAAGTTCTCCAATTAGCTGCTCGCTCTGAGGCCAGACCATACGATTTTTCTGCAGAAACTGGCAGGATGGCTTGTGAACGTTTAAAAGGGAAGGCACCTTTCCAGTAATAAAGATCCTTTTGCTCTCCTCCCTCAAAACTCAGTTGAGTGAGCAGGAGTTGGGACATTTTATACTCTGTTTTTTACTGAATAGCAAGTTTCCAAGTAAAAGCTGTAAGAAAAAGATTAGATGAATTCAATTTATTTTTCTGCTCCCAGATATACCTGCCCATACCTAGCCCTGTGATAAATTAATTCAGTATTTAAATGCTTTGCAAGACCTTCTGCAGGCACTAGTTATTTGATCTTTCACCTTCAGTATGTTACCTAGTCGTTGGAGGGCTGCCAATTCATATGATTTTGGTTTTGTTAAACACAGCATTTTGATACCACCAGCCCTTATTTTAAAATTACGTATGTGGTAGATAATTCTCTAATGTGTTTTTCTTGTAGTACCCTTTCAACAGCCCAACATCAAGAATGGAGCCCTGTTTGATGAGCAGCACTCCAAGGCTGCATCCCACACCAGTGACTCCTCGCTGGCCAGAGGTGCCGGCCGCGAACTCCTGCTACACGAACCCATCCATGCACTCCACAAGATACGGAAATTCTAGTGACATGTACACCCCCTTGACTACGCGCAGGAATTCTGAATATGAGCACATGCAACACTTTCCTGGCTTTGCCTACATCAATGGGGAAGCCACCACAGGCTGGGCTAAATGAAAAGGACTAGTATCAGCTAAGCCCATGTACTTAAAAGAGTTATGAAAACTTCATGTTATGTGGGACTTTTCATGGACGTTGTTCAAGGGAGGTGAAGATGGAAAAGATCCTGGACAGAAAAACATAGTTCATAATGTGGGCAGATTGCAGACCAGTATGACTGAATGTTCCTGTAGCCGAAAAAGAATTTTGTGCTATTCTAGACCACTTTTGGGGCCAATCTGTGCCTTTTTTAATTCTGGCATGTGGGCCAACCCTGTGTGATGTCAGTCTGAGTGAGCCATTTTTGACCCCCTCTCTTCCTGAGAAATGTTAATGAGTCTTACAGAAAGGGACCTATTTATAATTTGAATTAAAGACAGGAAATTCACTCTCAGCAAAACTCTGTCATCTGTTCTTCTTTTAAACTCTTAATGCATCCCTTAAAAACCGTTCTGCCAAGTCATCACTTGTTCATATCAGCTCCTCTCTCTGGCTCCTTAAAAGACGTGTTGTCGTAGGTTTCAGTTTACACCTAACTTTGTATATTGATGCACCTTTCTGTTGAACCAGTAAGTTTGATATTTACAAAAGAGAAGACATGTAGCATTGAATTATACACTGCCTTAAGTTGACTATTGTTCTTATTATATATGTATTTGTGTTAAGTTTGCACAATCTGGAAAAATCTAATTTCTCTGGTCAGTAATGACAAGGTTAAGAAGGGACTTGTGGACTGGGAAGATTTTGAATTCAGAGCCACATATGTTAAATATGATGATATGAAGCAATTATGTAAAGAAAATGACAATGCAAACATGATTATTCATTTAATTACCTATTGACAGGTATGAAACTGTTCTCTCAATTCCGTCACGTGGTGATAATTCTATATACTTCTACAAAAGCAAAATTCAAAGCTGTGCCTTTGAACTTATTCTGTACTGTGTATGTGTGGAAAAATGTATTGTATTTTGGGGAGAATTTTTCTTAGACATTTTCTGTCAGATTTGTAGCTATTTGTGAGGTTTTGTTAGATTTTATTAACATAGCTTTTTCTTCTGTATTATAAAATGCACCAAGCAATTATGGTGGACCTATTACCCTATGGGTAAGAAATAAATAAATGGAAATATGACATCAGGCATTTTAGTAATTGTTTTGTAAATAAAATCTTTGATAGCACCCAGTGTGACGATAACCATGTTTATGCCTAAAATGGACAAAAGTGTTATTTGTACAGTTGTGCAAGATATATGAGGGATTTTCACACTCAAATAAAGTTCTTGAAATTAAGTAGATACCATTTAAATTTACTTAAATACAAAACCTTCTACAAGCTGCAAACCTTTAAAAACCCCTAAATGCAACCATCTGTGCTTTTATCCAACGAAGGACTTGAGAACGTCCTTGGTTGAGAGTTTGGGCTCTAAAGTAACTACAGGAATGAGCTGGAAATCCACAAAGACTGAGGGAAGATGGGTTTTCCAAGCCAGGTTTGGCAAGTGTTCAGGCTCTTAAATGTTCAGCCAAGGTCCTGGTGGGGTTTTTCACAAGCACGTCAGGAGCCTATCTCCACCTTTGCATATCTGATGAAAATCTTGTTTCTTAGGTTAGCGTCACAGACCTTCTGAAATTTTATCCCTGTCTGGGTTATTACCCAATATACATTTACTCTTCAATTTTATTAAGGACAGGTGGGATCAGGCTTAGACTACTGACCTCATCTATTTTATTCTTATTCAAGTTACCTTCAGGCAAAATTGTCTACACACGAAGAAGGTAAGCAGCTGGAATTTTGATGTGTTTGAGACCAAAGTCCTACTTTGCATTTTGCTATTGAAGATGTTTAAATCAAAGCATTGATTCTGGCCTATTAATTATTAACAAGCACAGAAACACCTGCCTCATCAAGACTGTGAGAAAGCAGTATGTGAAAGGCAGTCTTACTGGAATAGAAAAATCCGCTTTCTCTTCTCCAGTGGATTCCAGATCTCTGCATTGCATCGCACCTGCCAAGACCCCACCGTGACCCTGTTCACTCATTCACTGTCCCTGGAACATTGACCAAGCTCCAGTTACCTGATGGACTGTCGACCATGGCCTCCAAGGACCAGGTGTATAGGTGTGACGCTTGTGAGCAGGATTGACCACTAGCTCCAAGCTGGGTCTTTGGAAGGATCAGGATGGAGGCGAACACCAGCACCACTCAAGGGAAGCCAGAAGTGATTCCTATGTTGTTTGCAACAACTTGTTAAACCTAATAAAGTCTAATCCCCGTTGACTGAAAGACAAGAGAAAGTGAGAATATTTTAGTATATAAATGTGCTGTATCCTTCAACGTGTTTGGGGACAACTTATTTACCCTATTTGAAAAGCCCAGGGACACAGTTCACAGGAATGAGGATGGATATTGGATACAGTGTCAGTCACAGAAATAATAATAACTTTCTGAGTGGAGAATAGGAACACCACGAGCAAAGTGCTGGCAGAGGGAATTTTGATCAAGAGCAGCCCCCCAAAACTGCTCATAAAAAAGAGACACAGAACACTGTCAGTCGGATAGGGCTTTGAAAGTCTGTTTGCAAAAGAACCTCCGCAAGCTCTTTTTTTTTTTTTAAACTCATTTAGGAACTTGTGTTGATGCCACAGGAGTCTGAACATGCACTTCCAAATACCTTTGAGCTGCTTCCTGATGAGAGCTTTGAAATTTAAACTGGACATTCATGGGAAGCAATGTATAGATTACCGAACACAGCTCTACAGAGGTCACCGTCACCATCTGCATCGGAAGCACTGCAAGGGACCTTCCTCGACCACCACAGGTCAGAACCCACCATATTAATATAAACTGCCACGGCTTTTAGGTCATGGGGGTATGTATATACCAGGCTGTGAAGTGCAGTGGCTCATGAGAGGCTGATAACCTCTGGGTAGAATGGCGAGTTAGGGGGAGGAATTCCTTAAATCATCCTAATACAAATTGCCAAACCTCCCGAGTCAGAGCCTGCAGACTGTTAATTAAGCCCTTCCCTTGACCATGGTAACCAAAACTGCTGTTTCTTGCCTTGCCACATGTTCATGTGTATATAAAGTAAATATGTGACTACACAAATCTTTCTGAAGATTTTATACCACATGTGAAAATAATCCAACTCATTTACACTTCTCTTTCTTTCTATTTTTCTTTCTCTTGCTCTTTTTCTTTTTCTTTCTGTATTTTCCTTTTCTTTTTTCTTCTTTCTTTCTCCTTTTTTCTCTTTTTCTTCTCTTTCTTTCTTTCTTTCTTTTCTTTCACTTTTGCTTTTTCTTTTCTCTTTTCCTTTTCTTCTTTTCTTTTTCTTTTTTCTTTTTTTCTTCTTTCCCTTTTCCCTCTTTTTCTTTTTTTTTTTTTCATGCTCATTTTCTGTCTCTTTCATCGCAACAAATACACATTTCATCAAAAGAGTGTAATCTTTTTCAGGGGCTAAAACTTACAACCAAAGATAGATATAGGTAATATACAAAATATAACATATTGTAATGTTATATATTGTAGCATAACTAACATAACATGTATAATGTTTTGAATAGATATATGCAAACACAGAAACATACATGTATGTATGCATATAAAAATCCATTACAATTCTTCAAGATTTTTCATTACCAGGTAGAAAAAAGACTCAGCGGGGGAAGAGCAGTGAGAACTCCATTCACTAGCATGAATCCTGTTTTTGTCAGGCTACCTCTTGCTGCTAAGGTCACTACCCTTTGACAAAAATGGCCTCTGACCTCCCCAGCCCCACAATTCTGTTGTGACTGACCCTGAAACCCATGAAATTCAGGGGCAGACATTGCTTTGGAAGGTTTAGATAAAGCTGACTAACATGGGAAGGGCTCACGGTATGCACCCATCTGAAAAGGTCTGGCAGTTCTTTGGTAGAAGATGCAATTTATTCTGTCCCCCTCTTTCACTGAAATCCTAATCCTTCATATGCTACCTAAAGTGGAAACTAAAATGCACTGATGATGAATAACAATGTGCCTTTAAGGGGCAGTAACAGTATTTTAGTCTTTATTTTTTAGTTTTTTTTTTAATTTAAACAAAAAATTTAATTGGCAATGTACAAGTAAAATGAGTGTTTTGCAGTGCTGTGAAGTAAATCTGAGTGGGTTTATGCTTTATGATGGAACTGTAAATCAAACAACCAAAGGATTATTTTTACTGGATTTCTTTCAAAAGCTGCATTAGTATATACATGCACCTGACTCAGAAGAAATGATTATGTGCTGCAGGCTGGATTTTGTTACTCCTTGCAGGCCAGTGACCCTGTTATTCTGGTTTTGTATCTCGGTTCAACACATTGTGGCAAGAAACCCCAAACCAGAAAATTCAGATGCTACTTTGGATCTGCATCTTAAGCACTCACAGGCACACGCTGACATGTCTTAGCACTTTCAGCACCCTTTGGAGCCACCGTCCATCTGCAGATGAAACCTCCTGCCCCTGTGGAATTTTCTGCCATGGAGCTGATTGTTTGTGAGATGAAAGGTTTCTCTTCATGACCAGGGAGTACCTCCTGAATTGCTGCTGAAGGAATTAATACATCAAGGAGAGACCGACTGCCGCTCCCTCTGAAGTTTTATTGCCGTGTTTTTTTGTTAACTTCAATATATGGTTTTCTGCTATCTGAACAATGAATTTTGCTTGCAGAGTACCCTGAGTGTGGAAATGCTATGTATCTCCTCGGTGTAGTTTAATCCTCTGGTCTTGCTTTAGAGCCACAGCTCACCTCTGCTCTGCCACGGCGGGCTGTGGCCTGGCGGCCCTGCTGGCACAGCCCACCCTCCCCTCCCGCCACCTCCCAAACAGAGCACGGCAGCCGCCTGGCACCGATGTCTTCTCCTCTGTGCTGCCCTGCTAGCTCACACACCCACATCCACGCCCTCCAGCAGAAAAAAAAAATATATATATATCAACCCCTCTGCGAATGGGTACGCAGGCAGCTGCGGGGCGACAGCCATGCTGCCCCCCAGAGATGGAGGGTCTGTCTTCATAGAATCATAGAGTCGTTTAGGTTGGAAAAGAGCTTTAAGATCATTGAGTCCAACGGTAAATCTAACACTGGCGGGTTACCACTAAATCATGTCCCTCAACACCACATCTACATGTCTTTTAAATACCTCCAGGGATGGCAGCTCAACCACTTCCCTGAGCAGCTCGTTTCAATGCTTGACAACCCTTTCTGCAAAGAAATTTTTCCTAATATCCATCCTAAACCTCCCCTGCTGCAACTTGAGGCCGTTTCCTCTTGTCCTCTCGCCTGTTACTTGTGAGAAGAGACCAACCCCCACCTCGCCACAGCCTCCTTTCAGATACCTGTAGAGAACTGTAAGGCCTTCCCTCAGCCTCCTTTTCTCCAGGCCGAACAACCCCAGTTTCCTCAGCCGCTCCTCACAGCTCTTCTTCATCACCAGCCTCGTGTCTTCCTCTTACCATGCTGCAGCACCTCAATGTCCCTCCTGTAGCAAGGGGCCTAAAACCAAACACAGCGCCTGAAGTGGGGCATCCTCAGTGCTGAGTACCAGGGGAACTTCAAATGGAAATGGAGAACTTTCGTGCACCCTCACCGCTCTGGTGGGCTGGACGTGAGGAAAAGGGTTCTGTTTTGCTGCCAGGCAAACGCGGGGGGCGGATGGCGGGGTGCGCTTTCTGCCACTGGGCGACCAGAGGCCACTCTCCTGGCCCGTGTGGCCGGTGGAGGACTCGAACCCCTGATATTGAGCTCTCCCCGCCGCCCGTCTCTGCAGGGTGCCGAGGTATGGACTACAGTTCCCATCGTGCCCCGCGGCACAGAACCCCACAGATCTGGGCAGCGCGCCGCATGGCTTGCTGGGAGGCGTAGTCCTCTCGCCTCACTTCCCTGCCGTCGGGCCTGGGCAGGAGGACAGCCAATAGGAGGGCTCGGGGGCGCAGGAGGCTACCTCCCTCCAGCCAATAGCGCGCCAGCACTGCCCGCTAGTCCGGGCGGTTTCCAAGGGGAGTGTTGCGTCACGTCATGTCACGTCACGTTGGGGAGGGTGGGAGGTCACGGC
>VXBO01008133.1:28618-39421 GCA_013400135.1 Rhinoptilus africanus
CAGCCCGCCCGGTACCGCCCGCCCGCCCTGCGCTGCCCCGCGTGCCCTCCGCCCGCGGGCGGAGCAGGGAGGGCACCGCGGCGGTGTCGGGGCGGGGGGCGAGGGCAGCGCCCGGAGGAAAGCGGGCTTCCACGGGAGCGCAGACCCGGCAGTGCCGCGGGTGGGTGAATCCTGTTGCCAAGCCGTACCCCCCGCCCCTTCTGTCCTGCCTTTTCTTTGCCTGCCCGGCGTGCGGCAGAGTGGGCTCTTGGTGCCCAGGTTGTGCAGAGAGCGTATTCCACGGCATAGGTTTGCCTCACAGGTCTTTTAACCCGCATATGTCTCTGGGAAGGGGCTGAACACAGTAACACCGAGGTCTGTTCCATAGCCGCCCTGTGTACCTGCTCACCCGCCCTTTGCGGCAGCCTGTGGTCTCCAGGTCTGCCTGTCCTGTGGGACAGAGGCCTTCGCACCGCTTCGGCGGTGGCCCTGGCAGCGTGCGGAGGAGTAGCCCCGCGGTGGGGGTGTCAAACGGACTGCCAAACCTCACCCGATCTTTCTGGGTTTCTGGCCCAGCAAAGGGAAAAGGAGAGACAGCTAAAAGCAGGGCTGCAACAGGTTGAGCTTTTAATGCTGATGGGTATTAAAGAGTACCTGGTGTCTATTGCCATTACACTGTGATATATGTATGCTAAGTGATGGGCTTTCCTGGCAATGTTGGGAAGAAGAAATTGGAGTGAAGCTAGATGTTAGGTGGATTTTATATATTTTTTTCCCCTCCTCCATGCCCCCAAATAGGGGCATTTTGACACCTAGATTTCAGCAGAGCAGTATATCCGCTTCTAAAGATCGCATCTCAACACGTTACATCTTTCCTTTTTGTAGACACTTCTGTGACTGGCACACAAGTCCCTGAAGCTGATAGTGACTCAGAGTTTGGCTTTGGATGTAATTTAAATGCAGTTGTGTTGAACTAACTATCTGCTGAAATTTAGGAATCCGTTACAGGAACAAACGTTCAGGTTTTTAGTTAAATATTCCTAGCTCTGATTGGGGGAAAAGCCAGCTGAATGTGAATTGGTGTGCAGTTATTCTTCAGCCTCCAAGGGATGGCTTGATGTTTGCTTCTTAGGTTCAATTCGTTTTAAGTCTTAACAGTGACAATAACTGATATATTCACTCAAACTCGAGCTTCTAGAAGAAGCTTGAGCAACAGTATGGACATAGGCTGCCTTTGTGCACATGAAATTCAAACGCAGAGATGGATGCAGTTGAAGGGCACTTTCTTTAAAGGATTGGTAGGTCTAGAGTTAGTTAGACACATCTAACTGTTTTAACTTGCTGACCTCTAAGGTACAGAGGAAGGATTCTGATTGAGGGAACTTTTTGTCCACTGTCTTTACTCTTGAAAATGACCCTTTCTTAAATGTGTTAAGTCAAAAAGTGCATGCAAACATAATTTCTTGATTTTGCTATACTGTTTTTTATACCTTCTCAGCATCATCCTCAGATTAATTATTTAGGCTTAAGTTTGAATTCTCAAGGACAGAGTGAGAGCTGGTGTGCTTTCTGTTCTGGCATTTCAGGTCTTTGAATGAAGTCTTGGATTTAGGTGTGTAGCTAAATACTTCTTTTGAAGTGGGATGGGAATCTTAATACTGTCTCAATATGACATTTCTCTTAGTGTTTCTTATTAAGAAATTTGCCCTAATGTTTTCTGTATCTCTCTGTGCAATGTGTTACTAACTCAGATATGTTGCCTGTGGGCCAGCAAAGACTGGGCACAATACTTTAGGTTGGAGATCTTTACCCATGCCTCTTCTGGGTTTTAGGTTTCCTTAGGTTTTTTTCCAAATAACACATTAAATATGCTTTAAGTAAAGAGAAAGAATGTATTAAGTATAGTTCTAAGGTGCAGGTGGCTATAGAATAACTATAATGAGAGAATTAATAGGTCTGTTCTTGTTCCTCCGTGCTGTCCTGTTTGCAGTCATTATTCTGAATCTATTCCTCCAGCACTTGTACTGCTTGCTTTCACTACATTTCTTTTGTAAATTTTCAAAAATGTTCACATGCAAATACAAAGATTGCCTTCTCTTGGTTAATTGCTCATCAGTTAATGTTCATCAGCTTTTGACTAACATTTTGCTGAACTTGTGTTATTCAGTAGTTTTATTGGAAGCCCTGTAAGAGAAAGGAAAGGAAATATTGTCCTGTCATCCCCAAGGATCTAACTGATAGTGGTAATCCTTGAAGGTAGGGTAGATCTCCAAGGCCTTGCTGTGTAATTGTGAGCTTGAAAGCTCAGATGAAAGATAAGAGGCCTGCGTGCTATGGAGGGTCACTTTTGTTTTTCAGTCACTTGCCTGATTTGGCAAGTTGTGTATTATAAATAATAGAAAATGAGATTTTTATTTTCTTAGAAGCTTTCCATCATGTGTAATACTTAGCTTGGAAGTTTTAAAATGTCATTAAAATAACTCTGTTATTAACTCCTATTTTCTTTCACTGGCAGAATAAACTTTGTGCGGTATGAGTAATATTTCACTAATAACATACTTCAGGATGCTAACCTAGAACTAGACTCAATTACTGTTTGAAGTGTTTAACAGGAAATAAGTATTCACTGTTAGACCATGGCTATCATGTGTTTAGCTGTACCAGAGAAACAAATACCTTGGTAATGTGTTTTGGAAATTGCCACAATATGGAAAGCGGTAGTTTTTGTAGTAAGGCTTACTTTATTTGTACTGCTTGTTTTCTGTGTAAGTTTATACTATGGTTGTTCCAGTTTGGGACACTTTAAAGTGCAGTTAAAAGCTTGTGAAGAAGAACAGCTCAGGAATAATAAACTATCTGTAAAACATAAGACTATAGCTAATGTTTTTCACCTTGTGGAGTGCCATGTGTGAGGTTTTTAACTTGTGTCAGAAGCATGGCCCGCAGGTGAAGGCTTGCTCTGCACCAGTGGTGAGGCGATTGCAAAATCGTTAGTTGGAGGCACTTACTGAAGGAAGCTCTTGCTGTTGGGTAGAATGGGAAAGGACATGAGTTGACGTGGTTATGGCCTCATTGTCTGAGGCTGATTTTAACCAGACCCCTGAAGTTTTATAACAGTTTTGCAGGTATTACGTACTTGGCAGCTGATGTTTGTGTCACAATTTTTTTTTTTTTAACAGAATCGGGCCATTTTCAGATTTGATCCAGCAGATGAAGACAAAAGAAAGGTAAGTAAATAGGTTATTGAGCTGCATACTTGCCTGGTTTAAAGTATAACAAAGGAAAAGCAATCTCTTAACTTAGCTGCTATTGTGAAATGGTGCAATTAGTGATTATAAAGTTCTGTTTTCAATTTTATTTCTTTAGTGCAAGAGACATGACAACTACCCGTTCCCCCTTTTTCTGGAACAGATAAGCAAATATACCTAACAAAACACGCTGTCTTGAATAAAAGTAGTACCAGAAAAGCCTATAGATTTTTTTTGGTCCAGATTTGGTGTCGGGTAATAGAGTAAAGATATTGTTTTCTTCTGGATCTGAGATAAGCACTTTGCGATACATTTTTGCATTTTTTCTCCTCTCCACAGGTAGCAATTTCTTGTCCCTGTTAGATACTTAAAGAATATTAGAGATTATGATGAGGTGATAAGTACAAAAGAAAGCTATGGAGCTGTAAGGGAGACAAAGCTACAGAGGGCTGTTAATCCAAAGGTAGCTGTAATCAGCAGAATGTGTATTGCGCATGTCAGGTTCCAAAGATGGGAAATGTTTGTGTGTTATAGCATGGAGCTGTACAGGTGTGTCAGGGCTTAACAGGTCCCATGAAATACATCCACAGCCTCACATTTAGAGCTTGGAATGCCCTTGATTTTTATTTTTTTTCTGTTATTTTAATGGCATAAAATGTAGTGACAAGACCCTTCCTTTCTTTTCTCTAATTAGTTTTTAGGCTGATTTGCATATTTATTCAGAAAATGTTCATTAGCGAATGAGGCTGCATGTTTCTTCTATTTCTGAAATAAACTCAAATCAGAATTGCAATATTCCTGCAAGGATAGCTTCTCTCATTGGACACACATCAGTTCATTCCATGATCTTGTGCAAAATCTAAATTTTTTCAGGTCTTAAGCCTTTTTCTGGTAGAAGTGGGTGGGATAAGTCTCTCTGTCCTTTGCATTTACAAAACCATCAGTTATGTGTACAGTAATAAGTGACAATTATTACACAGATGACTTGAAGACCTCTTAGTTTGACCTCACTCATGTGTACAAGTACGCAGTTCAGCACAAAAGTAATGGTGAATGTTACATAAAATTCATGGTATATATTGCTGTTTGTCTCGTGTCAATCAAAATAAAATCAAACCAGGAATGTGGCCTAGAAGCTTTTCGCAATCTTTCCGTAGAATAGGTTTGTTTCACAGTCCTGTGAGCTCTCTGAAAACATCTTTCCCTGCTTTGCTTTTTATATCTTACGGAACAGCTGTTACAGACTTCATGAGATTCCCCCTCCCGCTGATATATGTAGCTTTCTTGATTGGGATTTAGCTATGTTAAATGCAGAGTTATAACAGGATTTTTATGGGAAATATCTTTAATTTATTACAGGTTATGGAAATTTGAATCAGTACTTAAAGCTGTAGTTGAGCAACAGCTAGTATGACAAACACTTAAGTATGTTTGATAGTTTTGTAAGTTGAATGTTTTAGAGTACATACAGTTGCATCCTGTTTTATTCAGTGTTTTAAGCCTGTTGCTGTAGTTGGTTGTGGCTTCTGTCTTGTTAAGTGTTCTGAAAATCCTTGATAGAATTATTACTTAATTGGTTAAGTTCTTGCCGCGTTTTCTGAGCAAATTGTTGTTCTTTCTGTGACATTAACGTTAAGCTGAATGAAGCTCATCAAGGAGTGTTTAGGACAGTAAGTAGATGTAATAATTGTATTTTTTTAAAAAAATGAAGTGTTTTTTTTTAAATTGCATTTTCATAGCGTTACTTCCTTACTGGAAAAGGCTTTAACCATATGTGATAAGAGTCACTTTCATAAAGGCAGTTTTTGTGTGCACATACTTGATAATCAAAAGCTAGGGAGTGTTTTTTGTTCCTGAATCTGCCTTTGTGGATCTCCAGGAAGTAGATAAGAAAAAATACACATCTGAACAGATGCCACTGAAAAATTTTACAGCTCTAAAGCTTAAAAAGACCTACATAAAATTATTAACTATTTGGCTTTACCTATGGCTTTACTTGAAGCTGACATTCAGTACTGCGGTTGCAGGACTATGTGTGTCCTTTTTATGATACATAGTTGCTTAATAACCTTAGCGTTTGTAAAACACTCAGCATTTTCCTTTTATCCTTCAGTTAAGGTAAAAATAAAAATACTTTAAATTGAAAGGTAAAACAGTACCATGCTCTTGCTAAGAGTAAACTACTGAAATTGTCACCAAAATTAATAGGGGTTGCTCCAAGACTTCATGATGTAGCCTCATACTAGTACCAAACCAAGTTCCGTTATTTTTGTTTAGTGACACCACCCTACACTTGAGTTGACAGTATGCTCAGCTCTGCTGCTATTAGCTTAGAATGTTTGAAGTGAAAGAGAGTTCATGCAAAGGGTAACAATCCATAATAAAGTAAGGTAGTAGACTTGAAGTTCAGTTATGGGGACAAATGCAGAGGGACTTCGGGATTTTGTATTTGGTTTCTGGTGCTATTGGAAACTTGACCTATAACCTGATGAAGGCAATACATACTTCTTATCAGTCTCTTGCTGCATATTGGGTTTGTTCATGCCTAAGAGGTACATTTTCTTTTGGTTATTTACTCCAGCAAACCTCGCAGACTTTTTTGTCGGTCATTTGTATCTGTGCAAGAGCGCAAGTAAAATATCTACAGTAGCAATGCAAGTTTTTTCTCTGCCTCACCGCACAGCTTCAGCCACGACCTTAGAATTACAGCAAGGATGTGTCTATAGTGTAACTGTGTTGTAATGTAGGTGTAACTGAGCTTTACGCTTTTCTAGGTTGGATACTGTTAGGGAGAGGGCAACCTGTATACAACAGTGATACGCTGTAAAATATGAAAGACAGTAAGGAAAAACTATGGCTTGACTATAGAATCTGAGTAAATCAGACAGCAAAAGTTGTTCTGCCATAATATGTCTATCAAATCATGATGCGTTAGGCTGTAAACTAACTAAATCAGCAGTGAGTTTGCAATATTCAACTCCAGGAGTAAAGTAGGTTGTGTCCTCTAGAAGGCAGGAAGAGCGGTAATGCTATCAAGCTTGTCTTTCTGGACGTAGCCACAGGACTTTATTACATCACAGGATGATAAAACCTGCAAGATTGTAATGTGAGCTGTTACTTCTCCTCACTGTTTTACTTAATGATATATGCGTCTGCATTGGCCTATGTGGTGAGTGTTACAGATATAAATCAGTTGTCAACCTGTGTTGTACTGTAAGATCTACTCAGATACCGGGCAGATCAAGTTGGTGCTATTCCTTCTTAACTTGTCATATACCAACAAAAAATATGGTTTTCTGAAAGCTTGGTTTTTTGTTTGTGCGTGTAAGCAATGTAGAAATTGCCAATAAGAGGTAAGTGTGTTCTGGAATAGCAGCTGAAATTAAGGCAGTGTGGTTGCTTCACAGGAGCTCAACCAGCTCCTAGAAATCATAGAATCATAGAATGTGTTGGATGGGAAGGGACCTTTAAAGGTCATCTGGTCCAACCCCCCTGCAGTGAGCAGGGACATCTTCAACTAGATCAGGTTGCCCAGAGCCTCCAGGGATGGGGCCTCCACCACCTCTCTGGGTAACCTTCCAGTGTCTCACCACCCTCAGTGTAAAGAACTTCACCCTAATGTCTAATCTAAACTTAACCTGCTGTAGTTTAAAACCATTGCCCCTCGTCCTATCGCTACATGCCCTTGCAAACAGCCCCTCCCCAGCTTTCTTATAGGCCTCCTTCAGGTACTAGAAGGCTGCTATATCGTCTCCCCAGAGCCTTCTCTTCTCTGGGCTGAACAGCTCCAACTCTCTCAGCCTGTCTTTATAGGAGAGGTGCTCCAGCACTCTGATCATCTAAAAAATTTGCCTCAGCCAGCCAAAAAGTTCTTGACAGTGTTTTGCTCGGAAAGGCTGAGTCTGCAGAGCTGCAATGCTTCACAACAGTGTGGCGTGGTTAACACAAACAGTTGGTTCTTTAGGTCCATGCTGGAATCAACTCCAGAAAATGAATGTCTGGTAACTTGACTGGGCAGTCACCTTGGAGAGAGGTGTCAGGTGTAGTGTCTCCCTCTCAATGGAGCACAGCAGGCACTTCAGCTCAAGCCTCACATGTCCTAATACAAAAAGAAAGTTTTGTGGGGTTTGTCTTTTTTTTTTTTTTTTTTAGAATAACTCTCATCATTTAATAGCTTTGTTCTCCATTATTTACACCTTGACAGGCCCAAATCCTGCTTCTGAACTAGCAACACATTTGTGCCACTTACAGACTTAAAATGGCAAGAAAATCACAGCACTTGTTGTGGCCTGTAAATGTCTGTCAGCGCTGATTCCCTAGTTACCCATGGCATTGCAGAACTGGAAGGAGTTACAGCACCGTTTGCCCAGGTGATAGAACAGAGAAAGTAAGTCTGTCCAAGGTAGCGAGCAAGGATTTAAATTGGATGAAGATGCTGAGTTTAGGGGAGGAAGGGGCAAAAAAAGGGAGCAGCAGTGAAATGTAAGAATACTACTTCTAAGCCATGTTACTGCCTGAAATGTTAGGGTCTTCATGATTGACATATCTCCTCTTCAGTATCTTTATGTTTTGCCTGCTTCACCTCTTGGAGTACTTGCAACATCTGGGTTCCTTTCTATTGTCTCTGGCTTACTGTGTTGGGCCAGTCCACTAATACAAATCTTTAAAGTTTGAGATCAGTTTTCTTGATTTATTGTTCAGGTTCAATTTGAACATAATGGATCTAAAACTCAAGGCCTCCTTTAGTGGGAAGAAAATCACCAAAATGGTCTTTTCCCCCACATAGCTGAATGTTTTAAAGGTGTTGAAATAGATGATAGTAAATCATATCAAATGTATTGTGGGACTTTCTCCCCTAATTAAATTCATGATGTGGGGAGATTCCTTAAGGCTGTGGACTGTACCATATTTGAACTTTGGAAGGATGGAAGCAGTGAAGTATGTTGATGGAGCAAGAGGCTGTCACGCTCTAAATCTCAGAAAAAACTTGTTAGTAGATAGTGCTGTTGACAATGTGACACTTCTGGGAGGTCTGAAGGTTCCTGCAGCCACAAAGGCACAGAGCTTTTCTCCTCCCAGTAACTTCCTTGCAAGCTTTTAAAGTCTGTTAGTGAGTGTCCTGTAAAAATATTAAGCTGAAGCGTTCCTGTGGGCGCGCTGTGTGGTATCTTAGTATTAATTGTTGTTATTGTTCTGACTTTACTGAACCCCCTTAAGGGAGTACCAGTCTGCAAGAGAAGAAAAGTTACTAACTATCCTTCATTAATACTAAGCATGTGTTCTAATTCCCCCTGGTCCTGACCACTCCCATCCAGCATTTTTCAGATTTAACATCTCTTAAAGTTTACGTCAAGCCAGTGAAACCCATCTCTCCTTTTAAAACCCTTCTTTCACCGCTGGGTTACAGAGGTTATGAAGGGTTCTCCCTCTCCCTGTTCAGTGGGGAGGGCAAGGACAGCTGCCAAGAGTGCAGCTATGCAGAATTTCACCTTTCTGTGACTCTCAACCAGGTGTTTATTCCACTGGTTCTGACAACACAGATTACTGTGCGTGCTCCTCGCCTTACCTGCAGAGTGTTGTCTAGCCTGAAGTCTCACACATTCAGACCTGAGACTTGGACCTCTGCCTTGTCAGAGCTGGCAGGTGCCAGACAAAAGATCTGAAATGAAGAGGACCACATCCTGAAGGAGTACAAGTGTGCACCTCCCTTCCCACCCACGTCTGTCCACAAACACTGTGCAGAAACTTGGCGTGGCCTTTTCCGAGGAGGTTATCTAATTGTCCCGTTATTCAGCAGTGTCGATTATAAATGTTGTCTTGACTTCTGCAGAAAAGAAAAGTTTGAACTAATATTTCAAATACTCTTGGGCTTACTTTCTTACCGCCTTGGATGCTTAACTGTGAAACCTAATAGCAGAATAAAACCTTTTATTCTTTCAATGCTGCCCCTGTTAGCAGAAACAATCAGCCGATGTTCTTATTCAGCAGTTCCAAGTTATTCCTCTTTACTCCTGGAATCTCTTACTTCTGGCTTGCCAGAAACTTCTCTTTGGTTTTCTACAACACTATTTTGTATAGTCTAGTGAAAATATAGGAAACATGTAAAATGCTTAATTTTGCCTTCTGTGAGATGGAGAGGGACCATTTAAGAGAAGCTTCTGAGTAACTTGGAGAGCTACTGAAATTTAGAGGTTTTGTAAAAATTAATGTCCTGTTTATTGTGATTACTACTGACATTCCTTTCAATTACTTGAAATTGGGTAGAGTCTGCTATGAATCTTCATGGTTGTAGCAAAGTAGAAGGTAAGCTTGAGGAACAGATAGCCATACAGATGTAAACATTAGCAGATCTGTATGACCTGTTGAGGAAATACAGTTCCTTGAACTTTGTGTCTGGCACCACAGTTGATTTTATTAACCATTCTCACCACTGAACAGCTGCAGAACTAGGTTGAATTAAATTAAGCACGTACTTCTATGGAACCCCTAAAGAGAATTTAATTAAAATTGAAATTTGAAAATGATGAAATACATGGGTCAGAAGACAAAGAGAACTAGAGGGACTTAAGCCAGTGCAGGAGAAGGAAAGCATGACCAGGTACCACTTGTGATGTTCCTATTCTCCTAAATAAATGATGTGCACATAATGATTGATGAGGCCAAAGACATTGCAGCTTCAGGATCACCCATGCTAGGAGAGTGAGCAAACGCTCACTGCTTGGTCTATGACTTTTCTTTCCCAGCTATTAAAGAAGAGTGGGGAGGACTCATTTGATTTTTGTGGACAGCTCTTTAAAAAGCGTGATTTTTGTATTATATTTTTTGAAGTTAAGCCTAACAAGAGCAGTAAGAATTTCTTAAGTCTGACATACTCATATTGCCCCCGGTGTGCTAATATCACTTGCTGGTTCCATCAAGATGGATATGTTTATATCTTGAAGTATACAGAGAAGTCTTAAGAAAATTGTTCTTGAGAAGTGAGTGAAGGTTATGCAAATCCAAGCACACCTTCTGTGTTCTGCTGTTGTAGAATTTCTGTTCTTGATTGACTTTTATGGCATTTTTACTAATATGCTCTGTCACTGAGTAAAGCGGAAAATAGGAGCAACATGTATTTCCATGTCAATTTAGCAACAAGTTGGGGTTGTTTTCCCTAGCTTAAATTTAAACTTGAATGCTCAGAAGCAAACCTCTACTGGTACTTAGAGCATCTATGGTACTTAGAGCATCTGTTTAGCAGGACTTCTGTTGTTCACCTTTGAGTTGCTACTTCTCTAGCACTGAATAATCTGTGTCTAAGTTAAATGCTATATTCAGTAAAACAGTGTTGTTTGCTTGGATTTGATTACTGGCAGAATGGAGACTATATTCTCTTGTCCCTGCCCTAATCTGAAGGCCTGTATGAGTAAAGAGAATGATTTGCGAAAGGGGAAGAAGCAAACAAGTCTCCTTTTTTCACCAAGACATTTATTACCATGGTGTTGAGAAGCTACAGTAAATTCAACTGACATAATCTAGCCAAAGTTTAGTGGTCTGGGAGTTGAAAAAAGTGGATATCATAGAATCATTGGGTTGG
>VXBO01008135.1:0-45197 GCA_013400135.1 Rhinoptilus africanus
CAACCCCTGCCATGCTGTGATTCCGTGTGACGGCGCTGCCCTGAGTCCCCCGTGTCGCGGCCGGAGCTCTCTCCAGCCGGGGTGAGATGCTCCCCGGTGGGGCAGGTCCCCGCGCTGAGCAGGGGTGGGGGATGTGTGTTAATCCCCGTAGCAGTGAGCAGACCGGATGGCTGCTGGGGCTTCCAGGCTTGGTTTTCATGAGCTCTGAAAGGCTTTGGAGGCATTTTTGAGGGGGCTGAAATATGAATTTTGCAGGATGCAGCTGCTGTGCTGAGTCACTCCTGGGCGAAGGTCTTGCAGCCGCAGCATTTCTCTTGCCCTGTTACGTTACCGATGCCCTTAAAAATCTCTGCTTCCAAATAACTCATCCCTTGTTATTCTGTCTATGAATGGAAACTTTAATGGGACAATTGCTTCTGGTTTATACTCCTGTCATTTTGTATACTTCGCTCCGGAGTGTTTTCCATTAACTAGGGCGCTGTGTTTTCTTTCTGGCTGGCACTGAAAATTGCTATTACAGAATTATACGTAGGTCCAGGATTAAAACTTTTCAATGCGTGGACAGATAAAAATATAGTGCAAAACAGCGAAAGCGCCGTTATCGGGAATGCTGGGTTTTGCCTTGTTGGCCATGGAGCATTGAGCTCTCGGTGGCTGCAACGTGCCTTCAGAGCATCCCGAAGAAATAGCGAGCGTGGCTCGCGTGCCTGGCATAGACCAGGCTGCTAAATGCAATATTTTGAGGTGGAGCCCAGTATCACCCTGTTGGCAAGTGGCTGGGTTTTTATCTCCGTGTTGGGAGGGTCGGTGGTTGCTGTCGATCCGCCTGGGCAGGAATTGGCAAGGGGAGGGAAGATGTGCGATCCTGAGCGTGATCGATAGCTTAAGGCAAGCACAAACTGCCAGCTTTAAATTATCTTTAAGCGGATTCTCGGAGTGAGTCCGGTTGGGAAACTGGGGATTTGTCCTTTTCTGATGGTCCAGGCGTTCCCAGCCAAACCCAGGTGTTGTAAATGCTGGAGCCATCCCGACTCCCTCCCAGGGCACTGCTGGACCTGTCCCGCAGCTCTGCTTCCCATCCCGGCACCCGCTTGTGTTTTCTGATGGGGTTTGAAGGTAAAGCAGAGAGCAAAATGGGTCCTGGAAAGAGGATTTATCAGCCAGCTGAAGAAACACCACGAAGTAGGCATGTTGTGGAGGTTCCTTGGCCAGGAGATGCTGAGGAGGCACAAGGAAGCTGTAAAAGTGGAGGTGGGTCGGTCCCCGGGGCTGTTTGGAAGCATTTAACTCATCTTGGAGGCAGGTCATGGGACAGGCCAGGATTTGGGCAACCTGTGGCTCCTCCATCTATGCTGTGCACACTTCCAGCATCGCTCCCTCCCGTACTTGAGCCTGGATGTTGGTCTTGTCCCAGTTTCTGTCCTTGCCCATTTCTTAGCTGTGACCTCTAAGCATCCCTTTGCTGTGTGCGTGTTTATGTGTGTGCAATATATTATTACATATATTGAATATATACACAAGTACTGTATATTAATATATACTACACACGTATTTTATATATTGTATGTTACTATGGATATTTTTTATATATATATAATTANAAAATTAGTTTAATTGTGTATTTATATATGCATATAATGCACATATAATTACTTTATGTACCTGGAGGCGTGCAGGGGAAATGTCTGAGAGCAGCTGAGCCACAGGGTATTTCCTGGTGGTGTGGGAGGTGTGAGGAGCCACAAGCCCAGTGCTCCCACCCTTCCTCTGAGCCAGCTCTCTTTCGCCTTAAAAAAATAAACCAGGCATAGATGGGTTCATGATCCGGAGGGGATCATGAACCCGGGGGAGGAGAGGTTGTCCTTGTCCTCCTACATGGCTCATTTGAGGCTTTGGGGGCAATGCACAAACCTTGCACGCTGCAACAGGGGCTCTGTGTCAGGGAGTGGAGCAATAGGATGGGGGTAAGGGTTTTAAACTGAAAGAGGATAGACTTAGATTGGATATCAGGAAGAAATTCTTTACTGTGAGGGTGGTGAGGCAATGGAACAGGTTGCCCAGGGAAGCTGTGGCTGCCCCATCCCTGGAGGGGTTCAAGGCCAGGCTGGATGGGGCTTAGAGCAGCCTGGGCTGGTGGGAGGTGTCCCTGCCCAGGGCAGGGGGGTGGGACTGGATGATCTTTAAGGTCCCTTCCAACCTAAACCATTCTGTGATTCTACGAACACCGGTTATGTGCAATTCAAATGGGTGATGTTTTTGGCTAAATGGGTTTAGGAAGTCAATGATGTGACTATAGAGACCTTGATAAGTATGAAAACACATTTTGCATTTTATGCAAAAGATGGATTAAAAGAAGTACTCCCAGGTCTGCGTCGTAGGCAGGAGGTGCAGGTTTGAAGCGTGGGGCTTGGCTTTACCCCCTGCCTGCCCTTGCTCACTCAGTCATTGAATCATAGAATGTGTTGGGCTGGAAGGGACCCTTAAAGCCCATCTAGTCCAACCCCCTGCAGGGAGCAGGGACATCTTCCACTAGATCAGGTCGCTCAGAGCCTCATCCAGCCTGGCCTTGAATGTCTCCAGGGATGGGGCCTCCACCCCCTCTCTGGGCAACCTGGGCCAGTGTCTCACCACCCTCATTGTAAAGAACTTCTTCCTAATGTCTAATCTAACCCTGCCCTGCTCTAGTTTAAACCATTGCCCCTCCTCCTATCGCTACATGCCCTTGCAAACAGCCCCTCCCCATCTCTCCTGTAGCCCCCTCCAGGTACTGGAACGGGCTCTAAGGTCTCCCCGGAGCCGTCTCTTCTCCAGGCTGAACAACCCCAACTCTCTCAGCCTGTCCTCACAGCAGAGGGGCTCCAGCCCTTGGAGCATGTTCATGATCCCCTCTGGACCTGCTCCAACAGGTCCATGTCCTTCTTGTGGTGAGGGCTCCAGAGCTGGACACAGTTGTGGTGTTTCTCCTTGTGAACTGTCGTCCAACTGGGGACAGCCAGGAGGAGAGGGGGGTTTGGGTGCTGGGATGGCCACCCTGGCTGTCAGAGCCTGCTAAACCGGAGGGGAGAGAAAGCAAGACGAGAGTGCAGCCATGCTCCCCTCCTCTGCCTGCTGCGGGCATCTTTTGGGCATCAGAATTTCTCATGTCCTTCACACAAAACATCAGCTGCTCCACTCCTGCTCGCTGCGGGCTTGGACATGAGGCATGAAAATTGCGTCTCCCCCCAGGGTCACAGTGTTTGCTGGGACAAAACCCTCCAGAGATGCCTCCAGCCTGGCCTGTCCTCCTCAGGACTGGATGGCTCTGCTGTTCCAGGATATTTTAATTCCTTCAGTGCACATGAAGTTTGGGATTTTTATTTTTTTTTTTATTATTCTCTTTCTTTTTTTTTTTCCCCCGTGACATGAATTGCAGGTGCTCCCTGCAGAAGAACAAGGCACCCGGTGCGCTTCCCTCCTACCCCAGCGCAATTGGATTTTATCCTGAAGGGGAATTAATGGCAACCCTCCAGCTTGGCTGCTCAAATCCCCGGTTGGAAAAGCACACAGGGTCTTGCGGGATGTTTTTCAGCCCTCCGGCTCCTTTTACATCAGCTAATTGCTGGTGAATTGCAACACAGCGTCTGTGTAGGAGGAATCGTCTGTGCAGCCTTTGTGTGAGTAACCTGCGGGGAGGTGGGTGGCGACGCCGCCCAAGGAAGCCCCACGGGCTCGGCGTGGGATGTGGGGCTTATTTGGGGGGGTCTGTGCCCATCCCTTGGGGTGCAGGGACGAGCCTTGAGGAGTGTGGGATGGAGGCAGGTTGGCACAGGGATGGCTGACACCGAAATCCTCCTCCGTCGTCGCCTGGCCGTGAGCTCTAAGTCACGAAGGCTTTGTGGTTGGGTTTGCTTCACTCGGACTTTGCTCCTGCGAGTACGGCAGCGGGGAAGTTTCCAGAGCAACCGGGTAGGAAATGGGAAGATAGAGGAGAAATAAAAGGAGCCGTCATTACTGTGTTCATCAAGAACATGGCGAGCGGTGGCAGCCCCTGACGGGTTTTTATCAAACCAGCCTTTAGGGCACGGCTGCTGCTTCACCCTGTGAGCATTTATGAGGTTTACAGTTCCCTTCCTACCGCTGTAATTTAACTTTGCCTTCCAGCTTCCCTCCCTTTCTCAAGCATTTTCTTAACCAACGTAATCCAGAAAAAGGGAAGAAAACCCCCAAATTAAACCAGAAGCATCCGAATAACATTGGATCAGCTGTTGACGAAGATGCTGACCAGCAGCTCCATCAGGGACTTCCTAAACTTGGTGGGGTTTCCTAAACTTGCACCAACCTTTCTGCACATTTAGGTGCTGTTACAGCCGGGCAAGGTTCTCCTCCATTCTTTAGGTGCCTAAAATGCTCTGAAGTCACTTAAATTAGAGATGTTCCTCTTGTTCTTGTATTTGCTTTGGCTGCATGACTAACCCATAATAGTGATCTAATTCCAAATCAGAAGGTAGGCTTTCCTCTGATGTATTTTGGGAAGAAAAATATTGCTAAGTTTATAAAATTTTGCAACCTGCAAGTTTTCTTTTTTCTTTAATTTCCTTTTATTTTTCTTTATTCCTTTTTGGTTTTTTTCTTCATGCTTTCCTGATGCTGAAGAAGGAAATCTCTTGCTTAGGGCATGACTGAAATCATAATAATGATTAATAATCATAATGATGATTAATAATCCCCACGTTAACTCACAGTGAGTGATTTACAGACACAAATGCACAAATTGCAGCACTTTCCCTTTGAGTTTTTCTTCCCTGGAGGCGTGTGAGTCCCCAGTCTGGGCATCTCGCCCTGGGAATGGCTGGGAGAGGTGTGGAGGTGGAGAAGAGCCCTAGGATTGACCCTGTGTAGTCCTAACATTGGGAATAAGCTGCCCTGCACAGGCAGGAGCTCCTTGGTTGGCAGCAGCAGGTCTTGGTTGGGAGCTGAGCCAGGCAGGGCTCCTGCCCAATTTTTTATATAAAAATCATGTGGTTAGACCACAGGGAAGGATAGGAGAGATGTATGTTTAGGTCCTCCTTAGCCCAAGACTCAATAACATCCAGGCCAAGGATCCTTTTGTTTTCCTACAGCAATCTTCTACCCTTGGAGGTCCATGGATCCAGCTTCAGCACCAGGAGGGGAAAATGCCCTTTTCATTGTTGGAAATGTCATCACTCCTTGGGTCACCTCATCCTTAACCTCAAAACACCTTGTGTCCAAGATGAAAGACTTCTGTTTCACTGTAAAAATCAGAGATGTTATCTTGGTTTCTTCCTTTCCTCTTCAATAGGTTTGGAGGGGGTTGAGGTTGTCCATCATGAGTTTGGGGTCTTTATTCAACTGGAGGCCCTAAGTTGAAACAGAAAAGGTTCCAGGTGGGTATAAGGAGGAACTTTTCCACCCTGAGGACACTGGAGCAGGTCAAATGGAGAAGTTGTGACCAGATAAAGCCACGAACAACCTGGTCCGACCCCAAAGCTGGCTCTGCCTGAGCAGGAGGTTGAGCTGCAGACCCATGAGGTCCTTTTCAATCCCAGTTATCTATGGGCCTGAAAGTTACAGTGCAAAGTAATGAAGTTGGTTTTGTTTGTTTGCTTTAAAATGTTTATTATTTAAAATTGTTTGACTCCTGAATATTACTATGAAGCAGCAGAAAGCATTTGTGCCTTCCTTGAAGACAGCTTTTCTCTGGGTTCCTACCTACCTACCGACTTGGACATCAGCAGTGAGCTTGTGCTTCACTCTGTGATGGATTTTTTTATCCTGAGTCCTCTGCTAAATATCAGGAGCATATTTTGATGGGTTCCCAATAGTGCAAAAGTTGCAACCCAAACCTACTAGTTGTCTTGGGCTTTCCCCAACACTGTCCGGATCCTCTGGGCAGCAAGATGGCTGTACACCTTGGGCAGAGCACTTCCATGGGAGATTTGTGCCCTGCAAAATAAAAGCAATTTTCAATTAAGCAGTTAAGAGAATTTAGGAAGAGGTGAGCAGCTGTATCTAAGAGGAATGTTTCTGGAAGGCATTTTCTGAAGTGGTAGTTTCACAACACGCTGACTCGGATGGCAAAACCATCCAAAGGGCTTGCTGCTCCTGGTTGTATCTCCGTGGTGTGGTTCAGCTCCATGGTGCCAGGACAAGCTGTGTGGATCCCGTGGGACAGCCCACACTAATCCATGGAGCTGCAGGAGGAATGAGAAGCAGTGGTGAAGCTGGTGTCAGTCCGTAAATCAGTTCCATCTCTGAGGTCAAGGTATGGTGAACCAGTACAAATAACCAGGAGAATAACTCTGTAAGATCTCAAGATGTTCCAAACATCTATTTTAGGATCACTGGATAATTTATAACCATAAAATTAATTTAAGCTGTGAGGGACCTTTTAAAATCACCTGGTCCAGCCCCCTTTTCAATGCAGGGACAGCTTCAAAATTGGATCTGCTTTCAGAGCAAGACCAGGTTGCTCAGGGATGTGCTCAGTTCAGTTTTGAGCACCTCCAGGAACAGAGACCCCATGTCTTCTCTGGGCAGCCATCCATGGAAAATGTAGAATGTTCCATTTACCCCCCTGCCATTTTTGCTATGAGACAACCAGGTTTATGTATCACTTCCCATGAAACAGTGCCAGGGAAGGGTCCCCTGCATGAAATTCCATGTTTTGTAGTGGTCCTGGGCACAGCCTGGGCTTCCCAGCAATTCCCAAGCACGGTGCTGGAGCTCTCTCTGGCCACAGATCACTGCCAGCAGCAGCCTGGATGTGTCCATCCAATCTTGGATGGCTAAGAGTGTCAAATGGTGTGGACATTGCCGAACCATGACAACTGGCCTTATTTGGACCCCGTGGAGCACCTTTCTGCCATCTCACAGGGGCTTTTAGAGGCAGATTTGTGGAGATACTCAGCACGCATACACTGAAAGTTTGCTCTGCCTCCCTCTCCACCCCTCTTCCTGCTGGAGGGCCCAGCCTTCCCTCTTGCACCAGTTCTCGCTTCCATCGCACCTTCGGCTGAACCGGTTTAACTCACTGAAACTGCAGATCACAGCCTGCTTTCTTGCTGGGGTGGCTGGGGGCAGAGGGATGTGGGGGGATGATGGGGGTCCTGCCTCTTTTGGCAGCTGTGGGTTTTTCTGGCAGCTCACGGTTGTTGCACATACCCCAGAGCCCCTGAGCTTTGCAGGGCTCGGTGGAGCCAGGACAAGGCACTCTGTGCTCCTGCTACAGACAAGATTAACTTAACTTCAATTTAATTTGAAGGGAATGAGTTACTCTGCAAGCATGCTGGTCTCAAAATGCGTTTCTGGGTGCAGGAGCTTTTGCCAGGACCTGTCAGGCTCAGCAGGAAAGCAGGGCTGGGAGCAGGACATTCATCTGCCTGACTTGGTTTCTGGCAGCTCAGATCTTTCCAGGCTAATAACTTGGGGAGAATTAGATTGATTAAATCATCAATCTTCCAGGGTGCTTCGATCAGCTGATGGGTGCTTTTCATGGTAGCTGCTGCTTCTCTTTTACTGATAATATTGATTTATTATAAGAATAACTAGTTAGTTGTCTTACAGTTCTCCCAGCGAGCAGAGCTCTGGGTACTGTATGGTTGGGACTGGCAGCGTTGTTGTTATTTTACAGGTGGGGAAACTTGAAGGACAGAGATGAAACTCCCCAGCAGCAAACTGATAAAATCAGGGTGAAATTCAGAAAAAAAGGTCTTGCCCCATCGGACCCCACACCAGCCTCCATCAAGGTTAGAAGCCCCAGCAGATGAGGAAGGTTGGAGGCAGTGTTTCCAAACCATGCTCTCCGTTAATTAATTTGCCCGTTAAATTAGGTTTTGATCTGGAAATATATCGGTGGCTGTGCTGCCTCCCTGGTTAGACCATCGGCCTTCCTCTTGCCCCGTCTCACCATGTGGAGCTGAGAGGAAGGTCCGGCTCTGGAGCTGAGCCAACGAGCCTGTCTTCCATCCTCTGTCCCTCTTCCTCCAGAGAAAACCACTCACTTCTACCTTTTGCCCCAGCCTGTCCTCTCTCCCCAGAGCAGGGATGGTCCTTCTCTCTGCCCTGTACAAGGGCACGGCATGGCAGTGATGCCCCTATGGCTGTCGATGGAAGAAAGGCGTGAAATCAGTGAAAAAACCTCTTGGCTTTACAAGTGAAGCCGTTCCACGTGGAATGGGGATTCACAGCTGGAAATCACAGCTGGCCACAAGCTCCCTCAGGGGAAGGAAAATAATTAAAGCTGTTGAAGTGCAACATCACAAATAAAGATTTCACCTGAGCATTAGCGATTTTTTTTCCTCCTTTGGTTTTTTTTCCTCCTTTTCTTCCTTTCCCAAGGACCTCCTTCCCTGCATCTGGCCATCATTTCTGCAGCGAGAGGATGGAGCGGGGACTGGCAGTGATGGGAAGAGGGTGGCCTGGCACTCTGCCCGCCTCTGGGATGGGGGGCACCTCCGAACCCCCCTGCAGGGAGGGAGCACCCACCTGCCCTCCGCCCCCTGAGAGCTGGTTGTCAGCCTGCAAGTCGTCCTGGGCCAAAATTTGGCTTGGGGACCTCTTGAAAAATTCAACAGTCTGAAGAATAAAGATGAATTAACCAGCCTAGACGCAGTCAGACCATCTAAAGGAGGTGTCAGGATGTGGCATCAACCCTTTCCCCCACCCCTGCTGTTGCCATCTTATAAAATTTCCTTTTTTAAAATGACATTTAAGCTTGAAAAGAGCATTCCTTTTTTTTTTTTTTTTCTTTTCTTCACCTCTGCTTTTTCCTACCCTAATAGCTGGGAAGTTTCCTCTAATTAAATGTGCCCATGGATAGATAATCCAGTTTTGCTCTAGTGTCAATATGGTGTTTTAGCTAAATTAAATATTTTGCCTGCCTGATGTTTATCCTTCCCTCTCTGCCCCTTGGCTCCCTCCTGGAGGCATTTGAAGACCGTGATCTGAAGACTTTTAAAACATATCCTAGGTTGGGCTGTGGTTTCAGATTAATACACTCCCTGATGGCTGGGATGAAAAAAAACCCAACCTAAACCAGAATACAGTTTTGCTGTAATCATCCAAGTTTGAATAGAGTTTGTGGTGAGTGAAGGGCTGCTTTTCTCTGTCCATTGCCTTGCAGAATGAACACCGATAAGAAAGGAAGGAAGATCTCTCTACAACTACCTGAAAGGAGGTTGTGGTGAGGGGGATCGGTCTCGTCTCCCAAGTAGCAAGTGTTAGGATAAGAGGAAACAGCCTCAGGTTGCACCAGGGGAGGTTTACATTGGATATTAGGAAAAATTTCTTCACCAAAAGGGTAATCAAGCATTGGAATAGGCTGCCCAGGGAAGTGATTGAGTCACCATCCATGGAGGCATTTAAAAGACGGGCAGACATGGTGCTGACCTACAGAGAGACATGGTTTAGTGGTGGTTTTGTCAGTGTTAGGGTGAGTGTCGGACTCTACGATCTTAAAGGTCCCGTCCAACCTGGATAACTCTATGATCCCATTGCCTCTCTTTTCTTTCTTCTGGGCTCAAGAAGTCATCTTTCCTCAGGGCTTTGACTCATCCTTGGTCATTTAAGGGGTTCCTATCCTCAAGCATCCANGCTGCTTTTCTCTGTCCATTGCCTTGCAGAATTAAAACCAATAAGAAAGGAAGGAAGATCTCTCTACAACTACCTGAAAGGAGGTTGTGATGAGGGGGATCGGTCTCATCTCCCAAGTAGCAAGTGATAGGACAAGAGGAAAGAGCCTCAGGTTGCACCAGGGGAGGTTTACATTGGATATTAGGAAAAATTTCTTCACCAAAAGGGTAATCAAGCATTGGAATAGGCTGCCCAGGGAAGTGATTGAGTCACCATCCATGGAGGCATTTAAAAGACGGGCAGACATGGTGCTGACCTACAGAGAGACATGGTTTAGTGGTGGTTTTGTCAGTGTTAGGGTGAGTGTCGGACTCTACGATCTTAAAGGTCCCGTCCAACCTGGATAACTCTATGATCCCATTGCCTCTCTTTTCTTTCTTCTGGGCTCAAGAAGTCATCTTTCCTCAGGGCTTTGACTCATCCTTGGTCATTTAAGGGGTTCCTATCCTCAAGCATCCATTATCCCTCTCTGGATGCTTTCACCCCTGTAGCAGAGGAGGCAGGCATTTCCCCACTTGCCACAGCTAAACCCAGCAGAAACCACAAGCCAGATCCCCTTTTCCTCGGGTGAGTGAGTCCCTCCTTCCTTGTTGGACCCCATCCAGCTCAGCCCAGCTGCAACGGGGAAAATCAGGGCTGTGGCCAGCGCTGCTGCTTCTCCGGACCTCAGGGTCATCCTTGGTACCTCCCATGCCTGAAGACAACCACGTGCCATCAGCACATATTGCTAATGAAAGGTGAGATAACATCCAGCTCTGCACTAGCCTTGGGGATCCTCTTGCAGCTTCCTTCCAGATCTCCTCCTCGCTTTTGCCTGGCTTGGGACAGTGAGTGGCAATTTAAGAAGTTAAGTATTTGTTGCGTGCCCGCCCCTGTTTTGGGGCTGCACTTGTGCTCACCTGGAGCCCCACATTTCTGCATGGCATGGTGGGTCTTCCTCCTTGCAGCTCGTTGTCATTTCATGAAGTTTGGCTCCTGGCTTCTCCCCTCTCCCCTCCCATTCTGGACATCCAAGGGAGGGCTCTTGCTGCTGGCAAACCCTGGTTACTTTAATTCTTTGCAGTCTTGTTTATTCCTTGTATCCTTGAGATGGTGAGTAAAGTCAACAGGACGAGGGCCAGCTAGTACAGTGTGACTCCTGCCCAAACATTAACTCTTACCCTCTTGTATGGGATCACCCCATCCAAATTTCCCCCAGGGAAAAGGTGATGTCCCTGTCTCCTCACCCCGAGCAGACCTTTGGGAGGGTGTGAGCTCTCCTGGGCCAAAACCATGCCAGGGATGGTCTTCACCCTGGTGACATTTGCTGCCAGACTCTGGTGGTGCTCGGTTTGTGAAATCAGGAGCCCTCACCATGCCCCTGCATTTGCTTACGCTTTCACTTCACTTCCATCAACCGCCTTGTCTGGACCAATTCAGCTTTCCTCTCCTCTAACTCTCCCTGATTGTGATAAATAATTTATGTAACAGGCTGAGTCAGGATTTGTTGCCTGGGATAAAGCGCACAGGCTTCTGCAAAACACGCCTTGGTCTTGCTGTTACCCTAGAAATAAGGCCACTAATATAACAAACATGTAATAGTCCTGGCTCTTCTCCCTTCTACGGTGACATAAATTGGGGGTGACACTCTCTCGGTAACTGCAGCTTCTCAGTTGTGCCATGAGCATGCGGGATGAAGTGTTAAAGAGACACACCTAAGAGGTTCTCTGGATCTGGCAGGGAAATAAAAGCTGGTTCAGTAGGGACCAAATCCTGGCAGGTCACCGGCAGATGTAATCTTTGAAGTCATGAGCATGGGCACGTGCTATGGAAGAAGCTCAGTGTGCCCCGAGGATACCTGAGCAATCCCATACTGGGGGGGGGGGAAACCTGTTTTGATGGGAAAAATAAGAGTAATCTGTTTTTTCTGCACTTCATACTGAATTTTCCCTTCTTCTTCACTCTCCTTTCCCCTTCCCTTTGTTTTGCTACGCTTTCCCCTGCTCTGTGTCCTACAGCTGCATCCCTGGAGGACCTCAGTGTGGAAGGATGTGGGATGGGAAGGGCTGGTGAGGGGGCTGTTTTCTTGCATCCACTCCCGAGGTGCTGCACTCCTGTACGTGATCCCTGTGGACAGATAATGCCAGCGATGCTTTACTGCCATGGGTGGCCACGTGGGGCTCGGTTTGAGCCAGACATCCCAAGCCACAGGTGCTCTGGCCCATTCAGGACCCCTCTGGAGGAACCAAACTAGGATGGGATGCCAGATTTTAAATGAACACACATGTATCTGTGGAAGAGTGATACAGCATCTGGCTTACATCCTAAAATAGCATTCAGTTTCCCTAATTTTGGTGTGTTTGCCCCAATGTACAAGAGCCACAGGGGACTTGACTCTCCAGTTTTGTGTGTGGGTATTCAAAGACCTGAAAATACTTTTTCTGAAGGCAGAAAACCTTTCCTTTGAGTTTAACGCTTTTAATGCTGCCCTGGCACTTGTTGCTGCCCTGGGACTGGGGCTGGGTCCCCAGGGCAGGTCCCAGCTCCCTTCTCAAGTGCCACCCACTGAGGTCTCAATATGAAGCCCACAGGACAGTGTTTCAAACTCTAGGAGTGTTTCCGCAATCAGACTAATTGGGTAGTCGCTGTCGAAATCCAGCACTGCCACTACAGGGCAAACCCGCGCTCAGTGGGGATGGACGGACCCGGGGAAACTGCATGACGGACAAGTCACCCGAAATAACCCCCAGGTCGTCCAGCGTCCCAGCAGCTCCTGGAAAAGGATCTGCGAGATTAATACTGCGGCATCAGCGCACGCTGACGCAGCATTGCTAATTATAGAGCCGCGGCTCAAGCAAGCGCCGCACAATTAGCATTTCTTAGATGAGGATGCAAGAGGCATGAGTGCTGCCCGGTGGCACCGAACCTCCTCCAGGCTGAAGGTGACAGCAGGATGCCCACCATGGAGCTGCCCCACCACGGTGGTAGTCCCACGGTGAGCTGCACGGATTTACACCCCGCTGCTCCGAGGGTAATGCTGAGGACTCATCGTCCAGCCTTTAATATCGGAGCAATCCAATATTAAATTAATATCCTCCAAAGCACGTGGCTTTTGGAGGAAGGCCAGATGCTTCCCACTGGTCGCTCCAGCAGGAGGGAGGGAAGTGGCCAGAGCGTGATATTAAGGCTTACAGTGCCCGTCCTCTGTGTCATTCATTCGCATCATTCCCCAAGGCTCTGTTAAAAAGAACAAGGTGTAATTTGCCGGGCTGAAATGCCAGCGTCTTACCACCGCCCATCTCTAACTGCACAGCCATTTCCTTCCAGAGGAGACATTTTTCTGAAGATAAAAAGAAATGCATATTTTTTCCAGAGTAAGCAGTGATTTTCCTGTGCTTGATGGGTTTTGGAGCATTTGACAAGCTGACATTACCAAATTAAAACCCTATTTAACATAATCCTTACTTCAGCGCCCCATAGACCCCCCCCGATCCTCAAGCTCTGGGAAACTTCCATGACCAGCACCACTAAAGCACTCAAAATTCCTCATTAAAGGCCAGGGACGGTCCCTGTGCCCCAACACATGATGCCCAACACTGTTATGACCAGTGCCAGCCTGGGCACAAATTCCAGGCTAGAGTTGGAGGAGATTAAGTGGCCCTTTTTAGCAGGGCTCGTTGCAATAGCACAAGGGGTAATGGTCTTAAACTAAAGAGGGTAGATTCAGACTAGATATCAGGAAGGAATTTTCTACAGTGAGGGTGGTGAAACACTGGCCCAGGTTGCCCAGAGAGGTGGTAAATGACCCATCCCTGGAAATATTCAAGGTCAGGTTGGACGGGGCTCTGAGCAACCTGATCTAGTGGAAGATGTCCCTGCTCATGGCAGGGGGGTTGGACTACATGACCTTTAAAGGTCCCTTCCAGCCCAAACTATTCTGTGATTCTGTGATTCTGTGATTTCTGATCAAAGGTTTGAGTTGTAGTTTCAGGATCTCCCTGTGGGATGTAGGTGCTCAAGTCCCACCCCAAGGGAGCTGCTATCGGCTGGGGAGACGGTGCAGGAGAAGTGCCATCAAGCACCATGTGTCTCTCCTGGGACACGTGGGGCTTTGGAGGTCACCCTTCCCCACTGCCGCTGTGAGCAGGCTCTCCGCCGGCCCCCACCTTGCAGACCTGGTCCCTGTGGGGTTTTGCTGGGGGTTTCGGATGAGCTCAATGCCCAGCACATCTCTGCATCGCATCCCACACCTGCCCATTTTCCCACTGCTCCCATCCCGGTGGCTCGCAGCAGCCCTGGAGCTGGTTAATCAGTTCGACTGAAGAGTTTGATATTTAACTTATTTCCGTGGCCGGGCGGAGGCGGGAGAGGTGACCCAACGAGGTCTCGCCCTATTTCAGCCGGGAAAATCACGTCCTGTTCTTTTGGCAGGAAAGAAACTTGGCGACAAACACATCGCGTCTTGTGCACTGGAGGCATCTGCTCCTCACTCGGGCTGGTGTCACCTCCCCTGACCCCTGCTATGGCGGGCTAAAAGCTGGCACAAACCCACCAGCACAGCATCGTATCGACGCGTGTAACTGCCAGGGCTGTTGCGATTTTAAAGGGTGGCCCACACGGCGCTCCTCACTTAAAAACAACCCGCCTTGTGCCTGGGGTTGGGCTTGCTCCATCTCACCCCAGCCATGGTTTGGGGTTTGTGCCTGCCCGCGGGGGCGATGGCACATCCCCATCACGGCCGGTTTAAGGAATCTGAGCAAACGAGCACAAAAACGTCGAGCCGTGCCGATTTTATGTCACTGCCAGATTCTGCGCTCAGCTTGGGTGGTGGGAGCCAGGGAGATAAAATGCAGCTCATTTTGTTGAAGTCAGTGAGGTTTAAAATTCCAGACAAATTAATTGCATCTATATTTTTTGATCGGCGAAGGCAATCTCGTGAAGCATTTGTTAAAGATGCCACTTAAGGAGGAATTTCCTAACTGCAGAAGCTAATAACTTTAAAACTGCTACGCAGGCTCCCTGCAAAGGGGGCTTTGTGCTGCAAATCTCTTTGAGGCTCATAATTCAATCCTATTTAGAAGCAAATTTCTTAGATTTAGAGCAATGAATATTTAAATACTACCAGTTGAAACGTTTTCAATTTTGAGATCATTTCAAAGCCAGGCGAGTTTATAGCATTCGGCTACTCTGCAATCCTTCAGCATCGGAACTGATCTGAACTGTGGCTGAATCTTAAGCAGCTTAAACAGCTATAAAGCGTTAGAGTAGTTTAAAGGGTAGTTTAGGCAGAATATCATGTTTTCAGGGCTTTGGTTGAAGAAATGGGAGTTCACAGGCTGTCAAGCCGAGCAGTTCCAGATGAAGGACCTGACAAGCATCGTTAGAAAAACTCTCTGAAGCACTTGTGTTCTCTGCTTTCTAACCTTGTCTGCTTTATTTTTTCTGAAGAAAAAAAAAAAAAAAAAAAAAAAAAAAAGAAGGAAAAGAGCAGCTTGTACATCACGCAAAATGGAGAATAAAGGCAAAAACGCTTGGGAGATCCTGTGAAGGTGGGTTTGCTCTGACAGCAGGCTTGTTGACGCTTCTTTTTCTTCAGTACAAACCGCTTCAAAACCCGGCATCACTCTGAAAAGTGGGGATGAAAGAAGCACACGAGCTTGGTGGTGCTCACGTTTAGCCCCTTCGGTGTCAGATACAGGCAAATTAAAAATTGAAAGATGGAGATTTTACAAACTCCTTTACGAGCCCAAGCCAGCTCTGCACAACCATTTGGGCAGGATGATGGTTTCAGATGGGAAAGCAGACAAGGGCAGAAGGAGGTCTCTTTTTTTGGTAAGATATATTTACGCTGGTCCTAGCCATAGTAAAGAGCCTCTGTGTACCATTATAATTTATTCCTCTCGACTAAAAGCCATGCATATTCCAGTACCGTTGCTCCATCTGTGCTGTTAATGCCGGACTATGCAAAAAACAAATCAGGATTTGCTGGATACGGGAGGCAGCTGGGGCAGAGGGAAGGCTCCTTAGCTTGCGGTAGCGCAGACGGATGAAGGCGGGGGATTCGTTTCCAGGTGTTTGTCCAACTGGGCTGGCATAAGGACAGCATCTGCGCTGGCAGGAGCCACCCACGCCTGCGCTCCAAAAGCAAGGTGAGAAACGGCGCAGCCGAGACGAGCCCGCAAAGGCTCTGCCCAGGGCTGGCTCTGCTGCAGCTTCTTTGCATCAGTCGCGGGGGCTATAAGAAGGGGACGGGACCGCTGTACCGGGTCACCCACACTCCCCGTCACCCGCTGTCCTGTCGCCCACCAGAAACACATGTCAGGGAAAGGCTTAATACCAGGTGATGACACCTCCTGCACAAACCCTCCTGTCGCTGACCATCTGGGGCCTGGGGACACCTGCGGCAGTTGGGGTCTCTGCCTCTTGGGTGACCCTCCACGGTGTCTCTCCCGTGGCCACCCAGGCTCCTCCAGAGAGAGCAGGACCAGCCTTTGCCACCCAAACCTCCCTCGCCAGACTTTGTACCTAACACCTGCTGATCTGTCTGTTTGGAGCCTGACAACCTCAGCTGATGCCTATTCTATTTTATTTTATTTTATCTTATCTTATTTTATCTTATTTTATCATATTATATTATATTATATTATATTATATTATATTATATTATATTATATTATATTATATCATATCATATCATATTATATTATTTTAGTTTAGTTTATTTTGGTTTATTTTATTTTAATTTTTCATTGCATGAAGCAGTGAACACCCTGTCCTCTCCCCGTTTCATAGGTTGCGTCGTGCTTCCCCTCCAGCCATTTCTTTCCAAAGACAAGGAGCCCTCACCTACTCCTTGCAGGAGCTGCTTGATCTTCCCTGTGTCCCTTCTCCCAGCTTCTCCCTTGCTGCCGGTGGTGAGCTGTGATGGCAGACAAGGCAGGACCACATTCACACCAGGATTATACCCCGACAGCATTATTGCTGCAGAAGAAAGTGCCAGCCTTGACCAAATGTCCCCTTTGAGGCTATTTCCAGGGATATCATCAGGGATGGGATATCTAGCATCACCATGGTAGAATCCAGGCAATCACTCAAGCGTAAAAATAACTCAGGTGCCATGTAATGAGATCTGACAGAAACATAGCAGTAAATGATTTAATTACCCAGCTTATTTCAGTGATGGTGCCAGGATGGACGCAGAGGTGCTGGCTCCCTCCAGCTGACGGTAGCATCCTCACACCTCCCTCCGGCCTCCCATAAATATTCTATGGAATTGAATTGTACTATATAGAGTGAATATACTAATGGTATTACTGGTGTATATGTATATATACACTGTATATACTTACACTCAGGCCCCCAGCAATCTCATTTCTCCTTCAGTCACTTTCCTCAGCCCCATTTCCCATCTCCTCACCCCCAAACTGCTCCTATTTCATCTTGTCTTTGTACCCTCTCAAAACACTGTTGTTTTTTTTTTTCAGCTGGGAGTGAGCAATATCCTCTCTGTCCATGAGTATGATATTTCCAGCAATTCTTACTTTTCCAGTTCCTTTGGAGACACGTGCCAATGATGTTTTTCAGAGCAGACACTCAGCATTTCCCAGGAATTGAGTCTCTTCAGCGTGTGGCAATGTCTGTGTTGTCCTCAAGAGCATCCAGGCCTTTTTTTAATACTGGCTGTCCTGGGACCCGTTTCTCCATCGCTTTGGGCTCTGGGTTAGGGTTAGAGAGGGGGGGTGCTCTGATCTGGTAGGATTTTCTGTCCCCTCTGAAGCTGGCAGGTGGCGAATCCCCGAATCCCCTTCTTTCCTAAAGCACTTCGCAAAGAAATGTCTTGTATGTCATATGGAAAAGGAGCATAATGTTGGCATCAGTGGCATTAGGACTTTCTTGCATGGCTTAGGATTTCTGGCTCCTAGGGGAAGCCAGTGAAAAACTTCCCACCTGATGTAAAGCACCAGCCGATTTCATCATCCCAAACGCTTTCCAGGAAGCCTTGAGTCAGGAGTTCGTGTTCCCCTTCTCTCACCCAGCCCATCACCCCGGCCTCCGCAACAGTGGTCAGGCTGGAGACGTCATCACAGAAATGGGCTGGAAAACACATGATTTGGTGGGAATTCCTTATCACAGGTCTTTCTGCTGTGGTTTTTTTAGAGCAGATCACTTCCAGCTTGTCTGGAGCTCTTCCCAGCGTCTTTTTGAAGGGTGTTCGCCCTCTGGAGGCTAAAATTAGGAAAGAAAATGCAAGAGAGAAAAAGAAGAAAAAAAGGCTCAAATCTTACACTTGCCTGGCCACATGAGAATAAACTGCAAAGAGCTGGTGGTCTTCAAAGTGCTTCTCCTGAAAAAAATGATCATGGGCAATGACATCTCTTGCACAGCCTTGATGGGACCCAGAGCTGTTGTGCCCAGCCTCAGGCTTCCCATTCCTGCCACGGCAGCACCAAAAAACGTCCAGACAAGGTTGAATCATCCTGCCTTGACAATTCCGGATGAGTCCATCTGACCTTGCTCATTTTACAATGATTTTATTCCCCTTTTTTTATCCTCCATCTTTGCCATAGGTTGCGTGTCATAAAGGGCCTCACAGGGGATGAAACGCGTGTGATATTTCTAAATTTTCAAAACTGAACGTTTGGATAGACTTCAAAATTCCTGTAGTTTGTTCTCATCAGACACATTTCCATGCAATTATAACTAGGGGATAAAAAAAGTAGCTTTTTCCTTGATAAATAAATACTGGGGGGGGGAGGGAAGCTGGCACTGAAAGCCTAGGCTCAGGTTGGGTTTGCACTGGGCTTGGTCTAGCAGCATCCAGGTATCTGTCTGATTTTATTTCCCTGTGTCTTCCTGCCGTGACTCAGTCCCAGTTCCTTGGAGACCCCGGTAGCCTCTGAGGTCCTCCGGTTCCTCTGCATTTTTCCTGACAGCCTCTAGCACATCCTCTCTCAAGCTAACTAACACGCAGCTCAGCCTCATGTGTCTCAGCAAGAGCACCGAAAGTGCTGCGCATGGAGGCACCATGCCAAGAACATGCCCGATGAAGGCCGTTTTCCAGGCGTGGGTGATGTGATTCAGTCAGCTGGAAGCAGCAGTGCAGAACGTCCCCTCCCGACTGATGCTCCCACACAGGACATCCTGTGTTTTGTGTTTGCGCTCTTCCAGCCCGGCCAGGTCCTTGCATGTCTGCCAAAACGACAGCTTGAAGCCAGGTGTAGGAAAGACCTGCGGGCACCCAGCTCCTACCGGTGGCATAAACACCTGCGGGTGCTGACACAGATTAGGAGCTTATACAGGAGCTTATGATGCTCCTAAACATCTCTGTGGACCTGTATCTTGTTTGCAGAACACAAAGGACGTAACAGATGTAAGTGGAAGCAAGAAATATTAGTTTTCCATAGCTGCAGAAGCATTCACCCACTGCCTCTTACGCCTCCTGTCCCTCCATCGGTCAGGAGGAGCTGCCCACCTGTGACCACCTTAAAAGCTCAAAAAATTCGCATGGCCCGCCAATATGTCTCAGGTCTATATCACCACTCATGGCTGGAAGAGAAGATGTGCAACATCAGGAAGTAGCCAAATGCCTCACTCTTACCCTGTCCAATCTCGATGAGCTGCCCACATCCACCTCCACAACATTCATGTGTACTCCATGAGGCTCCAGGGGAACTCAGCCATTGCAGAATCACAGAATGTGTTGGGCTGGAAGAGACCTTTAAAGGCCATCTAGTCCAACCCCCTGCAGGGAGCAGGGACATCTTCCACTAGATCAGGTTGCTCAGAGCCTCATCCAGCCTGGCCTGGAATGTCTCCAGGGATGGGGTAGCCAGATACTGGTGTCAAATAGCTCCTCTATGGGATCTCTTTGAATGTGTAAGCAACTATGTGGTGTGAGGAAGCGTGCTCCTTGTGTTTGCTCTCAGCAATTCCCAGTAAAAGAACCGTGGAGGTGGGAACTTGGAGGTGGAAGTAGGTTGTTCAGCCCCAATTCCCATTTTAGGGGGCTTCGGGGAGATTTTGACAGGATAGATCTCTGGGCATGGCACTGGTTATGGGTGAGTGCTGAGAAAAGAGTTTTCCCCCTTTTTTTTCAGGGATATTGTGTAGTATCAATGAACCAAGTTACATTTTTAGCAAAAGATTTCACATATTTCGATGCTGTTGGACATCTGTCCAGAGACCTGTCACCACACAGCAGAGGAACAAAGCTGGGACAGGAGACACTTGCTGCAAATCCCCCATCAGTTCTGGGTACCGGTAGAATAGGGAGCAGGACACCAACAGTTAAACCTAACTCTCGCAATACCTGTGCAGCCCAGCACCTCCTAATGCAACCAGTGCCATTTCCAACTCCTGCAGGCAGCAAATTGCTTAATAATTTAATACTGTGCTCTGCAGCAGAGGTAAATACGTTTTGGGGGAGGCGTGGAGGTAAATGCATTTTGGTGGCGGAGTACATCTGATGCGCGCTGAAGTTATTAAGTGGCAGCAAAAGCCTGAAGGGCACTTTCACAGCGTGCGGTGAGAGCGGCACAGTCCCAGGGCTGTGATCATTTCTGCAGATTCGGGGTCGGCTTTTTCAGTGCTTTACAGGGAACCCAGGAAGGCGCCGGCGATGTTTTGAATTCTGTCTGCGGGGCTGGGATTTGTACAGCTGAACAAGTTTTAATGGGATGTTTGCCGAGGCAATAGATGTGGAAGCCCAAAGTGCCACGATTACAAAACTCCTGTCCAAGCAGAGGCACAGTTTAAATAAGCAATAAAGATGCGAGAGCAAGTCAGTACCAAATAGCAATTCCACTGAAAGATCACAAAGCCAAGACCAGGCACAGCCTGATTTTTTATGCCTGTTAAAGTAATTGGAAACTCGCCTTGTACCTGTTCCTCATCTTATAAAAAGATCTGTTGCTATGAGGACACGTGGAGTCATTTTTCGATGTTGCTAGCACCCTGCACAATTTCTTGGCCGGGTTTCACAGTGTGCCAGTAAACAGTTCCTTGCTTGTTTACTGGAACAGCAAGGATTTCAGACCTTCTTTGGAAGACAATTTAATCTTTTTTACACGTCGTTCTGCACTTGGATAAGCAGGTCAGCCACCCAGGCTTGAATTGAAGGTAGGGTCTGCCTTCCGCCTGGGCCAGCACTGGTATGCAGGAACACGGAAACCACGGAGTGCGCACACATGGATGAGCCTCTGCAGCTTCTGCGTGTTTCCTCATGCCTGATGTGCACATGCTGTATTAGCAAAATGTGAAAAATTGACTCAGCTTGGCCTATGCTAGAGATGAGCCCTAGCAGGTAAACAAACCCATAAGTCATTCTCCAGCCGAGCTGCCAAGAGGATCTTCAATACCTGGGCATAATTCAGTGGGTGCCAGGACGCCAGGCTGCGTCCGCAGCCTGCCGCTCATGAGGAAAAGTCATTGCAGTTGAGCTCTCCTTGGGTTCACCTCAGTGTGCAGGGAGAGCTAATTCTCAGCTGGCCCAGCCACGGGAGAAAGAAAGGGAAGGTCATTTTAGAAAAAGCAGCACAAGGTTGCCTTGCTCAGCCTGTGGTGGCTCACGAGGAGGAATTGCACCATCTCACCGTGACCCCAACGGGTTGCGCCAGCGAGGCTGACATGCCACGCGACATCCAGCACATTTCGGGAAGCAGCTGGTACTTCCACTTAGTCCCAAGAACCTACTTTTGCCATGCTCGTGCTGAGCACTGAGTCATCACCCGCTGGGTAAGCAAACTGGCATCTCTGAAGGTAACCATTGCTTGCGAGTAACCCGAAACCCAGCCCTTCCCAGCTGGGCAGCTTGTTTCCTGTGCAAGAATAAGAGGAATCAGGTCTGTGCAGGAAGTGATATCCAAGAACAGGAGGAAGAAACGACGCTTTTCCCCATTTCTAAGCTGGCTCTGAACCATTACCATTTTCCAACTCAGCCTCTATGTGTCTGCTGTGAGAGCTGAGTGAAGGCAGCTGCCTTTGCCTCTGCTGAGGCATCGTGGCTAACCCAGTTGACGTTACCCCTTGGCTGGGAGCTGCAAGAGCCAACACAGCTGGGCAAATGGGGGTTTTTTTGTGAATGTTTTACCCATACTTGCCACCCTGCATAGCACCCGCACACCACGTGTTGCGCTGTTTGCCTGGCCTGTGAATGGGGCATGTGCGGTACATCACATCGCCTGCAGGAAGAACAGGGACGGGAGGAAAATGGCATAAGGAGGGTGGAAAGGCCGATGGTGAAGAAAAGAAAAAAAAATGAAAAAAAAACTATGAAAGAAAGGAGAAATAAAAAAGAAGCTCCGTAGAAAGCTACAGCAGGGCTCAGCAGGACGATGGCACGTCTCTCCCTGGGTTCATTAACCACTAATAGGATTTATGAGAATAATTTGTCACTCACTTAAGAGTATTTAGAAAAATTAAGAAAATAATCTGGAAGGAATCTTACACCCTATAAACATCTATCCTTTCTAATGAACACTTTATGCTTGTTAAGAGTGAAGTGAAAGGAGCCAAGTGGAAGTTGGGTAGAGTCCAGTTTGAGATGAAGCCCTTGAGATGTGTGTGGACCTGGAGGTCACACAGGTATTTAGGGCTGTATGAGGTGTCCTGAGCATCTGGCCTGGCCTCCAGCCACCACTCAGTGGTTGTTGATGTCCCACATGTTGCACCTGGAGCCCATATCTATGTCTCCAACGCAAATGAGCAGCCCAATGATGCTTGGGGCCTTCAGTGAAGCAAAGCAAAGGAGCTTCCATGGGCAAAAAAGGTATGGGTGCTGCAAATTATGGGCCAGGGTCAAGGGCAAGAAAGGCCACATCCAGTTGCAGGGGCATGCCACAACCTGAATGGACCTAAATCCTCCACTGCAGGAGTCCCAGGAGATGCTCAGCCTTGCTTGGGAAGAGAAGCACCAGGCAACGACCTACCTGAAAGCAACTGTGCCACCAAAGCCAGGACAGGGAAGACTTAGGTGACTTCTATTGTGCCCTTGACTCCTCCACAAAGCTGAACTTCTTGAGGTCTTCTTCATTTCTTCTGGGCTTTAGGAATCCTAAACACAAACCAGTAAGTAATGCCTGAGGCATTTTCAATGCTCTGAGCAAAATCGACCTGATAATCCTCAGCTTTCAACACAAGGTGGCAGGCTGTCCCCAGGATGGGGAGCAGCCAGGCTGTTCCAAGTGACCAGGAATGGCTCTTTGGCACCACAGAAAGGAAAATGCTGCTCCTTTTTGTCACCTCTTAGAGGAGGGAGGAAGGGCACAAGTTTTCCGTGGTACTTGCGGTGACTTAGGGAGAGCCGTATGTGGTGAATGAAGACTTGTTGCTGTGAAAGGCATCCTCCGAGCCTGAGCTCTCGTCCAAAACCACCTACTAGCTTGGGAGGAAGGTGACTGAGGGGTGTCCCCAGTCTGGTTGTGGTGACAGTGGGATGCTGCTGCAGGTGCAGCTCTCCTGCCTGGAAATTAGGTAATGGCAGCACCCTCAGCACACCCCAGGTAGTGGTTTGGCTACCAGGGCATGGGGCCAGACTGGAGATGGCACGGCTGAGGGCCGTTTCCCATCGTTTGCGCCTGCCTTGTCCATATGGACTTGTCCGGTGACCACCAGGCTGTGTCTAAGTCTGGTTACCTCGCGAGGCCTGACCCTGACCTGTAGCTTGACCTTGGGTCTGCCGCACCACCTCAACTTACCTGAGGACCTGGACTCTTGGCTGATCGTAGCCACCACCGTCCCACGACCTGCAGCAAACTCACACCAGCTGTTTTGGCAGGGGAGGAAGGAGAGATAGGCAGGATCTTTTGGAGGCTGCCCAGGATTAATCCCAGGGGTTCACATCCCTGTGGGTGTGGGGCACTGCTGGGAGCATCTCCCTGCTCCCCACCATCCACTGATGGAGGAACGCACCACCCACGTGGAGCACAGAGTTCCCTGTGGAGCAGAAGCTTCCCACGGCTCATGAGGCTTCTTGCCTTGAAGTTTATAGAGCGAGCAATTTAGATTATAATGCAAAGAGTGACTAAGCACGGTGGAACTGTGGAAAGAGCAGTCTAATCCACCGAGTCTCGCGTCTACAGTAGCTGCTGGCACTAGGTGACTGACATGCCACCTTTGCCACTGGCGTCAGAGCCTGAACACACCACACTAATGTCTGGATGCTCTGCCTTCCCCTCATCCAGCTGGGAGCATCCCCGCTGTTCATTAAGCCGATTCGCATACGGCTATATATGAAGTGATTAAAAAGTGCTAGATGCAAGAGTGAAACTGGATGAAAGTTTCACCAGTGGGAACAATCAAAGGAAATCCCAGTGCTCCAGCTCCAGTTTGCTCCACAGAGGGGAATTCAATTAAGGGCTGATTTGATTTGTGTAGCTCGGAGAAAAGCTGGCTGACTGGGTGTTGGACATATTTTTGGCTCTGAATCAGCCATAAATACCAAGGATTGTTTTAAGCAGACTGGAACAAACATGCTGGACCAAGCCCATCTCCGGCTGCCAGCTGGGCAGCCAGGGTGGGCAGCAGAGGGGGCAGAATTGCCCCTCACTGATGGAGAGCTGGTGTGTAAGAGCTCACAGGGGTCGTCTTCTCCATGTCCCCCTCTCTAGGAAGAGAACCTGCAGATTTCGGCTGTGCTGGGTCTGTCCTTCCCTCCCCCACAGCTTGCTCATGCCCCCCAGCTCCGCGTGCCGCTCCTTCGTTAGTCCTGAGACCTGCACAGTCCGTTGCACTAGAAATGCACCTTCTCACTTCAAGAGCTTTTGATCTCGCAATTGCCTCCCTGGGGACACCGAGATAAGGACAGTAACCAGTTATGACCAAGCCTTGCAGAAGTGATTCGGTATCCTGTGTTACTCTTTATCTTCCTGTTATCGTTTTCTTTTCTTCCTTTGAAAAACTGCTGTTTGTTAAATCACCCGATTCATCTTTTGCCAACGCACCGGACGAGCAGTGCCCAGTTTGGTTTCCTTCTCCCAGGTTTCTGTCTGGGGGCACTCAAGACGGGTGGTTTCTTAGCGAGCCCCCACATCTAAGCCCACCTCTGGTGGGTACCTATTAATTAAATCCTATTAACTGCTGACTACTCGAAGCCTGGAGGAGCTCACCCTCTCTGCAAATGCATAGTTCCTGCTCACATTGGGAGCAGAAGAGCAGCGCTGTGCTGCCCACAGCTCCCCAGGAGCTACAACCATGGAGCGGGGTGAGACCTGGAGGCACAGCTGGAGCTGCTGCACGATCCCTGCAAAAAGCACGGGGCAAATGGAGCAGCCCTGGGTAGCAGGGAGCAAGCACCACTCAAAGACTAGTGCAAGCAAGACATTAATTCCCTTAATAATTCACTTGTGTATGGGGAATTAGAGGGTCCTTCTTGAAGGAAAATATCATTTGCAGTACAAAGCAGTCCCTTGGGTTGACCACATGGAGCATTTTCTTATTTGCTCAGGGAGCAAAATGGAATTTTGCTCCCAAAGGGAGAAATGAACTGACTTAAAAGGATTTAAAATGATGAGGGGACTGGAACNTTCACATCTGAAGAAGTCATTGGTGGTGTGCCTCTGGCCACATGAGAAGTGTCTGTGTGAACCTCTCTCTGGTCTGCATAAAACAAGGACTTCTTGATAGGACTGGGCAAAATTCCTCTCTGAATAAAGTATTTAACTGGGGAAGATACAAGTAAGTGGGGATGGGGTCCAGGAAGCACTGAGGAGTGATTGTGCAGTTCAGAAGAGCTGTGTCCCCCAAAGTCTTGGAATATTGCTGATAGCTTAGTGCTCCATGCCTTAGTTCCCCCAATTAGAAAAGATGCCAAAGGCTGGCTGGAGTTGTCTGGGCAAATTTTGAGTCTGGTACAAACCTCGCAGGATTTCTGTAGTAGCTCTGATACAGAAATGGACAGACAGGCTATGGCTAGCCAACAAAAGCACAAGCTAAACCTATCTTTTTCAATACTTGGCAAAGACTGCATTTAATGCTAAGTAAATACTGCATTCTTGGAACCATTTCCCTTTAAAATGAGCAGGCTGAATGAAAGGCTTCCCTGGCTTAAACTGCATAAAAGGGCAAGCTTTATTTTCTTGCTCAGCTGAGCAATGCTGGCGGACAACCATACCTCAGGTTTTCCTTCCTGCTTCTATCATCTCTGCTTATCAGAAAGCATCACCTGTTTACTCAAGATAAAACAGAGTTTGCTCATCTGAGGCCTCTTAGAGACATCCTACGAGTATCGTTTGTAGTCTGAATTGGACAATCTGCAACCGACAGCCCCATGAGCATGCAGCCCAGGCTGGTCAGGTTTGCCAGTGTTTTGAGCTAGGTCAATGGGTGATTTTGAGCAGAACCAACGTGAAAGCTGGGCTGTGCTCCACAGGGAACATCTGATCAACTGTAAAGCTTTGAAACAGCAGGAGAAAGCAAAAGTTTCTCTTCTCAGAAAGCAGCAGCGACTGGCACCCGTCCCACCTGACCTTGATTTTTGGCCATGAGAATGGGCATTGTGGCCACACACCCCCACATCGGTGTTGTCCCATGGCCCCTTGCAGCAGGACGTGAGTAAACAGGTAAGCGTGGGCTGATAGCGGCGCGCAGTCCTTAGCAGGACTAAAATCCACCAGTAGTGAGCAGCTCTGGTGTATGCTGGCTGGTGGGAGGAGGAATGATGCTTTTCCTTTGGGACACATCCTGCAACAGAGAGTGTCGGTGGAGAGAGGTCCCACAGTGACCACAGCCCAACCATCTACCCCAGGACCATAAGCCCCGTGCAAACAGCAGGGCCAGAGGGATGTGTTTAATAAAGTCTGTGCTTGAGGCGCTTGTCCACACAGCTCCCAAGGTCGTGCCTATGCACCAGCAGCGTCCGTCATGTGTATCAGCAGCACCACGTCATATTGTCCCCTGCCTGATGGTGCTGGGACCGTGAGGATGGTGGATTTGGGTAAGCCAGCAGTGTGCTGAGTCAGCTACTGTGCAAGGGATCCAGGGAAAAGAGAGAAAACAGGGGATGTGACACATCCATCCAACAAAATCCCCCTCCGCTGTGTCTCTTTCACCTGTTGCCAGCAGTATGGTCTGACCCCCCAGGAGACCCCTGCGAGGTGCGTCGGGTGACAGCACGTGTCCCTCCACATTCCTTGCTGGGGTTAGGATAGGGCCAGTGCTTTCAAGTGTAGACTAGTCCCAAGAAATTTATCTTGCCAGCTTCCCTTTTGTAACAGGAAGGATCGCTGGCAAACAATAATTGCAGGAAATGTACAACTGACCCAGGCAAAGGTACAAGGTTTGCTCCGGATCAGCCTTGTGTACAGACGGAAACAAGGAGAAAAGCCAGTGCTGAAAGCTTGTGGGTCTTCTTCAAGGGCCTTTTTTTTTTTTTTTTTTAACTGAGAAATGCTACTTTGTCACAAATTACGTTTTGCGTAAATGCGTCTGACTCCACTAAACTATGGATGAAACACTGTCAGGGTCCTGTGTGCTAGAAGCCATTCTGCTTCCTCACCGCCTGTGAGCCCTAGCCACCACCAGTCATGCCTCCAGGGAAACTCTGCCCACCAAAGCCCTCCCATGCTGGGGGTCCTAGGGCATCTCAAACCCCTGCTAGGGAGCCAAGGCAACTTAGATGCCTGTGATCCACATTGTGGTCACTTGGGTTACTCAACAAGCAACAAGAACTACTTCTGGGCTTAGTGGAAGGCTCTCAACACCTTGGCCCAGGACAATTTTCCCCCATTGCTCAAGTTCCATAAAACTTGAGTATTCACTGATGTGGCTGACAGCTAGCAAAGTTGAGAGAAGCCAAGGACACCCGTGGATAAGCCTCTATTTCAATACCAGTATCATTTATCAGATAATTAAAATGAAGTGTTTTGTTTATTTCAAAATATTTTTTCCTATATTTCTTTCTCTTAGAGACTATATTGGACATTCTCGTTCAAGGTCCAAGAGCAGGATATATGTTTTACAGTATGTGATGAATTTCAGCTGGAGGGAAAATCCAGATTTCAACCGCCTCTAATCTCATCTGCCTTCAGCCTCCATCCCCAGCCCCTCAGACAGATTGGACGCTCTAAAAATTGGAGTAGGGGAGAGTTTGCGATGCCTCAGCCCTTCTGTAGGGATCAGCATGTTCAGTGATCTGGGACTTGAGGAGGAAGACTCCCAGAGGAGGGGCTCCTCCTGCCAGTCCACAGGTCTGGTCCTCCTCTCCATCCACCCTTGCAAAAGGAGGATTTACACTGCTGCTGATGAAATTATGTTGGTGCAAAACCAGTGCGAGAGGAAATTCAAGCTGAATATTTGCTGTCCTTTCTGTTCATCTGGGACCAGTGAGAAGGTCAAAGCCATGCCCAGCGTCAGCTGAGCTTGCTGAAAGCACAACCTAACCTAAGACTGGGGTTTATTTTCATGTACACAGTCCACTGTTGATATTTCTTCTCCATTTTTGTGCTAACTATTAAGAAAGAACTACCTTTGTGCTGTACTAATAAAAGGGCCAGGTGTGCTGGTTAATAAACAAACAAACCTTTTTAGTCCATAAATGGCATTTTCAGGATCCTTTAACCTGATAATTCGGTATTGCCCTGTCCTGTGTCCTTTCCCTCTTGGAAGGGTTTCGGGATGTGCAGCAAGAATTTACTCTTCAGACCTGTTCTACGGGTGATACATCTGTCCTGGGTGAAAATCCCACAGGCTTCTCCAATATTTCTAGAGGTGAGATCTGAAAAGCTATTGGGAGAAAACAAGTCTGGAAGAAATCACAAAATGTACATGCAGCCCCCAGATCTTCAGCTTGGCCAGGGACAGCATGTAATCCTCATAAATGCCTGCTTACTTGGATGATGTCTGGACCTTGTCCAAGTTGAGCTCCTCAGGAAGGGACTCTCAGAAACATGCAAAGCAGAACATGGATCTACGCAAATAAGTACTGAGCAGGCAGAGGTATCACAGAATCATAGGGTCGGAAGGGACCTCTGGAGATCATCTAGTCCCACCCCCCTGCCAGAGCAGGGNCATTGGCCTTCTTGGCCACAAGGGCCCATTGCTGGCTCATGGCCATCCTGTTGTCCACCAGGACTCTACAGGCTTAGGCAATGGCTGATGTGACTTTCAGTGTATTTAAGAGGGATATTGATAACAGACACAGAACTTGCCACCTGCAGTGACAATTAAGTACTCACATCCCTACGAGCTCTTAGTTTTGTCGAGGTGTTGTCTACTTTGAAAAGCACAGGGAATTTCCAGCAAAAACTGCTGTCAGGCAGAGCACCTCACACCCATATCTGTTTTTCTTCAGAAATACCAATAGAATGCAGTCTCAGCACATCTAAGAGTTGAGAATGAGGCCGTGCCACTCTGCTTATCTCACCCAAACCCTTTCAGGTTCAGTTTGCAGTTGCTCAGCAACACCTGCAGCAGCTCTGCCTGGGTGGCAAAGATGCCAAGCTTGGCCTAAGGAATCAGACCAGTATGACTGCATACCACAGAGGCATTTTCGGTGTCAGCAACTGAGAGAATTCAGGGGCCAAACAAAAGCCAAACGTTGATCTCATATCTGGGGAACTGATTTGCAAATCAAGGTTGTGTCTGGCACTTGACCCCTTTGGCATCTACCCCATTGGCCTCTAAAACCCAGGTGAGTGTTTTCCTTGAAATGAATTTTTTTTTTTTTTTGGCTGCTCAGATCTGTCTTTCTCTATTAGTCTCTCTCCTTTTCTTCCTTTCTTTTCCAACACAGAAAACGCAGCAAACTGAAGCCATTAGTGCAACCGAGGCCCCTAACCAGAGCAAAAGCCTTTAAATGAGGCTGCCGAGAGAAGGATCTCATACCTAGCAAGGAACAAGACATTTGGTACTCAAATACCACCCTGTTCCCTTGCATTTCACTCTTGCTTCAGCTGGATCTGAGCCCCAAGGCAACCAGTCCTCCTCGTGTGTAATGGCAAACCTGGACACTGAACTGAGGGCAAAGTATTATGGTAGGAGCAGATGGTCTTACCATACCGTGTTAGATATTGCCTCTTCATGTTGAGTGTAAGCATCTTTGAGTTCTGTAATAAAACTGCATCTCTACGCATTGAAATACTCCCAGTAATCAATCCCTATGTATAAGGGCAAGTGTTGCTGCCCTGCGAGCACTGGCAGGCTTTGCAAGCTCTTTCCTCCTTTCTGAGGTTTGCTTGCCTCTACCCAAGGTCAGCTCGGTAAGGGTGCAGCTGTGTAACCAGGGATCAGAGTGCTGGGAAGACAGCTAAAGTGTGAGCTGTCTCGTTAGGGGCCCTGCCTTGTCTCAGGAGCCACGTTTCAGTTTTGCCCTTGGTCCTCAGCCAAGCCACGTTGTGTATCTGCATGGTCCCAGCCTTGTACCTTGCTAATCCCAACAATGATTCACTGATAGGACCTCCCGGACTTGCCTTGGACCTGCACGTTTGCTATGGGCTTGTTTGGGGGTGGGACTGTGGCGGAACCCAGTCACTGTCACCAGGCCTTCTCTGCTTTCCTTGTTCAGGTGTCATGAGATTGTACCCATCAGTGAGGGCACTATTCTGCCAGATCCTGGCTACTGCCATGAGGAGCAGCCAACTACTTCTTCTCCCTGGCACTGCATCTCTCCTTCCCCTGTGGCTTAAGCATCCACCCAGGCAGTTGTAAGCCAAGTCCTAGGTCCCTCAGCAGGTGCGTTTCCATTGGTTTTCCTGGGAATTCGTCAGTCCTTGGAAACATGCTATTGCAAGTCAACCAGAGGCTGTGCTGGAGACTTCCATGCAAATGGAAAGCACTTGAAGGTTCAGGGAAACCTGAAAAATAAATGCTGAATATCCAGCATTTGGGATATCCGGTGGTTCCAATCTGCAAAAGAATTCAGCTCCTTATGGCCCAACTATCTTGAGCAAAAAGCGATTCAGGGGCTGATGAACATCATGGATCAGGCACAAAGCAAAGACACTTGGAGGACATTTAACCAACCACCAAAAGAACATGATTGTGCAAAAACTCTAACAGGTGTTGGATGAGAGGGGAATGTTTTCTGGAGGGGTGGGGATGCCATTTGTCAGCATTCCCCTGTTAAGCAACTAAATTGTGCCAGATTCCTTCCACTCTACCCGGAAAACAAACTGCGCCCTTCCTTAATGCTGTTACAGGGCAGAGTTTCGCCATTTCACGAGGCTATAAGCAAACAAGAAAGACTCTGATAGAAGACAGGAATTCAGGTGAACCACCTCTCCCCTTCCAGTAACACTGACAAAAACCTGTTTAAAAGTTCCTTCGCTGGAGCCAGGGTGCCTTTCCCCACCGCTCTGGCTCCACACCCAGGACACTCACCTGGGCTTCTCTTGCCAGAGTCCTTAAGGTGCAGGAACTTTTGGGACTTTTCAGCAACCTTCCACCTGCTTAGCATAGAACTGTAAAAAGATAAAGTTGTCTTACGAACCACAGAAGCAATGAATTTATTTCCCCAGCTTTATATAGAATCGGTGAGGTTGGAAGGGACCTTTAAGATCATCAAGTCCAACCATTAACCCACCCTGACAAAAACCCCTTCTAATCCCTGTCTCTAAGTACCACATCTACCCTTTTCTTAAACACCCCCAGGGATGGGGAATCCACCCCCTCCCTGGGCAGCCTGTTCCAATGTTTAATAACCTTTTCAGTGAAAAAATGTTTCCTGATATCCAATCTAAACCTGCCCTGACATAACTTGAACCCGTTTCCTCTTGTCCTGTCCCTTGTCCCCAGGGAGAAGAGCTCAGCCCCCATCTCTCTCCACCCTCCTTTCAGGGAGTTGTAGAGGGTGACAAGGTCTCCCCTCAGCCTCCTCTTCTCCAGGCTGAACAACCCCAGTTCCCTCAGTCGTTCCTTGTAAGGTATCCAACACCTTCTACTACAATATCATGGAGTCCTGCCATATTGTACTTACCATAGCAGTACTCAAGGCACCACACCTGCCCTAGACCCTACTGTAGTCCTTCTGTCATCTCTTATGCATCTATTCCCAACTCTCTCCTGTATTTCCAACAGACCTATCCCTTACCTCCCCATAGTACCCCCCCCAATTCATTTCTATACTCCCCTTCCTAATACCATCAGTCAACTCGCATGTTTCCTGCCTGGTTCCACCTGGCTGTTGGCCTAACAAAAGTCTTCACCATACAGCTGGCAATCACTTAACTGGTGTTTAACTAGCTGGACATCTTTTCCAGCTGCTGAGCAGCCAAACAAAACATACTTGTCCTTTAGGTATTTGTCCTTTAGCCCAGCCTCTGTCAGTAAACATGTAGGTATTTATTATTGCTGAGATTACAAGAAATGACAGTATCTCCATCCTTCAGAGAAACTGTGCCAACAGTCTGAAAGGTGGTAGGGAAGGGATTAACAAACAATTACACAATACACAAAGCATACTCATGGCTGAAAAAAAACCCTTCCTCCAATTAGTTTGCTTATCCCAATACTCGTGGTGTTGTCTCTTTTTGGTGACATTAAAAGTGCCATGGATATCTGGCCAGGGGACCTTCGTGGCAATGTTGACTTCTTTTCAACAGCAGAAAGAGTGCTTCTTGTCCCAGAACAAAGAAGGACAGCAAAGAAAAAATTAATTTATTAAAACAGTAGGCCTGGGAGCTGGACCTGTGGGTCAGAGGAAACATACAGTGGTAAAGACATCTCATTCATGTCTGCAAAGGAGGAAAAAAGACCAGATTCACACAGGAAAAATGCCTTTCACAGGGAATTGTACCAAATACAAAGGTTTCTGTATGGCCAGAAGTTTCTGTTTTGCCTAGCAATTTTCTATGCAAAAGAGGAAATGGCTTGCTGCATGAATGGACTATACATATATATGCGGACTCTATGCAAGCTGGGATTAGTGAATCCTTTTTGTATCTGCCTTTCTTTGGACTCAATTATCTCTAGTCATGGTGAGTCCATGGCTTTCATGGAGAGATCTGATCTTTGCCGTCTCATGCCTGCCTGGAATTTGCGGTGAGCTGATGGACATGGAGGGCAGAAGGGTGACTGGGAAGCAGCTGTATGACCAAGATACTCGGTACCAGTAACTCGCATGATGCATAAACAGCTTCTGACCGGGTTGAAAGGTCTCTTTTTACTGGAAAGAATATGCAAATCCATGAACTAAATATATATGCAACCTGCTGACATGTACTTCAGCCAGCACACGTTAAATGTGAATCGGTAGTAGTTGTACAGCTTGTATTCTTTCACCTTCATAAACCTTCATAAACAGAAAACACTTTGGAGAACCTTATTATCATATATGTACCTTAATATCACGTATGACATTTGCTGTCAGAGCAAGGATTTTAAAACCATGTCTTCTTAGGCAAATTTATTATCCTAACACCTATCTATGCAAGGCTTCCTCTCTCTCTTGTAAAGAAATCAAGTACTTTATCAATTAATCAAGTACTAGTATCAATTACTAGGTGAAAGGGGCATGAGAACATAAGAAAAGGCAGTATACATATGGGCTATCTCCCCACTTTTGTGCCTGTCATCAGGACTAGATGAGAAGAAAAGCTCCTGGAGCTCTTTCCCTACACCCTCTCCTTTGCCTCAGAAGAAGAATACCATATTTTGAATTGAAATCTAACACAACAACTTCCCCACCGTGTTGGACTATGAACCACATAGACCAGATTTTCAAAAGAAAGGTCTTGGTCCTGAAAACACTCCCAGCTGGGTTCTTCGTATGCGTGAGGTCACTCCCATGCCAAAGTCTGTGTACCACTGGAGCTTTAACTCTTCAAGAGCTCCCATTCATCTCCTGCCTACATCTTGCAGGTTCTGCTTAATTCCAGCTCTAGGAGATATTCTCTTCCCCTCCATCCCCGTCTGGGTTCTGTCCATCTCACCTGATGGCACCACCTGGATGATGACAACATTCTTCCATCTTCTTCTGCTGGTGTCTGCTCTTGCACACATCATGTCTATCCTGAGCATTGTCCGAGCTTCTCCCTTTGACATGCCAGGACCACAACCATTCCTTGTGTCCCTGTCCTGTCCCATCTATGTATCTTCAGCTACTGCCCATCCTGCTTTTCAGAGCAGGAGCTCTGGGTCTGTACACCTTCAAGACAAAGGTATCCTCCCACTGCTGGGTTTCTCTGTGTTGTTACTATCACTTCTATTAATAACTTTTATGTGCAAATAATATGTGCTGTATGGAGTCCTCAAGCCGCATTGTTACTATCACTTCTATTAATAACTTTTATGTGCAAATAATATGTGCTGTATGGAGTCCTCAAGCCACATGTTATGTAGGATACAGCTTTGCAGAGCCCTCCACACCCAAACTCCTCAGGTGATCCTTTCTGTTTGGTAACGTGCCATTAAAAAGAATTTCCTTCATTGTCCATTGCCAGAAGAAAGGATGGAGAAAATTAGCCATTGCCTGGAGACATCCATTTTAAACAGGGCCCAGCTAACCCAAAGAAAGCTGCCTGAAGTTTCAGAAAGGGATGTGTGGGTTGTGCTTTGTGGGTAGGGACTCAAAAATCCCAGAAGGAATTATCGCGTGTTTCTGCTAGGGGAAATCCAACAATCGCATGAACACAAAGGCTACCAGTTACAGGCGTTTTCCACTTCCTTTATTGGTTTTCACAAGAGCTCAATGAGTTCTCCATCATTTTGCAGAAGTTCCTACTTTGGCCTGTGTCTCTGCGCTGGGATTTCCTATCAGCTACGAAGGCCCCTGGTTGCCTATTGTCAATACTGCTTTTAGCACATGAAGCTTTATATAACTCAAGACAAAACTAGTTGTTAAAACCAGAGTCCACTAAAGCACCCACATCCTTAATTTAATAACAGAAGAGCTCCACCAAGTGTAAAGGCTGAAAGAGCAGGTCTTGAGATGTCAAACAGCTGGATCTCTAAGCTGAGCTCAATAATGAAGAACAATGAAGCACTTCATGTAGGAAAGCAATCAGCTGTGATATAAAAGAGTCAAGTATTGGTGAATCACACAGAAGTTTGTGCGTATGGTTGACTACTGGGATTATTAAAAATGCAGACCCTTGCTTTTAAACTAAACTTGTCCATCTTCAGTTTCCCACATTTGCTCTTTCTGTGCTTTTCTCTGGAAGATTAAATAGCCATTTAGCATTTTGTGCCTTCTCAACATGATGATTGCATTACACATTATTGTTGTCATCATTCTGCAACGATGAAACTCATACACGTGTGGTAATCAGCCTAAAACCCCCCACATTATAAATGCACATCACGTAAACCTAAAATAAACCCATAAAGCTGGGTAATGGAAATGTACAACTGAAGTACTCCAAATACCCACATTAATTGTTCTATCACTGCAATGAATTCCTGGTGCTTCAGGAAAAAAAGTAATCTTCAGGGACATTATTCAGGCAGATAAATAGTTTCAGTTGACCACAGGCTGCAGTGAGATAGTCCAGAGTACGTCGCTCCTTTTGGTATAAAACCGTGCAGCCTTCAGCGCTACTGTCAGTTCTAAATATATTACTCAAGTCAGATGTATAACCAGACGTTTCATTACTTCCTTCCTTCTCAGCACATTAGAACAAAGTGAATTCAGGATTTGCTGTCCCCGGTATGAGCAAAGGTTAATTCTTCACTCTCTGCCAGGATCACCACGACAACCGAAATATCCCTTTGCACATTAGAGTGTTTTTTGCAGCTCACTTGATGGTCATGACACTCCTTGATGACACGACAGGCTGGTGAGATACCTGCTATACCGTACTTCTAGTGACCCGTGGCGTTTAATGATTTATATTGGACATAGTTATACTGAGATGCCCCGGTCGACTTCTGAGCCCCATGGTGCGCGGTGCTGTAGAAACTGTATAAGTTTTGCCATGCAAAGACAGGGCACACGATATAGAAGAAAAGATTATAGGACTCTCCTGAGGTCCTGTAAGCCTTTCCTAGTCTCTAAAACAGATTAATCCAAACCATGGCACAGTTTGTATTTATTCACGCCTGCTCATATATCAAGAGCTCAGGCTTTCTTTATACCCTTCAAAGTGTGTATGTCCAGCCTAAGCACCGGTCTGCACTCTGGCAAATCGAATTGTTGGATGATGCTGTTGCTGAACCGTGCCTGTCAGCTCTTATCTTGAAGTCCAAAGAACCATTCCATTTTGCATAATATAACAACACATCGATTGCAGCAAGGTCTTTCCACAAAGAGTTCTGTTCATCTCACTGCACTGGAAACGCCAGCAACGTAGATACCTGCTCCTGAGCTGGCCTTCCAAGCTCCCATTAGTCAATAGAGAGAATAAGCATCTCTAGTCTAAACTGATTTAGATACTTTCTTTTGAGCTGTTTTTGGTATTTATCTAACCGTTCTCTAGTGCCCATTTCTCTCCAGTTCCCAGATGTGACAGTAAAATCTTAAAAAAAGATTTTAAACTTATCTCAATGTTGAACAGGAACAGGTCTGAAACCATGGAAATTACCAGGGGGATGGAAACCATCTTCTACCCACCAGCAAACTGCAACACAGATGGGAATAAAAGTCAGGAAAACAGGACTGAACAATAAGCATGCTGAGTGCTTTCTCTGTACTTTCAAAAATAATCCCTCAAGTGCTCTGCTTTAAAGAAATAACCACTCTGTCACTCTAATTGAAGTATCTCAACAGCATTTTCTTTCCTAGATGTCACGGCCATCAAGTTTTACTCATCCCAGCCAGAAGAAGGAGATAAATGGAATAAAACTTCCAGCTCTAACCAGACAAAAGCAAATGAAACTGAAAAGCCCACTGAAATGAAGTGATTGCTGTTAGATATAGAGACTGTTGTTAATGTAAGGGAATACGGATTACACTCATTAATTGAAAGCATTTAAAGATAAGGTATGCAGCCCAGGCTCCTCCTCTGTCTCTTTCTCTCCTCTGTGCCAAAAAAGGTGTATGTCAGTGAGCATGTGGGTGAGGTGTATTCAGCAGTGAAGTATTCCAGTGTCCTTTCTTGCTTTTATGGCATGAACTGCACCATGATAGAGTAACTAAAAAGTGATCCTGAGCGGAGATATCAACTTACTAAAATAAGTTACTTCTTGTGCCCAGAAAGAAAGATGCCATTAGCTCTAGAGTCTGGAGCCCTAGATAGTATGTTTTAAGACATACTCAGAAAGATGGTCCAGATACACCCCACTCAGACCCTGATGCAGACAGGGACTAGCTGCTCTCAGCTACTTCTGCAGCCAAGAAGGAGAAGCTGCTCTCTCCAGAAAGCAACACTCATCGCAGATGGCACATGCCTTGTGCCAAGTGATGGGTTGGTCTTGGGCCACGGTGCTGTAGCGTGTTATCTTACAAGAACATCAGAGATGGTGCAAAGCCAGGAGAGACAAAAGCAAGGAGGCCGTTATAGTGTCCTTCCTTTTAACAGCTTAACCAGGACTGAGCCTCAGGTAATAATCCCCGTCTTGCTGCGGTGCAGTTGTTTGGTTAGTGCATGAAAATGCCCCTGTGGGAAACCCGGAGTGAGGCAGCAGGACCTGCCCAGCACAGTCTGGGGGTCGTTCCTAGGGGTAGCTCTCCCGGATGCATGAGCCTGCCCAGATTTCTTCCGCACCTTTGACAGGGATCCCTTGTGTGCAGCTGCATGGCTAGGATGCTGCTGAACACGAGCTCCACGGGGAAGAGGCTCTCCTAGATTAAACTGCAGAGTATCTCAGCACCTCTCAGCATGAAAGGCACCGTCGCTGAAAATCTGAGAAGCACCTACACAACTTAGGCTCCAGGTCGCTGTGTATAGTGACAACAAAGGCTCCAAGAAAAAAAAAAAAAAGAAATTTCTTTGACTTCCACACCTCTGATGACCAAAAAAGTGGTTTCCTCATCTCTAGCACCCCCGCCCAAGTGTCGCTTGCATCCACTTCGCCCCCAACGTCAGGAAATCACTTAGAAAACATTTCCCTGGTTCCTTCCTGGCCAGAGGTCATCTCCGTGTTTCAGACCAGCAGGAATCGCTGTGTTCTCTGACACAACAGATGGAGAAGGAAGACCTGCCCTGCCCATCCAGCATAGCGCTTCCAGGCTTGTGTTTTTTAGCTGCAACTCCACCCCGTGCTGGTGGAGAAGGGATGGGTTCCCACTGATCGCAGGAAAGGGAGGTCACGGGGTTTGCTTGATTAAATCACCACAAGCCAAAAGGTTCTCTCTCTCTCTCTCTCTCTCTCTCTCTCTCTCTCTCTCGCTCGCTTACTGGGAATTGCTCACAGGCTGTTTAATTTGTTCCAAAAAGAAAAGCAAAACAAAAAACAACTTCCCCCGAGCCCAACAACCAACAGACACGGGGGAAAAGCAGGTGTGTCTCCTGGGAAAACAAAGGGCAGAGGCTGAGGCAGGAGCTGACACTTGGATGGGAAGTTTCCTTCCCAGCGCAGGAGGAGAACTTTGGAAAGGACTCCGGCCGGACCAGCACTTGTTGTCCCACAGGTATGGATGATGTGCGTGAAGCGTAGCAGCGGTCTCCTTGTGCGGTGGAACGGTTTGGGGCAGGTGAAGGAATTTCCAGGGCCAGATTCTGAGGTTGGGGTGCAAGCTTTGCGTGACCAGTAGACTTGCTGCGGGTTTCTCCTGGGAAAACTGCGATCAGCACAGGTTTCATTCTTGTGGTGATTAGTTGACAGTTTTCTGTAGGATGCTTTTGGCTTTCCAGGGTATGAATTGAACTGTTTAAGCTTCTGAAAAAGTGCTACTGTCTGATAGCTTGGCTGATGAATTTTAATAGAAGCTATGACTAGTCCAGTTTAAGATCAGGGCTGCAGAGGTAAAGAGGGACGTGCATGGAAATACCGTGCTAATCTTGACTGTCTTTATTGCCTCTTAAGGCATGCTACGCAGTTTCAGAAAAAAAACCCCAACAGGTCAACTGCAACAGCATTTGGATCTTTTCACTGTTTTTATGATTGAGGTGGCTGGGGTTTGCGATGCAGATAGCAGGCACAGTGGTTTTATCAGCTGCATAAAATGATGGGTTCGTTTCTTTTGAGAGCAATCTCTTGCATCCCCTTCAGTTTCACACTAAATGATCCCTGCTGACAGGGGAGGGGGGCTTGGGGCACCCATGGCTGCAGGCTGAGACGTTGCGCTGTACTGTCCTGGAGTGTCACATTTATCTTGTTTCCATTCTTTTCTACCTGTGCTTTGAGCTGCTTAAACAAAAGCCAGTTTTACGGTGTAATCTTTGAGTGCTGGAGTGCTCTTGTCCGTGCTCAGTGTCGACGGGATGCAGGGATGCTTTCTGATGTTTTCACCTGCAGTGATGTCTATAACCCCAAAAGTCCTGCTCCATCCAAACACCTCTGGTGCAGGAGTATCCACTGGTCGTTTAAATGATTGGTATTCGGGAAAAAACACAGCCATGGTGTGACCTTGTACCATTGACCGTGTTCCTCTCTCCCCATCAGTGGGAAAGTGATGCTCACCTACGTGCACGGGGAGCTTTCAGATTTGGGGGAGAAAGGTGTAATTGTTTGAATGCTGTAACTCTCACTTTTAGTGACAGTTTTATGGGAGTCAATGAGCTTGTAACAGGCAGGGGAATAGCAAGGGAAAGGACGGTGGGAATTCGGAAGCCTTAGGCTCTGTTTCTCCTTGCTCCATCACTCGCCATTGCATGGTGAAAATGGCATTTCTCAACCCGTAGATCTTCCTTTCACCCAGAAAGTTCCTCATCTATTCCTGACTTATCTGTCTTGCGATGTGTGACAACACTGCAGAACGAAGTGATACATCAGAAAATTTAGGGGCAAATCTTTAACATCTGCATAGCAGTGACACTTGACTGAATTCAGTAATGGCTTGGCCAGCTCAGCAGGAACCCAGTGTATTTGGCATTTGTCATTATTTAACTTCCCCAGACTCCTCTGAGTTTGCCTCCGGTGATCTGGGTTTAAAAACCAAACAACCTGAACATGCGTAGGCACTGGGAAGATATCTTTGTCCTAATCTCCTTGATTATTTTTATTTTTTTAACACCTCTTAGACAGGCTTAATAAAGCGGTTTTCCAAAGTCTGAATTGGAGACGTGGGAAATTCCTCAAACTAGGCAGAGCTTCCTCTCATTGTTAAAACACAAAAGACCAGCGCAGCCTTTACTAGAGTTCCTTTTTTAACCCATTCATCTTGATCAAGAAAGCCTCCCTGCTGCTGCCACCGTTCACAGCTGTGATTTTGTGGTTTGCCAGAAGAAACAAGGGCTTACAGTAGGCAAGCGTGGGTGTGAATTGCGTCATCTGCAAGAGCATCATTAGTTTTGGGGCTATATTTCCACATTGTAAATTAAAGGTACTTTCATTTGAAACTGAAATGATTTGCTGCTGGAATTGATCACAGAATTATAGAATGATTAGAGCTGGAAAGGACCTTAAAGATCATCTAGTTCCACCCCCCTGCCCTGGGCAGGGACACCTCCCACCAGCCCAGGCTGCTCCAAGCCCCGTCCAACCTGGCCTTGAACCCCTCCAGGGATGGAGCATCCACAACCTCCCTGGGCCTTCCTAGCCTTGCGTAAGGTCATGACTTTTTAAGATCAAATGGGATAAATGTACAGTAAAACCAAATCCTTTCCGAAAACAACTATCCAGTTTCCCAGGATTGTCATCTCAAAGAGGGGTCCAACTGCAATTAGGGAGCTGATTCACTGTAGCTGCATGGTTCTGTGGAGTTTATGTCTCAGATGAGCTCGCACGCTGCTCAGCATGCCTGTGGGCAGTGAGCAGTTACCAGCCGTCAACTACGCTGATCCCGGTACCTGCTGTGTCTGGTAACGAAGCAGCAGCTTGTCCCCCTTATCTGTGCTGGGCAGCATCCTGCATGAGGACAGGAACTGGGGGGCTGTGATGGTGGCTGGAGGGGTTGTATTAGGCATGCGGGCAAGACGGGAGGCACAAGGTGGGTGTACAGGAACAGGGAGCACGGGAAAGAGCTTGGAAAGACGATTTGCAATGCTTTGTTTCTCTCTGATAGAGGAATGATCCACTCCATGTTTTCTGCAGGAAAGAGCAGCTCCTGCAGAGCAGCTAACTCACTGTGGCAGATTGTTGAGTAATTAGAGTACTATATTTGCATGTTATAATGCTGCACCGCTGGACTTTGTTATGGATTTTTTGACTACATTTGCAGCCTATTCTAAGGGCTTGTCCGCTTATGGTGGTGGCCTGTAAAGGAGATTTCACTCTGACCACCATCCTATGACATGGCATGGGTGTTGTAACCTGTTAACCTGCTGTAATCCACCATTTCTGCACCCAGTCTCTGTCTTCTCTCCAAACTTTAGTTTATCCCTGTGGAAGCCCGTGATGAATTCTGCCCCAAAGCCCTCCCCTCTCCATCATAACTCCCATGTGAGCAAGCCAAACAAGATGGTGTACTGTGTCTAGCTGGGACGGAGTTAATTTTCTTCATAAAACCGGTCAGGTGCTGTGTTTTGGATTTGTAGTTTAAACAGCGTTGACGTCACACTAATGTTTTGGCTATTGCTGAGCCACGCTTGCACAGCATCAAGGTTTTCTCTCCTTCCCGTTCTGTCTCTGTAGTAAGTAGGCTGGGGGTTGGGAGGGTCTACATCTGAGAAAGCTGACCAGAGTTCACAAAAGGGATATTTCAAGCAATCTAACATGATATTCAGCAAGAAAAAAACAGAGACGAGGGGCAGGGTTGTCTTCGAAGGTGGCCATTTCTTGGGGACTTGCTGGACACTGGTCTGCCTGTGAGAGGTGGTGAGTGATTGTCTTCCCATCATTTTTTTTTTCTTTCCTCTTTTCTTATTAATCTGTACTTATCTCAACCCACTAGATTTCTCGCTTTGGCTCTTCCTATTCTCTCACCCCTTACAGTAGTGGGTGGGGAATAAGTGAGTGACTGTGTGGGTGCTTAGCTTCAAGGACAGGGTCAACCCACCACAACAGGATATCTAGCCCGCCTTTTAGACACCTTCTGATGGACCACTCTAGAATGAGAAGGTTTTTCCAAGCCCAGGAAAAAAAACCCAGAAACAACTTTAGCTCCCCTGTGTCATCTCAGTCAGCTGATTTACACAAAGTAATATTTGTTTTAAGAAGTAGTCAAAAGTCACCTAAAGATGACCACTCCTGGAACAGAAATTCTTTGTTCTGGATGAAAGGGGAGCTATGCCTCGTTTGCCTTCTAGATATTTCTACAGCTCAACCTTTATCAGGGTGAGCACTGATGGCTCTCTCTACACGCCCTATGGGAGCTGATACCATCCTTGTTTGGCAGCAGGGAACTGAAGCACAGAGGGTCTGCTTACATGGTTGGCTGCTGTCAACCCAGGCTCCATTTAAACGCACCTCAACAGGAGAGAAAACACTGTGGCAGGCCAGGTTTGAAGATGCCATTGAGTAGCAGAACCTGTACATATTCCCCATTTAAATCTTAATATGAAACATTAATTTCCAAATGCCTTCCCCAAAAACATAATAGAGCTGTGATCTAGTATGTAATTTACTGTCCTCGGAAATTCCTCAAAACGGCAGAGCTTCCCCCAATTGTTCATGCACAGAGGAAAAGCTCTACTAGAGTTCCTGCTTCAGCTCGCTCCTGTGACCACAGGCTTGGCCCTCGACAACCATCAGGCTGAGTGTGTAAAACCCATCTTCATTCCAAAGCTGTCCCTACGTGCCTTATGACAGGCTGTTCATAGCACGTCCCTTGCTCCTGAAATTGTTTTACTCTTCCTTCTTCAGGGAAAATTATTTCAAATTTTTGCATGGTGTCCTGAAAATCTGAATGTACTGATCTTATGGTTGAGATCCCAAATGAGCCTGTGCATGCCTCAAGACTCCAGCTGTAAAACAGGACTGATGGCACTTCCTTCCTTCCTCTCATTATCTATCCCGTTTCAAGCCTGTGGCGTTAGAAGTCCAACTGCCATTCTTAACCATTGGCCCTTATCTCAGTAAGGACAGAGAAGATCATAGAAGATCATAGAATCACAGAATGGTTAGAGTTGGAGGGGACCTTCAAGATCATCCAGTCCCACCCCCCTGCCCTGGGCAGGGACACCTCCCACCAGACCAGGCTGCTCCAAGCCCCATCCAGCCTGGCCTTGAACCCCTCCAGGGATGGGCCAGCCACAGCTTCTCTGGGCAACCTGGGCCAGTGCCTCACCACCCTCACAGTAAAGAATTTCTTTCTAATATCCAATCTAAATCTTCCCTCTTCCAGTTTAAAACTGTTACCCCTCATCCTACCATTACACTCCCTGATAAAGAGTCCCTCCCCATCTCTCCTGTAGCCCCCCTTCAGGTACTGGGAGGCCGCTATAAGGTCTCCCCAGAGCCTTCTCTCCTCCATGGCCGGTGTTTAAGCTTTCTGAAGACACCCTGAGAAATGGAGGTGTTCTGTGCTATTAAAGAAAATCTGTCTCAAAAGCTGTCTGCTCTTTTCCTACATGCCATGTTTCTGGACAGCCTTGCAATCATGGCTCTAGCAATGTTTCAGCACCATAATACCAAACCCGTCAAAGACCTAATCCATCTGACAGCACTTAAGGGAGGCTTCCCTTAAGTTGAAGATGCTTTTGAGGGTGTTGAAGCAGAGGAGATTCCTACTGAAGTAAGACTTAGATTGTCTGTACAGTCAGCAGAGGGAAACACAAGTGTCTCTGAAGATTTGCCGTGGGAGATGCCACAAGGGTTAGGCACCAGCCTTGCCCCGTTGAGTGCAGAGGTGCTGAAGAATTTTCCTGATCTTGAAATGAGAATTTTACCTTAAGCCTTGCTAGTATTAGGAGAAACACTTGCAACAACAACAGCACAGGATGAGAGGCTGGAGTTGTTGTCTAACCCTGAGGCCATCTGTCAGGGCACGGCTCACCTCCGCATGCCCAAACTCTCCTTTTCCCTCTAAAACAGGGCAGCCCGGGCTGTGCTGCTGACTGGCCCATATGGTTATTTGAATGATTTCTGTGAACCTTGGCATTGGCTGAGACAGTGGAAAGGCTAACTATTGACTAGGCACCCTAGAAAAACAGGGCAGACAGGGATCTCAGTAGGTCACCTGCTCCAACCCTACATCTCATGGCCGGTGTTTAAGCTTTCTGAAGACACCCTGAGAAATGCCAGTCCTCTGCCCAGCTCAGTACTGGACCTCAGGAGTGAACCTGCCATCAGATGCAAGTTGTCTTTGCCTTGCTGTGCTTTTATGCCTTGTGAGCCCAACATGCACCATAAGGGTTCTCAAAGCTGGATCATTCCCGGTCTAAATCTGAAGTGGGATGTTATTCTGAGCCAGGCCAAGCATCTGTCTGAAGTCTAATATTCCTTAAAGTCTTCTGAACATTAGTAAAACAAACTAGCCCCCTCTGTGTTGATGATATTCTGTCTTGATCTCACACCTAAGGCCAGTGATGAAGATGAAGGAGCTCAGATGATTTTGAAAATGTTATAGACAAGTGTAGCCTTCAAGGAAGTTAAATACTAGCATTATTTAGCATTTCTGAGTTATCCTGTGCTCTGGAAGACAGACCAGCACAAAAATAGTAAGGCTGGATATGACATCAGTAGAATAAATATAAACAATATTTTTTTCACTCAGGCTTGATTATCACAGAAGGGATTTTTGAGATACGGACAACAAAGACCTGCCTTCACTGATCCAGGAGTTTTCCCTCCATTTATGCAATTCTTTGAGCAAATAGTGGATGCTATTTCGTACTTCTGCGTTTTTGTTACTAGGTGTGACAGGCCAGGCCCTCAGGCAGGAAACTCCTGCTGTCCAGAGTGGGATCATACAAACTCCAAATGGCTGACACCTACACAACTTTCAGCAGCTTCCTATACAGCCAGCTGCGCTTGCAGCAATAACAGGAAAAAAATCAAGAGGTTAATAAACCAAAATGAGCAGGAAGCATGCAGTCATCAGACTTTCTAGTACTTCAGTCTATAGAAGTAACCCGTGGCTGGCCCAACTTAGGGACCTAATCCAAAACTCATTGAAGCCCATGGAAATTCCACTTCAACGGATGTTGTTAGGCCACACTTTTCACTGTATTGATATGGGAGCACATGGGGAGTTCCACCTTCCTTGTACTCACACAGTGCTGAGCTCCAAATCTCTTGCCTCATTACTGCTAGCTGTGGGATAGGCCTGCCACTAATCACTGCAGATGCTCCAAAAAGGATGAGGAGAAGAAGGGCAAGCACATAGCTGCATCCCTTCTCCCATCCCAGCCATCAGAGGTGAGCAAATGTATGCCGGCACATGCTTTTCCACAGTAAGGTGCTCATCCACGTGCAAAGAGCTGGAATAGCAGAGGGACACTCATTGTTTCACAATTTCGTTTTTACTTTTTTTCTTCTACAAAACTCCAATACAAAGGTCAAGCAGGAGCCTTTAGCTGGAATTGAGAAAAACCTCCTGAGTGTAGGAAGAAACACCAGGAAGAGGGCAAGGACTGGGCAGGACTTTCTTTTTCCAGTGAAATACTGATTTAAATGCCTTTTGCACTTCGGTGCCAGCTCCTACTATTTTCAGCCCGGCATATTAATGTGCCATGTGGCACGGGGACCATTCATCCCTTCACTTATGAGTGCCATGGCATCCTTTTGCTTGCAACTAA
>VXBO01008135.1:45546-55710 GCA_013400135.1 Rhinoptilus africanus
CAGCCAACTCTCCCATGAAATATTGTTGTGCCTGGGTGTGTGTTTCTTAAAGTCATTGTGTGTTTTGTGCCTGAAACAAACATTGTCAGATCATCCAACTTATTACGCACTACCCAAAGGTCATGTTTTATGCCCAGAAAGGAAAGCTCTTCTGTTGTGGCTCAGGAGGAGCAAACTGGACAGTCATTGAAAAGAAGGGTTTTAGCCCCAGAGACCGAGTGTTTGGGCTGTTTGAAAGGGGTAGAACAGGGCTCAGCCGCTATAAGCGACTGGGCAGCCATGGACTCTCAAGTGCCATCCACTTATCTGCTCCCTTCACACCTTCTAATCTTCAGCAGCTCCAGGTTCCTCCTCCATGCGTCCCTTAACTCCAACAGACCTCATGGTGCCATGGGCCTTTCTTCCAAAGGCCTAAAGGGAGGCAGAGCTACAGGAAAATGCTGGCATAGGACAAGTAATGTTAATTAAGCTCAAAAAAGATACAGCCCAATTGGAAAGATGCAGAGCAGAACAACTGCTGAAGAGGTGGGATGACTGCTGTGCTAGAATGAGATAGGACTCACCAGCCTGGCCAGCTGATGGGGAATGCAGAAGTGATGTATGCTGCTATGAGGCCATGGAGAAAATACACCACTGAGTTTGATACTTAAGGACCAAACCTGACCCTGATGAATGGCAGATTCAAAACAAGCAAAGGAGATATAGACCTCCTTCCTCCTGGGTGTTGTGGATGCTTGATGTTTTCCTGAGTTTTCTTATACTTTACTTGATTTTGTGTAAGCTTAATAGGCCATTAAGGGCTGTTAAACACTAGGGTCTTGCTTCTGCCTCTGGAAGTCCCTGTAACTTTGACAGACAGAGATGGAAAGAACATTCTGAAGATGTGCTGGTACAAGCTCACTTTGCTTTAGTAAGAGCTCTTCCCTCGGGTCTCTGTTATAGCCCATGTAGGACAAGAAGCGACTGGGCTAGAGGATCCTTGCATCCAACCAAGTGCAAATCTGCTTATAGCATTAAGCAACCACCACCCATTAGAAAGGTTGGGGAATGGTCTCTCAGTGTGAACAAAGGAGGAAAAACAGTTAACTGCTTTTACAATGAGGCTTGACAAACACCTTAAGGCAGAATTTAGGAGGCCAACACAGGGCGGTCTTAGGCTTAGTGACCCAGGATGTGTCTTACAGCCCTGGGAGAGGTCCAAGAGCTGAGGCTGTGGGCTAATATTCACCTCACAAAGAACTCTGCTGGCTGAAGACATATTGCAGCTACCAAGTTTTTTGTTATCCTCTTCCCGTTGATGCTAAAGGTGTGTTCATCCCTACTTCTGCACAAGAGGGTCCACATTCCCAGACACAGAATGTAGAAAAGTTTCAGCCAACAGGAATAAGATGCCTCTATCTAGAATGGCTGCGTAAGAATGGGTAACTGTGTATTCTAACAAATAAATGCTTGTTTCCACTTACACTTCTGCATTCATTATCCCTCACCAAAGAAGCCACTCCAGGGTGTGTACTTCTTTAGTTTCCCTCGTCAGCTGTTTATCATTGACAAGGTCCCCTGTGCCTTTCCTTTCCAGGCTAAACAGTCCCAGCTCTCTCAGCCTCTCCTGGCATGACAGTTGCTCCAGCCCTTTAATCATCTTCATGGCCCTTTGCTGGACTCACTCCAGTATGACCGTGTCTCTCTCGTACTGGGGAGCCTGGGAACTGGACACTGTGCTTCAGATGCGTTCAGAACCAGGAAATCTTCCCATCATTAACTCTGGTACCAAATGAGAAATGTTGTCGCAAAGACTCTAGGAAAAAAGACACGCTGGGCAGGCTAAGAGAGGCTACCAAATGTGTCTGCCTGTACGAGATAAGAAAATGGAAACCTGGGAGTCAGACAGAAGGATAAGGTGGAATAAACCAGGTTCTGCCGCGTGAACAGAGGTTATCTAAGCTGGGGAACCCAAGTAACAAGCCACCGGGCTGTAAGAGTGTCTACAGAAGCAGTCTGGCCACCAGACTTGAGCTACCAAACCCTGCTGGCAAGGGGTAATACAACACATCAACAATATGTTATTTCTGGCTCTAGTACAACCCAGGTGTCTCCACACCTTGCTACACGCGTAAGGCCATAGAAGCCATGAGCTCTCTGGGCATCGTTTCCCTGCAAAAGGTGGAGGTATGTACGCTGAAGAAAGGTTAGTTCTCAGCAGGCTTTTCCTATCCCAGCACAGGGAAATGCCTATAAACGCAGGCGAATGCTGTTACCTAATCCCATGAGAGAGGCAGGCCAGAGGTGTAGCATTAGTGTGGTGTCTTCCCAGACTGGTCAGCTGTACAGCTAGCCAGCAACCAGGAGAGTGCTAATGTCTTGCCAACTACTTCACACCTTCCTCCTTCCCTGAGTTAATGCTTAGCCAATAGCTACTTCAGTTAATGCTTATTCATGTCAGAATACCCTCATGATCCAGCAGATTGCTGTTCTCCACTGGCAAGCAGAAAGTCCAACTGTGAACTGTTCCAGGAGGGACAGAATGATGTACTGTCCGGATTACGTTGCAATGCTCATGGAAAGTTCTGTCAGCTGCACTCAGAGCATTAGAACTGCTTGAAGGATGTGATAATTTGACCACTCAGCTGAGCCGTATTTTCTGTGCTCTCAGTTATCTGGCTGAGTGGTTCCTATCCCAGCTACTGTGCCTTGCCAACATGAGTCTTGCAGATTTATTTTGTTCTTGCAGGAAGTCCTGCTTGGTCATGGTATGATTTGAGCCTGATCTGCAGATAGCTGGGTCTAAATTATATTCATTTTCCGTGTAGACTATTTGAGTATATAAAAAGGTCATCACCAATTCATGGGAAGGCTTACAGAAGAATAGAGGAATTTAAAGTCATAGGTCAAAAAGGAAAAGTATATTCTTCGTAAACAAACATGGAAAATGTGACTTGATGTAGAAGAGGGTGTGAACCAGAGCCCTTCTCTGGAAATACCATTTTGGGGAAACCCTTGACAAGGCTATAGATACAGGTCAGGTCCTCTGTGCTTAAACCAGTGGGAATGTTGTGCTGGAGTGGCCCAGAAAGGAATGCCAGCACTTGTCTAAGATGGTAGAGCAGAGGCCAAACACAGCTCTGAGTACATTTATCAGTGGTCTTGCACATCTTCTCTGAAGCTCTTTGAACTCATTCATTGCATAGAAATTGAAGAGGTGTAAAGAAACAGAAAGAGGTAATTGGAAGAGGTCAACAAACAGTCTACCTGGTGCCACATCACCACAAACTCACACAGAGGCAGAATCAAGTGCTCTTTTCCATGTCAGCAATATTTCTGACTGTTCTTAAAAGCCTCCACTGAAGGGAATTTTGCAGGTGCCCCGAGTAGCCTAATTCAGTGCCTCTAACCTTTACAGTTACACATTTGCCATAATCACCAACGTATTTGTCTTTGTTTCATATTGTGTGATTTCACATTGTCCTTCACCCAGCTGTCCCTGTGAACGTTTATGTCGGTCCTTTACCAAGTGAGAGATTGTTATTGTGTCCTTACCTGAATCTTGTTTTATCTAAACCAAACAACCATCCACCTGTTCACAAGGTTGCACTCTGATCATGGCTTAGCATTCACGTGGCTCTCCTTTGGATGCTTTCCAATACAGCAACATCCGCACACAACACTCCATCCAAAGCTTCAAGGAGAGCACTTTTTTTTACCTTCGAGGTCTTAAATTAAAACTACTTGTCAATAAACTTCAGAATGAGATTAGCCTTACTTTCAACATCATCATGCTGAGTGGATTTAGGTAGCAATTTTCTAGGACTCCCCCCAGATTCTTTTCTGCAAGACTGAGATGGGCAAAACTGTATAAAGTCACAGAATCACAGAATCATAGGGTTGGAAGGGACCTTAATAGATCATCTAGTCCAACCCCCTGCCAGAGGCCCTGCAGGGCCACCTTAGAGCAGGTTGCACAGGATCACATCCAGGCGGGTTTTGAATGTCTCCAGAGACGGAGACTCCCCCACCTCCCTGGTCAGCCTGGGCCAGGGCGCTGCCACCCTCAAGGGAAAGAAGTTCCTCCTCATGTTTAGGTTTTGCCAGATCCACTTCAAAACATTTTACCTTAAAGTAATCTGCCTATTAGTTCTAATATGCTTGGGATTCACCCTGTCCTTCCATTTCTAAAACACATCTCTCTGAGAGGTTGACTGTGCAAAATTTGGACTCAAAAATAATAAGAACAGCAAACGGTGAAGAGCCTGCAGTGTTGCATCCAGCTTCTGAGAGGTTTTGCCACCTGTCCTGGGTTGAGCAACACAGGATTAACTTCTCCTCTAATGCTTGGGGGAACTCCACTTTTGGAAGACTCTAGTGTCTGAATTAATGAAAACATTTATTTTATAGCCAGCTAGGTTATGTGGTATCCGAGGTCTTGGTGGTTTTGAGCCTTGCCATGTGCAGGGGTGAGGAGGAGCAAGACCGGGGCATTTGACCCAGGCTGGCCAACAGGATTATTTCATACTGTGAACGTCACGTTCAATACAAATCAAAGTTTGCTGCATAGTTCTCTCTCTCTCTTGTTGGTGGCGGTCCAGAGAACTTCTTGCCCTGATGCCGGATCCCTGAGGCCTTCCCTTCCTCCTGAAGCTGTAGCTCTGGCAGTGTCCAACATTTATTGTCCTCTACTGGGAGTGCACAGCTTCCTGCTGATAGAATGGGTTGAGTATAGTTCTTGTATATCTTATATTAGTATCGGGATTAATACTGGTTCTTTATTATTATCGTTAGTTAGTTAGTCTTATCTCATTAAATCTATTTATACTTCAACCCTCACGTTTCCTTGTTTTCCCCAGTTCCCCTTCCTGGGTGGGGAGGGGCCATCGGGTGATAGAATAATTGTCTAAATGACAATAAATTGTTATGGGTTTTCTCAAACTGTAACACCATCTCTATCTGAGTTTGATATACAGTGGGATTTGATTACTCAAATTGCCGAGGCTGGATTCTAGAGGTGAGGCTGAAGTGTTAACAGCCAGGACTGCAATGATGATGGGTGAGTGAAGAGGGCTGCATCTTGTTAATATAATTTCTAAGTTGTTTCCAAGTTTACTTTTGCTTTGAACACTATCTCTCAGGTTGCATCTATGTGGGAACAGGTCTACTTTGTTCATGACATATGAAATGTGTTCATGTGCTTTTGTAACGGCACTTTTCCAATGAATTACAGGATCAGTGTAGCTCTGCCTTATTTTGGATGAGTGCTCCTCGTTCAGAGCAGATGTCTTCTAGCAGACCTTCTGCTTGCTTTCTTGAGCCTGTGATGGCTCTCTAAGTGCAGTCTCGGATGTTTAAACTAAAAGTGCTCTGGGGTTGAAACTTTAAAATCCAGGAAGTTCACAATTTCTGGTGACACGAGAGTACGTGATGAATGCATACAGGAAAAAACAGCAGCATGGTCAGGACATCCCCCTGTGCTCACATACCAAGTTGATTACGTACCTAATGCTCTGACATTGTGCAATTTTCACATTCTTCTGCAAAGTGAATCGAGATTTCTCATACTTTTAAGCTGTGGTTTGATGACACAGTGCCTTGAACAGAAACCCTCTTTAAGGGATCCTTTCACCTTGCTGACATTCTCTCCCATTCCCACACCCCAAGGTGAACAGAGTGCTCTTGTCTAATGAGGTTGGCCAAACAGCCCTGCTTTAGCTGCCAGAGCTTCATTCTGCTGAATATGGTACTCCTGAAAACTCATGGAGATCATTTGTGCCATTTTTGGAAGGGACCTTTCAGATCATCTAGTGCAGACAGTGGTTTGAGCAAGTCGTCTTTAACTTCTCTGCTAGTGAAATCCTCTATGCAGTCCAGGAAGCGGTTTTCTTTAAGTCTATTGCATGTTCTGAGAAACTCTTTGAACTCCTTGATCTGATCCGATTCTGGTATTTGTCCAGCCATGCTCTACAGCCTGTGATTCACTCACTTATTCGGCTGCTTTTGGCACCGTTGGTTAAAATTGTTTGAAAGCCACAGCAACAAAACAAAACACATAAAAAAAGGGAGGAGGAGGGTTTAAATCAGATCGGCTTTCCAGTCAAGAGGTGGCAATGTGAAAGGTGTGGATTGAGCACAGCTAACTTGGTCTGAGCCAAGGCTGCCCTCCCTCCTCTTCAGCCCATCCTCTGCTTGTCCTAACCCGCAAGGAGGCAGCCACGGGAGCAACACCGTGTGAAAACTACATGACGGTTTCTGTAGGGATGGACCATGGACTCATGCTGAACTGCTTGCCAAGGCAGAAAGGAAGAGATCCTCCTTCTCCTTACCCTCCTACCCAGCCTGCCCACCTCTGTTCCTCCACTCTTTGCTGCTTGGGGACTCATATCTGCTCCTCTCCTTGCTCTGGCCCTGGAACTTGCTGGGCTCTTCGTTGGGCTGATTAAACTGATGGAAGCAAGCTAGATGCCTTGTTGCTCCTTTAGTTTTCTGCAGTGAGTTAAAGTGTCTCAGAGAGGAGTCTGGAAGGCACCGGCACAAGGCCAGCAGTAAACACTGGCTGCAGAGAGCGGTGGCTGCATTTAGTGCTGTAGAAGCAGCCTCCTTTTTCTGCTTGTTCGGATTCCTGAACCAGCTTGGGTGGGCAAAAACTAGACTGATGCTCCTTCAACAGTGGGAACAAGCTCTAAGGGCAACAAGGGCATCTATCATGCCAATTTAATCACCTTAAAACTGCTGCAGAATGGCAGGGTGAGGGCTGACTCACCCTGTTTTGGGGAGCAGCAGGTGACCAGGTTTGCAGAAGAGGGACCAGGAGTAGGCTGTGTTGCTGCCAAGGAAGATGCACCCTTGAGCTGGCTCACTGAAGACAAGTTTACAGTCACATACTGTGATACACCAACCTTATGAGGAGCGGCTGAGGGAGCTGGGGGTGTTCAGCCTGGAGAAAAGGAGGCTGAGGGGAGACCATCTTGCTCTCTGCAACTGCCTGAAAGGAGGGGGTAGAGAGGGGGGGTCAGTCTCTTCTCCCAAGTAACAGGTGATGGGACAAGAGGAAACAGCCTCAAGTTGTGCCAGGAGAGGTTTAGGTTGGATATTGGGAAAACTTTTTACGCTGAAAGTGTTATTAAGCATTGGGACAGGCTGCCCAGGGAAGTGGTTGAGGCACCATCCCTGGAGGTGTTTAAAAGACGAGTAGACGTAGTGCTTAGAGATATGGTTTAGTGATGGTTTTTGTCAGAGTTAGGTTGGTGGTGGGACTAGATGATCTGAAAGGTCCCTTCCAACCGAGGTGACACTATGATTCTATGATTCTATATCCTCACTATCCTTAGTAAATGCTGGCACCTGCAAAAGCTGCAGGGCAAACTTTGCTAAACACATATTTTGCTTTCTGTGACTCAGACCCAGTAAGAGGCAAAGTGCTGTGACCTGTCTTAGGGCAGTTAGAAATGGAGCAACCAGCACACTTTTACCAGAGACAGTTGATAGAGGATTGAAGACCTAGTCCAAGCTCACTGTGTCACAAAAATGACCACTACTACCCTAGGCCAAGGGCACAGCCCAAACTCTGCCCAGTGCTGCTATGACAGCTATCCCTTCTGTTCCCCCGAAATAGCCAATGTCAGCTGGCAACATGACCCTGGTGTAACTGCTGGACCAGCCCCAGTGTCACAATCCCTTAATTTGGAAAGTAGTGTTGAAGTGGGAGAGGCACATCACCTTATCAGGCACTTTATTGACTTTTTTGCTTCCATTTTCCTTCTGTGGTGTGACAATGAGTGGCATTTACAGCTTGACTCATTTTCTGCCTTGGAGATGTGTGCTCTTTTGGGATGCCCTGGTGTGTTCTGCCTGGCCTTCAGCTCCTGCACGGTGGCCATGGAGATCCTGGGCCACATCTGCCTACCCCATGAGGCTATCACCTCCCCATGGACTTCTTATGAGAATCAGGATCTCCACAGGGACCGCTTCCAGTCTGGGGGTGGAACAGGAGCTCTTTCCATAGACTTGTCTCCTGAATTAATCACTGTTTAAAAAAGAATACCCCCCAGCATGAGTTTAATCCCAAGCTTTTCCACAGAAATTGCACGAGCTGAGTGAGTCACTGCACGGCACACAGCGCTGTGGAAAAAAATTCCATTGACAAACCGGCTGTGATCGAACACTGTAGGGACAAGGGTCCCATTGTCATCTGGACAGATATCCTCTGTTTCTGCAGGGGGTTCCTGGCTCCTGATTTTGTTCAAGGTAAAAGCATACATAATGCATCAGAGTTTATCCTAGTTTCTGGGAATTTCCTGGTCTTCCCCACCTTCCACAGCAGCCATCAAGGCCATAGGTCTCATCTCCATGCAGCTTCTCCAAGGGCAAGGTCCAGCCCACAGCAAGGATGCTGCCAGCTCAGGTAGAAAAAGTTCAGGGTTTCCCTCGCTTGTTATTTAAATCAAAGCCAAAAAACATTTTGCCTTAGCTGCAAAACATGATTTTACGTCTTTCCGTCCTCGACACCTCTCTTTGTTATAACAGAGGAGGTGAGTAACAGCAGGGGAACAAGTTAGTCCACTTGATAAGGTAATCTGCAGATAAGACACTGAAGGACTTGGATCAGTGCAGGGGGAAATAATGAGTATTACCTGATGAATGGTATCAGGAAATATCTCCTCTTGAAGTGCCCCGTGGGTTTTCTGCAGTGGCATCTCTGGTCAGCCTCACACTTGAAAATGGAGTGCAGGCACTAGAGGCAACTTGTCTTCTGGGCAGTAATAACATGTTCAGCTAGTTATACAAGTTCCTGCCTCTCGGTTTCCCTTTGAGAGAACGGCCTGGGCTGCAGGAGAAGGCAGAGGACACTTAAGATAGATCTAATTAGAAGATCTCCTCTTTGAATCACCTGAGAAGGTAAACCATATTATATCTCTGGATGTCTTCTTTTCTGAAACATGCGAGATGGTGATTATTATGCTGGGTGGATTTGCAAGAGAGGGTGTAATTATTTTGCAACATTTATGAAAAAAATGAACTTACAGAAAAATTAAAAAGGAGGTCATGTAAATCACCTATGTCTTGGGTTAAAGTGAGACCTTGCTATTTACCTCTAGGAATTTATGCACTTTAGAGTTAATTTTAAACCTCAATTTTCAGCCTTAATGCTGTGTAGAAGAAGAGATTTTGTAGCAAACCTGGGCTTCTTTAGCTCTCTGGAGCTTTATGTATCAAAGATACTTATTGCCTCCTAGGAGACAGTTTGTATGAGAAATGATTAATATCTCCACATACCTTCTGCTTTACCAACTGAAGGTAGACAGATACTTGAGAAATTGCTCGTTGAAAAAATTACCGCAATACTTTTTTCAACGAGAAATTAAATGAACAAAGGGAACAGCCACATTGCTTGAGAAGAACATTAATATTTTTCCCCATTTGCTATTTGATATTTGTTTGCTAGTTTTCTGATTTTCTAGATACTGGTTGGGGATTTATGGACTTCTTACTAGCTATTAAAGCCTGACTAGCAGCATGGTTCTCGTTTGCATGAGTTGTCTTCTATATGGTGTCTTATGTATACAATTAATGGGGAGTTTGGTCTCAACTACCGGTTGCACAAAGGGTGTATTTGAAAATAGAGGCTGAGCCACAACATTTGAATATGGATGCAAGTTTGTGAACAGTGCAAAAGATACGTGCAAAACTGTAGCAGGTGCCGTTTAACTTCATCATAAATTTTGTTTAATGACCTTTTTTCCTTCCTATTATCTGTTTTATCAATCTATTATCAATGAAATGCAAGTTCTTTGTACAGATCAAGCTATTGTACCATGTGCTGCGAGAATATACCACATATTCAAAATTATCAGAAATCGTTGTTTTGTTAGTGTTATATTATTAAGTCATGTCACTATCTCAAGGACTAGTGTCACATATTATGACGTGGCAATATTTCCCCCTTGATAGATTTTGATCCATCCTGATCTTGGGATCAGCCAGATCCATGGATGTCTTGAGGTTGTCACAAGTGGAATATGTCTTCAAAATGACAAAATAGCCTTTTATGTAGAATGCTGGATATACTGATGGACATGCTTAGGAAACTGAGGAACCAATTCCTTTTCCCTACCTTTTATTATTTTATTTTATTTTATTTTATTTTATTTTATTTTATTTTATTTTATTTTATTTTATTCT
>VXBO01008135.1:64307-122511 GCA_013400135.1 Rhinoptilus africanus
TCTTAAAGGTCCCTTCCAACCTCACTGATTCTATGATTCTATTCTATGACTTTTTAGTAATCTGACTGATGGCTGGACACTTAGGCTTGGCAGCAGTGGGGTGGAACACTACTTATTGTCTCTGCATTTCAAGACAAACCCCCATGAGGCTCTGCCTCCGATTTGTGATGAAGCAGCATGCAGAGACACCCAGGGGCAGCCCTAGAGCTGGAAGCAGTCCAGTGCTGTCACTTTGCCCATTCTAATCAGCTCTGGGTAAAGGCAATGCTTTTATCACAGAGCAGCCCCATATCAACACTGCTATACTAGAGCAGGACTGCAGGACTAGAGATAGTGTCTCTTTCATGTAGAAGTCCCACATCTCTTAGACATACAGAGCCCTGGGTACAATGCTCCTCCACTGCAGGGTATGGATATTTCTTTAAATGAACCCATGTTGGAAAATTCCTGTATCTCTGTAAGAATTCTGTATCTTTCCGTGGCCATTGATAGGTCTTCATCCAGAATACTACCCTCCCAAAGACATTGAGGATTTTTCCATTCATTTCAGTGAAACATAGGCGCAGATTCTTCCTCTGTCACTTCCACTATGTAGAAGTTAAGTATCTGATCAAAGTTATTCATCCAAACTCTCTATAACTAGAGCAATGTAGCAATTTAACCACTGTAGGAAAGCTGTCTATCACCTTCTGAATGTATCACCTTTTAAAGGTGTCTACAGCTTTGTATCAACTGGAGAGGGAGTCTAGACATCTAGCAGATGCCAGGCAACTAAATTAGTTATAGAAAATTAGGACAATCCCAGTTTTCCTATTATACAGATGAACCTTGGCAAGTTGTAAGATTTTGATTTAAGATTAGGATGGCTTCACCAAGGGCAAATTGTGCCTGACTAATCTAGTGGTTTTATAGGATAGGGTGACTGCATTAGTGGACACGGGAAGAGCTACAGTTGTCCTCTACCTAGACTTCTGTAAGGTCTTTGATACAGTCCCCCACAACATTCTTGCTGCTAAATTGGAGAGATACAGGTTTAACAGATGGACTGTTAGACAGATAAAGAACTGTCTGCATGACCACATCAAAAGAGTTATAGTCAATGGCTCAATGCCCAAGTGGAAGCCCGTAGCAAGGGATGTCCTTAAGGATCTGTACTATTTAATATCTTCATCAATGACATAGAGAGTGGGATTGAGTGAATCCTCAGCAAATTTGCAGATGACACCAAGCTGAATGGTGCACTTGATTGACTAGAGGGAAGGGTTGTCATCCAGAGGAACTTTGACCACTAGAGGAGTAGGCCTGGGTGAACCTCATGAAGTTCAACGAGGCCAAGTGCAAGGTCCTACACCGGGGTCAGAGCAATCTCTGATATCAATACAGGCTGGAGGATGAAGAGACTGAGAACAGCCCTGTCGAGAAGGACTTGGAGATACTGGTAGATGAAAACTGGACACAAGCCGAAAATGTGCTCTTGTAACCCAGAAAGCTTTTCGCATCCTGGTCTCTATCAAAAGCAGCTTGGCCAGCAGGGTGAGGGAGGTGATTCTCCCTCTCTACTCCACTCTGGTGAGACCCCATCTGCAGTGTTGTCTCCAACTCTGCTGGAGCGGGTCCAGAGGAGGCCATAAAAATTATCGGAGGGCTGGAGCACCTCGGCTATGACGACAGACTGAAAGAGTTGGGGTTGTTCATCCTGGAGAAGAGAAAGCTCCAGGGAGACCTTATTGCAGCCTTTCAGTACTTAAAGGGGGCTTATAAGAAAGATGGAGAAACACTTTCTTACCAGAGCCTGTAGTGACAGGACAAGGGGCAACAGTTTAAACTGAACAAGGGTAGATTTAGATTGGACATAAAGAAAAAATTCTTTATTATGAAGGTGGTAAGACTCTGGAACAGATTGCCCAGAGAAGTTGTGGATGCCTTATCATTGGCAGTGTTCAAGGTCAGTTTGAATGTTCCTGCTCACGGCAGGTGGGCTGGACTAGGCAACCTTTGAAGATCCCTTCCAACCCAACCATTACATGATTGTAAGATTATATGATTAAGTTAGAAGAAAAAGCTAAGAAATCACTTTGTAAGCATTGCTTTTGATTATTTTGACATGTATTTTTATGTTTTTCCTTACAGACTCATGCGGTATGGGAGAGCCCATTGTAATGGAAATGTCAGTCAGACTCGACACAGACTTTTATGATGATCTCAGCAATTCTTCTTCTGATTTATACAAAAAATACAAAGCTGACCTTGAAACAGCGGTAATGACTTTATTTTTCCATCTCTGAAGATAGAAAGCCCTCTAAGAAAGATGGTATTTAACCTAAGTGTCGGGGAAATAGGCTGCACTGTCACTGTCTCTGTTGGGGAGCTGCAAAGCATGCAGCAGTGGTAGCCATGACGTGGCTGATCTCCACTGAAAGGCAATGATAATATTCCCATTCATTTTCATCTGCTGGCCAACAGGGAAGTATTTAGCAATCTTTTGCATCAAAATTAGTAGACAGTAAATTATCCATGAGCCAGCAATGTGCCCTTGTTGCCAAAAAGGCTAATGGAATCCTGGGCTGCTCAGGGAAGAGTGTGGCCAGCAGGTCAAGGGAGGTCATTCTCCCCCTCTACTCTGCACTGCTGACACCACAACTGGAATANCGTGAAAAGTATGAAAGAAAAAAATCCCATTATTGGTTCCAGCTTAAATCCACATGAGCACACATAGAACCAAACAATCAATCCAGTTTTACCCCGTGATAGTGGGGAGAGCACTAGTCCTGCTCTACCAGCTATGTTACATGCCCTTACTCACATCGATGCTGAATTGAGAGTTTCCTGTTTTAAGCACGCTAGAGTAATATACAGAGGTCTTATATCATGTAATCTGTCTTTGTTTACAGTTTAATGCTAGCTACAGATGTTTACCAGGCTTTGTGTCAGCAACAGTAACTGGTTTCACGTAAGTAAATAAATTAATTTTTTCCTGGAAGACACCAATCCTTTTGTCTAGTCTCAAGGAGACACTGGTCAGCAAAGACTACCTTCTACTAGAATGTAGACAGAGTAGTCTACTATACTACTCTGGCTAGAACTTGTGCTCAGTATATACAAACTGAAATCCAGCATAATAGCTGCAAAGGGAAGCCCAACTATTAACATGCAAATAGGATTGCAGGTAAAATTCACCACTGTGCAAAAGTCCAAGAAACATAATCATTCTCCATCTGGATCTAAGACTTTTGTAGGAAAGACTGAATTGCACCCAAAAGGGGGAAAGGATGCAATTAAACCTAACATCCTCTCCCAGGTCATCAGGAAGATGAATTAGTACATCGACTGTGGATGTAGCATTGGGTCTGGATAAAAGAGACATTACTTAAGTCCACACATATTTAAATGCAGCTGTATTTTAGATTTTCTAAGGGAAGTTTTCTAGAAATAGACATCAAACGATGTCACATAAAGGTGTTCTTGCTTTGGGAAGAGCTATAGCCCAACCTGCTTGTTTACCAGAGCAAGTCTTGAGTCACAACAGGAGCCTTCCCAGCCAAGCCCCACGAAGCCTTCCCAGCCGTGCAAAATGGGTCACTACAACATAGAAACCCTCTAATTTTCAAGGATATTTAATTCTGATGCTTCTCTCATTCTTGTATCTGTTTAGGTCTGGAAGTGTCTTTGTGAACTACCAAGTAAAAGCGGGATCAGCAAGCTTCAAACAGATAGCAAGTGCCAACAAAATTTTACCTCAATTTCTAGATCCATTCTACCGGCTAAATCAAGAAACCATCACAACAAAAATAACTAGTAAGTTTAAAGCTCTCAGTATTTTCCTTTGACTTTACTTTAGTATTTCTAGCCTGAAACGTGTAGCTGCCTCATGCTGTTGATTATTTGACACTGGACCTTCAAAAAACATTTATTTCTCTGGATGTTTCATTTCATCCTGTGCCACCAAAGCTGAGAACTTACATGAGATGGCCATGCACGCAGTACCTCCCATGGAAAAGCCAAATCCTTCCAGCTATTCCACGGAACCCTGAGGCAGTCTCTCCATGGGAGAGAGATTGAGTTCACCTCCAGAACTGAGGCAGCTCTTAGCATATCAGGCTGCCGGCACTTCCCACTTCTTCAGACAAAACAGTAAACTTCTTGCAGTTTACATGAAAACAGGTTCCCTCTGGCTTCCTTGGCACATTTTCCATGCTGCTGCTGGACAGTGTGTTAAAATTCTCTTGCCTGAAGTGCCCCAGAGGTGCCGTGCTCTGGGCGCGCTGAGTGCTGGACTCTCCGTCTCATAACCCGGTTGCTTCTCCCAGTTTATCAACTTAGAAAGTAATGGTGGTGTTAATAATTCTGCCTCTCTTCATAAAATCTTCTGGGATCTTTGGCGGACAAAGATAGTAGAATAATAGCTTTTCTCAGAGGTGGTGCCCTGCAACTAACGCTGAGTGCATATTAATCGTGAAGCACCTAGGATTCCCATGAGATGAAAGGCACCATACAGACCTGAGTGGAAATTACAATAATGCAGAATGTTCCTCTTTGTCTTCCCAGATGAGACAAACTTCACTGTGATTCCTGAAGACATTTTTGAAGGAGATACAGTAAGACTGATTTGTGAGATAAATTCAGCATCGGAGAATGTGACCTGGTATCACCACGATCAGATTATCTCAACCAGCCTCCCAAACTCAACGGACAGGGGAACCTCAAGGTCGATTCTCGAAATTGCCAACATTACAATGAAGAATTTTGGTATGATTTTCTATTGTTAAAACAGCAGATGTAAATCTCTAGTGCGTCTACTGCAGCTAGTCCTATAAAAAGCTGAGAGGAATGCAGTGATTGCATTTTCCTAGAGTAAATGTAAAAAAAAGAACTGTCCCTCATAATTTTCCTGTATTTTTTTTTTCTTTTCTTTAATGAACTACATACTGACTGGCATTGCCAGTAGGATGTGAACTAACTGAAGTGACTATACAGGTCTGGGTATTCTCAGTGCCAGGTTTCACCGCCATATCACAGCAGACAGTTAAGACTACATGGCTATGAGACCTTCCCACCCTTTGGTGTGGTAACTTGAGGTTGTGGTTGAATTTGTCCTTAATGTCCCTTGCCTCCTTTGCAATCATACCCTAGCTAATCAGAGCTCGGAGTTACAGTTTTTCATGTGTTCATGTTTAGGGCTTTTTGAAAATCAGAAAGAGCTAAATTGGTGGCATTTTCCTGGGAGGAGTTATCAGGGGAGTTATCATGTATTACCAGAGCTCCCACTCAGTTCCTCTCTTGAGACCATGAATTTCACATTCAACTTCAGAAAGGGTAGCCAGTGACCAGGTATTTGGGCACGTTTATGGGACCGAGGAGTCTTGGTTCCAGCCTTCTTTGGGTAAGGGTGCCCTGAACATTGATGTCTCCACTCTTATGAAAGTGGCCTCCTCGTTCGCTATCCCAATGGGGAAGGGGAACCTATGTACCTAAAGTATGAGGGAAGCTTGGAGCTCCGATTACCAATTTCAAAAGGAAGCCTGGCTGCATGCAGGAGACAAGTGCTTGAGAAAGCAGCTGATAAATACTCTGCTTTCTTTATCAACACCTTATGAGCGGTGTAGGTGCCTACACTTAGAGTGCCAGGTCTCATGGAGTTCACCCTGGGCACCTCTCTCTCACCCGTTCTGTGTAGGAACCTTTTCCATAGTCAGTCTACATACTCAGGGCAGGTTTAGATTGGATATCAGGACACATTTTTACACTGAAAGGGTTGTTAAACATTGGAATAGGCTGCCCAGGGAGGGGGGGGATTCCCCATCCCTGGAGGTGTTTAAGAAAAGGGTAGATGTGGTACTGAGGGACATGGTTTAGAAGGGGTTTTTGTCAGGGCAGGTTAATGGTTGGACTTGATGATCTTAAAGGTCCCTTCCAACCTCACCGATTCTATGATTCTATGATTCTATACATTCTTACCACGACATATTGCTGCCACGTGGACTGTGGGCAATATACAGATCCCCAAAATGCCCACTCAGACAGATTTTAAGTACCTCACACAGAGTGCTGGTCTCTTCACAAGTACCCATCAACACTGAACTGCTTAGTCTGGATACGTTTGGCACCAGGAGTCTGCAAAGAGCATACTGCAGATGACTTGAGGGTGTGCTTTGGTTAGCAAGTAGCAAAGCACTGCAGAGCAGGGAGGTGTGAAAACCAGGTGTGGAAGTAGCTCCCAGCTCCTGTCTCCAAATGTAGAGGGGAAAACAGCAAAACCTGTTCTTGATGTTAAGATAATGCTTGTGCTTTACAGGTTCCTACAGCTGCACCTTCACAAAGAGAAATCATCAGTTTCACACGCTGTTATACCATGACACGAAAATAATAACAGTCTCTCAGCTAAACATCACTCCAAACGTAAACGACACTGATGTCATATGCAACAGTCCTGAAATCCAGAACAACGGTACTCTGCTGTCCTGCTGTATTGACAAACACTTACCATCACTTACCGTTAATTGGAAAGTAAACGGAGCAATCAATATTACAGGTAAGATTAACAAAAGATTGTTTTTCACCTGCTAGGTCGGTTTGTTCTTCAAAGATCTCCTAGTTGGCCACCCCAAGGGCCAAGTCCTAGGATGAACATAGGGCATGTTCTGAAGGGGGAATTGTGTGTGGGAAGGATGATGGATGGACAGCATGGTACAGACTCCATGTGTCTTGTACAGGTGCCAGTGGGATTTTGGGCATCTCCATTCACTGTGCAGACATTGGTGCTTAAAACTGTGCTGTCCTGGATAGAAAGAGCTTCTGTGTACCACAAACTGAGATTTGGGAATCTCATTTCTCAAATCACAATCTCATTTCTCTCAAATCTCAATTTGGCTTCATAGGGAAGCTTAGGAAGAGNTTTAAAACTGTGCCATCCTGGATAGAAACAGCTGCCTGGACCAGCATCAAACCAATTTTTTTTTTTTTCAAAAAGCTTGTTTCTGCATTTCCTAGTCTTGAGGGCAAGGATGAGTGTATCAGTCTCTACTGCTATTTCCAGGATCCTCCTTGGGGTATGAAAAGCTTCTGTGTACCACAAAACTGAGATTTGGCAACCAAGATAAGCACACGGTACACTTTAAAACAGATAAATACTGACTGCACAGTTTCCCTCTTCACCTGTAGTTGTTACACACCACGTGCCAGTTCAGTCAGTGGCATCCTACAAGGCTTTACTTATAATGTGAATATAAAGAGTTAACAAAGTGCCAAGTAAATTTGTCACAGAATTACAAAATAACATTGACAGAAATGCTGACAAATGTCTACCAACCACAGTCATAAACAGCCTATTGCCCTCTTAATATTTTATGGGTATGGGTGAACCTGAGAAACATCATATGATGATTCTGAGAGGCATCTTCAGGCCGTTGGAAGACCAACTGTAAGCGTTGCCAGACTAAAAGATGTAAACGAACTTCAACAATGATGAGTTAAAAATGCCATCCTGTCAAAGGATACATACAAACCCACAAGGTTTTCCTTAGCTAGAGTCATTCCTCATGAGTTCCAGAGCCTCGGTACTTTTGGACACCCATAGCCCTTCAAGGAATGTTTTTTTCTCTCTAGGAGTCTCCATTTTCAGAGGAAACTGCACTGAATACAAGCTCAACATCAAGGAATCGCTGTGCCCACCGGAGAAGTCAGGTACAGTGACGACATATACATGCGAGCTGCAGACTGAACACGGTGCCAGGAGCAGTCAGAACATCAGCGTGAGGTACCTCCGGGCAGGTGAGAGTCAGGTAGCGCCAAACAGACCATCAGCTCTTCCATGCCTAGGTGGCCTCTGTGGTAGATGTCATTTGCAAGCAAATGACTATAACAAGTGACTCTCAATAATATGACATTTATCTTGTGTTGTCTCAGCCAATGTAACAATATATTCGAGCGTAAATTCGTCAGTTTCCGAGGGATATGAATTCAATCTAACATGTGAAAGTGATGTGAGTAATTATGACAATATCAGTTGGAAAATCCAGTCTGGAAACGAGATCAAAAGAGTAGACTGTGATATGTGCATCGTGAATAACAAAACTACAGACACATCTCTGCTCACAGTGAAGACTGCCACAAGGGCCTGGAACGGTGAGTGAACCTGGTTTGTATTGGCTATAAATGCAATGAAATCCCTGTGCCAGATCCTTACAGCATCCCTTGCCCTGCAAATCACCATGAAGCCTGACCACAGTAAATGAAGAGTTAAAATTATAACTGCTGGAGGACAGCAAGATGTGATGCTGCCAGTAGGACTGTACTTGTTCAGTACTGGGGCTCATGACCATGCAAAAGCCAAGGGGCACTTCTGTCGACTGAGACATAGTTTCTGTGTCACTTCTTTCAGGCACCTACATCTGCACAGTCTCCCAGAAGTACTTGGAGAGTTCTGCCAACGTGACGATCGAGGTTATTTCCCTGCCTCTGAGGCAGAACATCCTGATAGACCCAATTAAAGCAGCTATACAGTGCAAAGTGCAGCAAACCCTTCAGTGCTGCGTAAGTGCTGACACCACGAAGAACTACACTGTTACATTCGTGGTTCAACAACGTCCATTTCAAGCTGGTAAGGAACAATAAACTTATATAGTTGCACTATGTGTCACAAACCAGAGGGTTTCTTTGTTGTTTTCAGTTAGGTCTGCGTAACCAATTCATACTTACTACTATTATGACAACCCACAAGTACTCCTGAGAGTGTAAGAAAAGGGAAATGGGCTTTTTTTAGGATGGTTTCCATCCCTGGGGAGGATGGCTGAGATTAAAAGAAGAGCAACTGAAGCCCCTGCTGTAGAGATAATACATAATAGGTAAATTCAGTGGTGGTTTGCCTTGCCAAGCAGTGAGAAGTGAGCGTCGTCATCACTGTTCAGATTAGAAATTGATGAACTCCCATTTATTTGTTTTTATCTTCCACTTTTTCGAACTAAGTATCAAGGAAATGTTACTTAAGAAGATGATGTACTAATTCATAAAAAATGTAGAGTGACGTATTAAGAATGCAATTCAAAGAATATTCTATTTTCTTCAAGGATACAGGTAGCATATCCTTAACAGCACAAAAGCCTAAGCTTCTATGTCTTCAGATTTAGGGTAGTTCTTCAGCTTCCCTGGCATGTTTTTATAGACCAAAATTTTTCAAGTGGGTTTCAAAACAGTTAATTTGGAAAAAAAAAAAAACAAGCAACGAAAAGCCACCAAAACTACCTCACAAAATATCCTGGAGTGTTGAAACAACAGGCTGAAGTGCAAAGCAGGTGGAGACTAAGGGGTCCTTTGGTGGCTAAGAAAAATTCCAAGATCTTCTTGGATAAGATTGCAGCCAGGAGCCCTAAAACACAGGCATGCTGAAAGCAATGGGAGTGGGGTACAGATCCTGATTGGTACAATCTACACATCCAAAAAACCCATATAAGCTCAGCAAAAGACTATCCTACCCTAAATGAAACACATTTGGTAGAAGCAGAAGCAAGAAGAGTCTTCTCCAACACGATTTCTAAAGCAAATATTGGTTCCTATGCAGTAAAAGAGGATTTGGGCAGGATTTGCTCATATATATATGATCATTTGATCATATTTGATCATGCAGCAGATGAAAGGGGATTTATTAAGTTGTGAGTAAGAGACAGAGATCAGCGTACAGAATGGAACTTTTTCCACAAAGGCAGTTATTTCTTTCTCTAGGACCCACAGAAAAGAAAGTTTTGCTTTCTGCTGCCTGCTCGCTGATTGAGCCCAAATCTGTCTTAACCTATCTTAATCCTTCCATACAGTGAAAAAGGAAAACGGAGATTCTAGTTGCTACATGTACAATTACACCGAAGAAGAGTGCGGCAAAGACAAAAAGCTCACAGCATATTGCAGGTTTATTAACCGCATTGGAGAGGAAGTCAGGAGTGAAAATATAACACTGGATGTGATACCTGGTAAGAAAAAAGGTTACTATTTAAAGCTGTTAAATAGGAAATCTCAGTACCTTTGTTAAATCATATGCCACAAATTTATCATCAGTGACAGCTGGAGCAGTTTGTTAGCCATGAATTTTCGTTTCCTTTTTTGACAGGACATTTTTAAATACAGAGGAAAATATCAGTTTTGCTGAAATTAAAAAAAAAAATAAATAAATTCACTGTATTTGTCAGTGGCCTCAGTATGTTCCCAAGCAGTTCGAGTTCAGTCATCTTCTGTCCCTGCTTCCTTCTGTTGCATCCTTGCACCAACCAGCTCTGTCGCCTGTGTTGAAGGGTGGTCATGCCTCTCCCAGCTTGCACCAACAATTTAGCAAGGATAAAAGATTGGGGTTCCTCAAGAAGGAGTTATATAGCTTGGGAGGTCAGCCTGTGAGAGAGCACACCCACTTTAAACACAAGAACGACAGCCTCCGTGAGGTGTTGCAGAGACTTGGGCAGACCCAGCTTCCACTCAGCTCAGCAGGACATTCTGGGTTATTAGAATTCAACATTGTTAAACCCAATTTTGATGTTTAGTTCTGACAAGAGTTTGGATATTTCAGTTTCTTATTCTAATTTGGAAAGAAAGAAATGTTGGACATCCTCATAATGAAGAAATTTTGGGTTTTTCCACAGTAGTGATTCCTATTGCTGAATCAGTATATCTGGCCAGATTTCACTCTCTTAGACCATAAAAATGCAGACACTTTATTTACTTTAATCAGCAGGTACTTACTGATATGACTAACCCAATTAAAGCCAATTAGCAAGAATAATCACTTCATCAAAAAGGTGCCGGGGCCTCACTATCAATGTCTTAATGAATTTCCTATTAATGCTACAGCAGCACTGAGTCCCTTAGCAGAATAAACTTTGTGAGAATTACTGTTCACATAGTGGCCAATACAATCTCACTCCACCCTTATCTAACCTTATAGTCTAGCACACAAGTCCTACAACTTTGGGTATAGGTTTGGTGATTTGATTCAATACTCAAAATCAAGGGGCTTTATTCAATTTCCTTTTTAATTTCATGATTCAAAAAAATTGGGAATGCAAGACATACACCCTGAAAGCTGGTTATTAATGAAGAGAGAAAGCTGAAATTTTAACTAATTTAAAGACCTTTGAACTCTAGGAGATTACAGGTTTGATGGGGGTAAATCATTCATCTCCCCGCTTCTTAGTTTTCTACCTCTGTGCTTTTGCTCCACACAGATACAAAAATTTCCTGCAAAGACAGCACTGGGATTGGAATAGAAGGGGCCACATTGGTAAAGGCATGCAATAATTCAGATATCCCAAATGGTTTTACCCGAGGCAATATCACTTACAAGTGCTCCAACAAATCATGGAAGCTTCAAAGCAATGACTGCCTGTCTGTGCCAATAAACTACCTGCTGAGCGATGCCGAGGTAACATTTCTGATTTTTCTAGAAGTTGGGGATGGACGCAGTAGGAGAGAGCAACGATTTTTGTTGGGTGGTTTTTTGCTTAACATAATCTAAAATATAGGAAGCATTCAAAAATCAAAGATTTACTGAAAACTATCATTCAAAAGGTATAAAGAATGATTGGCTAGATCCACACAAGTCAGCAGAAGAGGCTAGGTCCCCTTCTCTGGCCCAGAGGGCACGTGGCACTGCGTGGCTACCATCCACACACATGAACACTCTCTCCCCTAGACAAGGTGGCCTTATTTGTAGCACCCAGCGGGAGCAGTGGCTGTCCTGGGGTGTCCTCTGAACCACGACTGGGCATCGCCTCGGTGAAGGCTAGTTGGCACTAGCCCAAACCATGCTAGAGAGTACAGCAAGGATGCAGTGGGGACAGCTCTGGCCACTGCCCAGCCTCAGCCCCAGGCCCTGTTCAGCGTGCCCCACTCCATCACTACACATCACAGAGAGGTGCCAGGCATCAGTTTTCAGCTGAGGTCTCCTATCGTTGTGCCCTTCCCTTCTACAAACTGTCCAGAGTCACCCTTCTCTCAGTGACGTTAGATGAGAGCAATTATCTTTCTTTCATCAAATACTTACTACGCTTATTTTAGTAAATTAGGCACAACAAGGTCCCAGGCAGAGGTACAGCTACTTAATTAGGCATTTTCTTANCAGCCTGGAGAAGAGAAGGCTCCGGGGAGACCTTATAGCCCCTTCCAGTACCTGAAGGGGGCCTACAGGAAAGCTGGGGAGGGGCTGTTTGCAAGGGCATGTAGTGATAGGAGGAGGGGCAATGGTTTAAACTAGAGCAGGGCAGGGTTAGATTAGACATTAGGAAGAAGTTCTTTACAATGGGGGTGGTGAGACACTGGCCCAGGTTGCCCAGAGAGGGGGTGGAGGCCCCATCCCTGGAGACATTCCAGGCCAGGCTGGATGAGGCTCTGAGCAACCTGATCTAGTGGAAGATGTCCCTGCTCCCTGCAGGGGGTTGGACTAGATGGCCTTTAAAAGTCCTTTCCAACCCAAAACATTCTGTGATTCTATAATTCTGGAGGGTCAGAGAGCTGAACACTACCTGCATGTCTAGAATGACCCTGTCTCTCTTTATTTCACTAGTATAGGTGTAGCCATTTTGAAGGAGGATCAAGCTCCAGGCAAATTGCACACAATGTGATGTGTTGTTATTTTCTGTTCCAGTCCTTGGTCAACAGTCCGGATGCAAAAGAAAAGCTACCTGAATACCTCGCACTGCTTAGGAATACGACAAAAGTGGAGAAAAACACAATGAAACATTCTGCAAACCTAGGCGCAATCGTTCACATCATGAATATGATCTCCTCTATCCCAGTAGAAGCAGTGAAGGACAATATTCATGTAAGTTTTTATTTTAAGTCTTACCTATGCTTACTAAGCCCTTCGTCCCTATCTGTCGCAGAGGATGACATTCTCCTGGAAAAAAATTAACAGGATCAGGAACAGAAAAGTATTAAGGGAATGAGATGAAATGACAGCAAAGATGAAATAGCCAGTCATACCCAGAAGAGTTTATAAAAAGCCAAAACGATTAAGACAAGGAGCTTATGCATGAAAGAGAGACTGCTGTATGCTTAGCAACTTGAAATCTTCTAGGAACCCATAAATGTCTCTAGCATTCTAAGTTAGAGGAAAGAACAAGTAACCATGGCCGAAAAATTAGACATGTGGCCACGATGTGCACTCACAGCCCAGAAAGCCAGTCATACCCTGGGCTGCACCAAAAGCAGCGTGGCCAGCAGGTCAAGGGAGGTGATTCTTTCCCTATTCTCCACTCTGGTGAGACCCCTTCTGCAGTGCTGCCTCCACCTCTGGACTCCCCAGCACAAGAAAGCAGTTCCAGAGGAGGGCTACAAAAATGATCAGAGGGTGGAGCACCTCTGCTATGAAGAGAGGCTGAGAGAGTTGGGGTTGTTCAACCTGGAGAAGACGAAGCTCTGGGGAGACCTTATTGCAGCCTTTCAATACTTAAAGGGGACTTATAAGAAAGGCAGAGAAAGACTTTTTTACCAGAGCCTGTAGTGACAGGGCAAAGGGCAGTTTTAAACTGAACGAGGGTAGATGTAGTTTGAGCATAAAGAAGAAATTCTTTACTGTGAGGGTGGTGAGACACTGGAACAGATTGCCCAGAGAAGTTGCGGATGCCCCATCATTGGCAGTGTTCAAGGTCAGGTTGGATGTTCCTGCTCACGGCAAGTGGGTTGGACTAGATGACCTTTAAATGTCAAAACCATTCTGTGATTCTGTGGTTCTATGAGTAAGAGCGGAAATAGAAAAAAAGAGTCAAAATAAGGATAAGGATCAAGCAAGAAAAACCAATTAGATGTTAACAACAAATGAATGGCAAAAAATATCTTAGAAATTCTTGGAAACTGTGATTGTGTGGTGCAGGGGAAAAGCGCTGCTCTGAGCATAAAGGTGCAAAGAGACTGGATGTTTTGTAGCTGAAGAACACTGCATGAGAGAGTGAGAAATCAAAGATAGCACAAAGGCTGAGAAAGAAGGGAAAGAAGGCTGGAGAAGAAAAAAAGTACTAAGTAATATGTAAAAAAAAGTCATGCAGCTCCACTTTTGGAAACCTTAATTTGAAAATAGAGGATGCAGAGGGTTAACAACTGAAGGTGTCACATGGATTGAGCAAAATAAGAAAATGCTGGGCTTTTTCAAAAGGCAGTTCTGGGACCATGCAGAAATTACCATCAGAAGCAATGATGATTTTTATGAGATTTCAGTAACAGTATTATTCTGTTTTTATTCCAGAATTTCCTTTCCACTGTGGACATTATTGTTGATGGTTCCACACAAAAAGCTTGGGAAGACCTGAATAAAGGGGGTGGAAGTTCTTCATTGCTAAATTCAATAGAAAATTTTTCCCTGAACCTGCAACCAGTTAATAATAACATCCCTCACGTCTTTGCAGACACCCTTCAGCTACAAGGTATAGTTGTCACAGAAGAAAGCTCAGATTATAATAAGACCTTCCACAGTAAAGAAAACCTCACAGCTAAAGTACTCATTGGTGAAACTGAAGTTCAGACTCTAACCAAACCCTCAACCATTGTCAGTGTGATGTACTCAAAACTTGGACCTATTTTGCCCCGGAATAAGACCCAGTATGTGAATGGCTTACTGATAACAACAATCGTGAGGAGCAACATAAGCGAGAAGTTTGTTATTAACATGACCTTTGCAAAGAAAAACTCATCTCTAAAGAGACCTCAGTGTGTCTTTTGGAACTTCACACTCAACAAACGAGGAGGGGGCTGGGATACCCAGGGCTGCACAGCCACATGGGGAGAAGATGATTATGTCGATTGCTCCTGCAATCACTTGACATCATTCTCCATTCTGATGTCACCTGATATAACCTCCCAGGTTAAATTTGAAGATTATATTACCTACATTGGCCTGGCCATTTCAATCTTGAGTTTGGTGACCTGCATTGTAATTGAATCCTTAGTCTGGAAATATGTGACAAATAACACAACCTCCTACATGCGACATGTCTGTATACTCAACATAGCTACATCGCTCCTGATTGCTGACATTTGGTTCATTGTCACTGCCTCCATCAATGACCAAAACCAACAGATGAGCACAGGTATCTGTGTCGTGGCCACCTTCTTCATCCATTTATTCTACCTGTGTGTCTTTTTCTGGATGCTCAGCCTGGGCCTCATTCTTTTCTACAGACTGGTCTTCATCTTGCATAACACCAGCAAGACCACTCAGAAAGCAGTGGCATTCTGTCTGGGATACGGGTGCCCTTTTGTCATTGCAGTCATCACCATCGCTGTCACACTGCCAAGGAACAATTACACCAGGAAGGGCGTCTGCTGGCTCAACTGGGACGACAGCAAAGCTCTCTTGGCCTTCGTCATACCTGCCCTGATCATTGTGGCCATGAATTTGTTCATCACCGCAGTTGTTATAATAAAAATACTGAGACCAACTATTGGGGATAGGTCAATCAATCAGGAGAGGAAGTCTTTGTTTCACATTGGCAAAAGTGTCGCCATCTTGACACCACTGCTAGGCCTCACCTGGGGATTTGGCCTTGCCACCATCATCAAAAACAGCCATCGAGCTTTCCACATCCTCTTTGCTCTGCTCAATGCTTTGCAGGTGAGTTACACATATGTATGGTTTTGTTTCCTCTATGACCATTTGACACACAGTGACATTCTTGCAGTGCTGTGTTTGGAGGGGGAATAAAAACAGTTTGGGAAAGCTCTGGGTTGCCTTACACATCCTTACTCCTAAAAGGCTCTTTGGACACCCATTCCAGGAGTTCAGTGGTATTTCTTGTTCTTAGCTGCCTTAAACAGATGTGCCATATAGGTAAAGCTGACATAAAGATAACATGCAACTTGGACAGTAGATTCGGGAAGAGCTTCATTCTGGAAGATCAGGAAAATAGCCCTATTATGTTCAGGTGGGCAAGCTTTAGCATGTCTAATCTCATTTACAATGCATCTGGAGGCATCATATTATGCTTTTGTGGCTTCAAGTAATGGGGGAGTACGAACAACAGGAAGTCACCAAGAGCAGCTAAGTAGTACTAAGAATAAAGAGAACTAAGGAAAATTCACATAATGGAAGGTTTTTAGTTAGTACGACTTACAACAATGTATTTAGATGGCCAGTAGGATCCCAATAGAATAGGATTTCTTAAGGACACAACAGTTATCTATACTCTGTCTCTTAAGAATGGCCTCAAAATTGTATACTCCAGACCAAGCTCTCCTGCCTTTTATATTGTGAGCCTGCTAGCATATTTGGGGGGCATAAGCAGGGCAAGTCTTCCACACGCAGAGGTCCCTTGTTCCAAATATGTTTAGTGCTAGCAAACTATCTCTGTCACTTTTGTAGACTAGATATGCACACAGTTTAGGAAGGCCAGGCCTGGAGAACTCATCAGCAGTCCATTAAGTAAGATGCAGTTAGAAAAATGGCCTCTATCAAAGAGTTCAGAGTTTAAATAGCCAACATGGATAATGTTTGAGATAACTATGAGGTACAACAAATAAAAGGTTGGTGTCATCAACTGCATGTAATTATCTGTCTCCTAGGGATTATTCATTTTGGTGTTTGGGACTCTCTGGGACAAGAAGGTAAGAATTCAAACCATTTCTCATGTTATGTGAAAGTACTGTTGGAACTTGAATATAATTGCTGTATTTACTGATTTTTTTTTTAATAAATAGATACAAGAAGCCCTGCTGAAGAGGAATTCCATGTCCAAATGGAGTTCACAGCAAACAAAGGTTAGAACCTTGACCTAAGAATGTATCTCAGAGTTACTGCCAAGTAGCCTAACATTCTCCAAGTGTCTTTTAAGTCAAGTGCACTTTATATTCTGAATTATCTATTAGAACTAGTCAGAGAAAGAGAAGACACTAGCAACACAAATATGAATATACCCCCTTTTTCAAAGTTCATTATGTCACCTACAATTGGTAAAAAATGAGAAGGAGCTTGGTGGACATCTGCTGTAAATCCCACAAAAAATAAACCACAGAGTATAACCGAAACTTTAAGCTAGAAAACAGAAAATTTCAGTGGCACCGTTATTTGTTTACAATCTAAGATAAATGCAAAGGGAACTTCTAGGGGAAGATGCCCATCAGCTACGAGGAGGAAAAGATGGAGATATCGCGACTTGAACTCCTGAGACAAGGAGACAGGTTTGTCTGCTCTTTGTGCTAGGAACAGAAAATGGGAGCAAGTATGAATCTTTTGTCAAAATTGTGCCTATGTGCAGCAAAGACTCAGATTTCAATGACAAAAGATAGAACATAAATTAATGTGGTTCTGGAACCAAGTGGCCTGGACGCTTTCCTAGAAGAGGAGAGACTTGGGTCCCATACCCAGCAAATTCCTTCATTTAACCCAAAATATTCAGTGCCTAAAAAAATATGAAATTACGTTGCAAACAGACTGAATTCTTAATGAAGATCCAGGAAAGATTCTCTTCCTTCTGCAGAGACTTTCTCTGGCCTGGTGACTCTTGCACTTGTCTCTGCATTGAAGCACAGTTTGAATGAGCGTCTGGAAATGCTTCTGCTCAGGACAGGCATTTGCATTAAAGGGGAGAACAGTTCAACTACCATCTTAAAAGAAATACACCACTGAGTTTGATACTTAAGGACACTGATGAATGGCAGATTCAAAGCAAGCAAAGGAGATATAGACCTCCTTCCTCCTGGGTGTTGCTTGATGTTTTCCTGAGTTTTCTTATACTTTACTTGATTTTGTGTAAGCTTAATAGGCCATTAAGGGCTGTTAAACACCAGGGTCTTGCCTCTGCCTCCAGAAGTCCCTGTAACTTTGACAGACAGAGATGGAAAGAACATTCTGAAGATGTGCTGCTACAAACTCACTTTGCTTTAGTAAGAGCTCTTCCCTCGGGTCTCTGTTATAGCCCATGTAGGACAAGAAGCGACTGGGCTAGAGGATCCTTGCATCCAACCAAGTGCAAATCTGCTTATAGCATTAAGCAACCACCACCCATTAGAAAGGTTGGGGAATGGTCTCTCAGTCTGAACAAAGGAGGAAAAACAGTTAACTGCTTTTACAATTAGCCTTGAGAAATATCTTAAAGCAGGATTTAGGAGGCCAACACAGGGCGGTTTTAGGCTTAGTGACCCAGGATGTGTCTTACAGCCCTGGGAGAGGTCCAAGAGCTGAGGCTGTGGGCTAATATTCACCTCACAAAGAACTCTGCTGGCTGAAGACATATTGCAGCTACCAAGTTTTTTGTTATCCTCTTCCCGCTGATGCCAAAGGTGCGTTCATCTCTACAGGAATAAGGTACCTCTATCTGGAATGGCTGCATGAGGATGGATAACTCTGTGTATTCTAACAAATAAATGCTTGTTTCCACTTAGACTTCTGCATATATAAACCCTCACCAAAGATGCCATGCCAGGATGGGTAAGGGATTGATGGCATCACAATCTAACCACTGTCACCTGGGGTAGAAAAAGAAAATAAAGACACATGCTAGCATCATTCTTATATGACAACTGAGCCTAGTTTTATATTGGTATCTGAACAGGGAATATTCAGAACAGCCTGTAGAGGTATCGCTAAAGAACTGGGAAGCAGACTTAACAACCAGTATAATTAAGACAGACGGGTACATAGCCTCAAAGGAATTAAGGAGTCCGTTAAGGCCAAGCTGTCAGCTCAGAGGAGCAGCATTGGCTCAAATCACTCCAACATCTACAAGAATCACAGAATTGCTAAATCTGGAAAGCACCACCAGAGACCATGGGGATCACACCACCCTCCCACTCAGAGCATGGTCAGTTAGAGCTCAGGGCCGTGTCCAGTTGGGTTTTGAGTAGCTCCAAGGATGGAGACTCCACAATCTCTCTGTGCAGCCTTTTCCTGTGTTTGACCACCCTCACAGTGGAAAAGTTGCTTTTTAAGTATGATTTCCTGTGTTTCTATTTGTTCCCACCACCTCTTGTCCTTTCACTCGGCACAAATAAGAAAAGTCTGGCTCTGTCTTTACTCCTTCCCAGTCAGAAGGCCCTCAGCTTGTCCTGGTGCAAAGGGCTGTTCCTCCCCACGGACAGGAGAACTTTGCATTTCCCTTTGCTGAACTTCATAAAATTTCTGTCATCCCCTTTCTCCAGCCTGTTGAGGTCCCTCTGAATGACATCAGACTCATTTGATAGATCAGCTGCTCCTTCCAGTTTTGCATGACTTTGCACCATCTGCAGACATGGTGAGGGTGCACTTTTCCCATCATCTGTGTCATTAATGAAGACGTTAAATGAGTACTGGAGCCAGTGGCATCTGTGCATGTCCCCTCTGTGCATGTCCCCTCCAGCAACGTGCTGAAGGCCCTGGAGGAAGCAGCCTGTCATTAGCTGGGCAGAGCGGAGCTCTAAGTTTTAAGTGCTCCAACCATCTGCCACATTCAGGTCCTGTGTACGGACAAGACAGGAAAGATGCAGTTTCTGCCTCACTTTTCTTCATTTAGGATCCCCAGAATCATCCACTTGGATTTTTTTTAACTGGTACTCCAAGTATTCCAGCATTTTCTGCAGGAGGATGACTCCTGGGAATCCAAGTCTGGAAACATTTCCTAACACATTTTAGAAGCCATTTAGCCATTCCTTCTTTCTGCTCGAAAATGACTTCTGCTCAATGCGGTGCCATTCTGACTGCGAGAAATCCTGTTTTCCCAGGAAACTGGAAGCAAGGCAGGAATAACTGATACAACTGTCATTAAGCATGTCAGTTTCTACATTCCCTCCTGTACTGAGGCATCCAGCAGAATTAAGTAGAGAGAACAAGTTGTTAAGTCCTGGATCCCAGTTCTGAATTGCTTTTCAGACGTAATCTCCTGGGCCAGACACTTCGAACTCTGTTTGACACTGTGGAAGCTGCTGCAGTCAGTGGGAACTGGCATGTTTCCTTGGAAGTTCTGCTGATAAGGAATAAATAAAGATAAAAGTCTTTGATCGAACTTTTTATATATATGTCGTTTACCTTCTTCCTCTACCACCTTACGGTATCAGTGGCAATGCACAAAATTGCCTCATTTCCCCCACCGTGGTATAACCTAGTGAACAGAGAGGGACTGAACAGAAAAAGATGTATTTTCCATGCTTTTTTTTTAAATACATCTTTTGGAGGAATCCCATTAAACTCCCAGATCACTCCAGAACTAAAAAAGAAACTTCATTTCACCAGGGAAGGTTTTCTTGACCATCGGGGCCGCAGAGAGTTGTGTTCCAATGCCCTCTAGTGTGTCAAATTAGATTTGCGTCTGATTATCTCAGGCTATTGGCCTTCAACGACCATCCCCAAGCATATAAATCTTAGACTTCTGGCTACCTTAAGGGATATACTCCTTCAGATAAGGAACCAGAACTCTACTGTCTAATATGACAGACTCAGGAGCCTAAGCCATGTTCCCTGGCCAACAGTTAGAGATGGGCTGTTTGTGTCCTATAGTATTTTTTGAAGTTTATAGCTCCTTCATTGCCATCATAAACATGCAAAAGGGTGAATTTGATGCCTCACAAACATCTGACTTGTCCCTCTGGGGACTGCCTGCTTGTACTACTGCACAGTATTTTATTGCAACCTTTTTTTCACCTCAGTGTGGCTGTAAAGCAAGTTCTGGGCTTTTGACAGAAAGCAATTTTCTCTTTTACAGTCATCTTCCCTGATCCTGGTGACACCAATGCTAGCGATGAGCTATCCATTTTCAAGAACCTTTAACAACTTATGCGGGAAAACAGGTATGTGACAATAGATCTCTCCTACTCAAGCACAAACAAAGTTTTGCCTGCGTGGTCTCTCTCAGGGTCTGTCTATCCTGATATCTGTCAATCTATTTGTCTGTCCATCCATCCATCCATCCATCCATCCATCCATCCATCCATCCATCCATCCATCTATCCATCCACAGATGGTATTTCATATTCTGGTACGAAGGAACAGTAATAAGTCATTGGAATCACTAGCATCATTGCTCATGACTAGCAGCATAATTGTCAACACTAAAACAAGTATTGGACAGTGGCATGTGTCACCAGTTCTAAAACACACTAACTGAGCTTCGGTTTGAGCTTAATGATATCTCGACACAGTGCCCCTCAGTTCATTTACTGTTCAGGTACTCTTCACCACCTTGGAGTGATATCTCTTCAAAAGTTCTCTGGCAGTCATTTTACGGATGTCACCATTCCAGTTATGACTGTATTTTGCAAGACGCATTGCTGAAAATATGAGTAATTTCATTCCTAAATGTGCAATCTTTGCATCCAACCATTGCTCAGAGAAGATGGCAACATCTGGTCGAAGTGGGATACGAAGGAGTTTCATGTCGGCAAGCAAATGCTTTTTAAAAGTCTGTTTGTTAGTCAGATAATGGAAGAAGCAGTTGGTCTCTGGCTGTGCTACAGTAAGTTCACAGGAGCACACTAGCCAGGTACGCTGAGAATGACACCACTCCCAAGAATGAGACTTGCCCACAACTGCCTCCCATGCTGCTGGCCCCTGAAACTCCCACATTATTAGCCCTCTCTGCCACACTCTGCTCTTGGCCTCTGAGCACCTGGGTCTTAGTTTAGGGACTCGGGGTCACATGAGGGAGGGAGCTGGGATTCATCTCAAGAGCATGTGTCCTAGATGCGTCCCCATGCTCAAGGAAGACAACTGAGTCTGCCCATTTGTGTAAATTACTACCCTATAGCATGATCATCCGTTCAAGATGACGTGTTCTGGCTGAGTCACCAAACACATCGATTTTGTGATTGCTGGTATTGCTGTAATCCAGCTAGTATCAGAGCTGCAGACCAAGTCAAAGCCACCTGAGTCATGAGGACAGGTCTAACTGTCCTTATTTTGCAGTGCCAACATGTCCCACACTGTCTGTCCTTATGTCTTACCGCTGTGCTTTGTTTTGCAGGAAAATACAGAGTATCGTCTTCAGAGCCATCCAGCTCTTCCTCTGAAAACACTTCCAAGTCGTATTCTTTGCTTAACTGAGGCACTGCAAATGCTAAATCACATAACTCTGAAAGGACCTCTGCCCTTTCCAAGACACACACAAAATGCACCTTAGAGTGGGTCACCAAGAAGTGGGCTGCTTCACTTTGACTAAACTGTGCCTTGGTGCATTCTTCTGGAATAATCATTTCTGGTTAACGTGTAAGGCAGGGAAGCTTTGAGAAGTGGAATTTTACAGGGGCTGCCAAGCCCAGAAGAGGTGACAAGATGTTTCAATCTTGGAATGATTTGAAGGCCTTCAGGTGCTGGGAAAGACATTGGGAGTGAAGAATTCTCGGCCTTTAAGAGGGTGCTTAGCACTATGCAGTTCTGAGCCATGCATTGCAGTGCTATACACAGCTGTCTTCCAGTGGTTTTAGGATTTCTGCTATCAACTCTCTGAATGATCCCAAAGGCCTGTGTAGATACACAAGTACCTCATAGCTTCTCTCCTGCCTTCATATTAGAGCCTGGAAAGGCCATAGGGTATAGTGCTCTCCACTTTCTATTTAAGATTTTCTGGAACCAAAGATTCCCAGCTGAGAAGGTCCGGTTCAGATCTTCACTTTTGACTTAGATAAAATGAAGACCGTGATGATTCCTGCGTGGTCTTCTTTCAGAGGGAACGTACTGAAAGTTCCATGTGGCACTTTTTTTTTTGAAGAAAAGGAAGATTTATATCCTTAACAATAATTGTCCTGCCCTTGATATGTAATGTGGTAAAACAGAGATGGTTGCTGCCCTCTATCACAGAGCGGACTGCCTTTATTTAATGCATAGGAATGTTAAGTATGCAAGGAGTCTCTTCTTTAAAGTCTGTGTGTTTGGGTCTCCTCCCAGAGGAGAATCACACTTGGAGGGCTCGGAAAGTCAACTCTGCAGTGAATATAAACCATCATGTGCCAGGCAGGATGAAAGGTTTTATATAAATTGTTGCTCTAATACTACATTTGTGGAATCAGTTATTTCCAAGCCTGTATACATTTAAAGGCAGGACTCCTGTCTTAAGCAGAGGGCTATCAGAGAGCCTGCAAAGCATTTACAGCGTGCACAAATGTTACAAAAATTAATGCAAAATATGAGAGATGGAATCATGAAGATTTATATTTGAGGCCGGTATCAAATACTGCTGTCAGGTAGTACAGCCCCATTTGGTTGTTGGGGAATCAGGCCCATGTTTACCAGTGGGGAACCTGTTCCCAGGACTTTGGGATGAACCAGGATGGGAAACTGTTGCCTACACTTACAGGCATGTGTGACGGTTTGGTATGGGGAGGTGATAAAAACTGAAGACAATAAACAAGCATCAAAATGTATCATATATTTTGAAAGCAATTTCTTTTTGCTTGAAGATGTAGATATAGTACTAGAACACAGAAATTAAGAAATATTTGAAAATCCAGAATCTCTTTTTGCTGCATGGCCAGTGGAAACTTGAAAATCAGATCTCCACACATTATTCCAACTAAAATTTGCCTTTGGACAGCCGTTTGGTCTAACCCACTCTGGAATTATCTTGTGCAATATTGACCTGCTGCAGAATCTTTGACTCCCACTGAGTTAGAATGGGCTTTACACAAACTGTGAAGTATGAGTCCCTGTAGACAGCACGGTCCCTCCACAGCTTTTCACCTCCGAGGTTTCACCACGTTTAGCAAAGCGTAGGTCTCAACTGTATGTGAATGAGAAATCAGGATGCGATGCTGAGCTGTCTGGCACAGAAGGGACATCTTTGGATGGGTGCTCAAAGGCAAGGTCCTTGCCAGTGTCACAAAAGCCATGACAGTTCACAAAAGAGAAGCAGGTAAGAAATACACTGTGCTGGTCTGAAAGACTTGGGGTGAAGGCTGCATTTGTATTTGTACATGGATCAAGGTAAAAGGGGAGAGAAGAAAAGGTGGGAGTACTGAATGGAGGAAGAATGGCAAACACATGGCAACAACCACCCTATACCCCTCCTACCCACTGCCAGCAGCAAGAACTAAGTCTTTGGCACAGGCAAGGTGGGCAGTGGGCTCACCAACAGCTTGTTCCCCTTGGGAATCTGGAATTTTGGGCAGCTGGCTGTTTTTCATTAGCTGGCCTAATCCTTCCCTGTGTCCTGATTAAAGCCCAGACTCTTCCATTCACCTTCCGTCCTGAAGTGAGGGCTGTCACAGGGCTTGTATCCTGATGATTGCTGTCACACATGTACCTCCCCGGTTTAACTGGAAGGCACTAAGTTAAAGCACATTGCAACAAAAACCTACCAGGTTCACCTAATCCCTGGAAAGGGCAGGAGCTCTCCCTTATTCACATTTTACAGCAGTGGATGGAGGACAGGCACTACCTTGGCACCTTTCTCTGATTTATTCCAGCTCAGGAAAAATAATAAAGGAGGGGACTGTGGCATGCAGGTTTCTGAAGCACAAGCCTGCCTTCTCTCACACTCCTTGCTTAGAGTTTTTGGATCGTGACAGTGGCTGAACAGCTCTTACACGTGCTTCAAGCCCAGGTTTCACCCTTCATTCCTTGAAGACTTTGGGAACCTTCGATATGAGCAATACAAAGAGCCCAGGTCCACATGCCGATGGCATCCTGGGGTGCATCAAGCAGAGTGTGGCCAGCAGGTGGAGGGAGGTCATCCTCCCCCTCTGCTCTGCCTTGGTGAGGCCCCACCTGGAGTGCTGTGTCCAGTTCTGGGCTCCCCAGCTCAAGAAGGACAGGGAACTGCTNCACACTACAGTGGCCAGCGATTATCAGTGTGCCCCAGACCTGGGATTTACAGCTGTGGAGTTCTGAGTCTTTTCTTTGAACCGTGAAGCCAGTTATGCTTTTGATCTCTGTTTTCATGGCTCAGCAGTCTGTCCAGCATGTTTACTTCCTACACTGTCCCAGGAAGCAAGTTCAGGAAACAGCTGCATTTTGGAAAAGTCAAGTTAAGCAAGAATAAAGAGTCACCCCTCCAACCATGTACAAAGTGCCCAGTATGTAAGGTATGTCCAACTGAATGTTACCTGTGACCTCAGGTGGATTTGTTAATCCCATGAGCAGAAGAAATGAGGTTCATTTCTTACAGGCTTGTGTCCTGTACCCACCAACGCTCTTCTATTTCCAGTCCTCCAAGTTTCCACGGTCTTCCTCACATACCTAGTCCTCACATATATGTGCCACCCAAGATTAGGGCCTCCCTAAACCTGCTCCCCACACACACCGTGTTTTCTGCTGATATAACCTCCCTCACCCACCCTCTCACCAGCTACTGGTAGGAAACTGGGTGTGTCTTGGGGACGGCAGAGTCACAGAGGTGATGAAGGTCTGGCTGGGGCTCACCAGGGGTCACGTTTTGCCCATTACTCCCTTGGTGGCAGCTCTAACCGGCTCTATCCACCACTAATACTTGTGAACTCATAATGAGAATTTCTCTGAGGTCCTCAGCGGTTAACAGGATTCAATGTTGTTGGGAAGACGTGAGGCTGACAGGCAGATTCACACATGGACCATGTAATTTCATAGAATTGTGGGATACCAGGTTGGAAGAGAAGTCAAGGATCATCTGGTCCAACCTTTCCTGGCAAAAGCACTGTCTAAACAAGATGGCTCAGCACCCTGTCCAACCCAGTCTTAAAAGTGTCCAATGTTGGCGAATACAAAACTTCCCTGGGGAGATTATTCCAATGGCTGATTGTTCCCATTGTGAAAAACTTTCCACTTGTGTCCAATCGGAATCTCCACAGGAGTAGTGTGTACCCATTACCCCTTGTGTTTTCCACATGACTCCTTGTAAAAAGGGAGTCTCCATCTTCTTTGTAGACACCCTTTAAATACTAGAACATGGTGATAAAGCCTTATTTTCTAAAGGCTGAACAAACCCAGTTCTCTCAGCCTTCCCTCATACGGCAGGCTTCCCAGGCCTTTGATCATCTTGGTGGCCCTTCTCAGGAGCCTCTCCAGCCTAGTCACATGTTTTTTGTACAGTGGGGACCAAAACTAGGCTTCTTCCTTAGGATAAGTAGTGCTAAACCTGCTACAGCCTCTTCTTGGATCACTCCTTCCTTTTTTCCCCCCTCTTTGCAGGATAACGAGTCGTGCCCATCTCAGCACGCCAGGTTTTTTTTCAGGCAGAAAGGAGGCTTTCCTTCTGACCCATCCCAACGTCCCGGCAGTGCCACTGAGCCCTCTGGCCGTGTAGCCCCAGCCCTGGCCTAATGCCCCTCTTCGCTAATTAAACTGGGGAGTGACTCTCAGCCCCCAGACCCAAGGGAGGGGGATTGAGCCAGGAAAGAAGAGCTGTGAGTGAAAGGCAAAGTTGGCACCTCTGCTCGCCTGCCGCCTTCACCCTGTCCGCAGCTGTATCCAGTGCTTTTGCCCTGGCTTTCTAACAGGAAAGTGATCAAGCATCATGTGGTCTGGGCATACCTCTACCCTTGGAAATTGGGTGAGCATCCCATGGGGTGACGCTGCTGGCTTCTGGCAGGCACTGTCTGCTGCGCCACAGGGTGGCCCAGGCAGCTTGCTGCCTTCCCTGGGCTGCCATCCCCCTGCCGCGGCTGTAAATCAACCAGCCTGTGGGCCAAATGAGAGCTTGCAGGATTTTTTCCACTTGCTGCCTGGCAGGAGCACTCAAAGCAATGCTCTCAGGAGAGGCTCCTGGTTGCCCCCGGTCCGGCACTGCTGAGAGCATCAACCAAATCCTTTGGCCTGTGCTATCCCCAAGGCCAGGAGAGCCAGGGTGGCAAAGGAGGAGTCTGTTTGCAGACCCCTCTAGAGCAGAGATGGCCAAACAGCCCTGCAGTGAGACCCCCATTCAACTGCGGGTCTGCAACAGCCGGTCACGCTGGGAAGGGCGAGCACGTCGAGGGAGGTCACCCTCCCCCTCTACTCTGCTCTGATGAGGCTGCATCTGAGTACTGTGTCCAGTTCTGGGCTCTGTGATTCAAGAAGGACAAGGAACTACCAGGAAAAGTCCAGCAGAGGGCTACAAATGTGATCAAGGGACTGGAGCCCTTCTCTTAGAGGAAAGGCTGAGGGGATCTTATCAATGCTTATAAGTATCTAAAGGGAGGGTGTCAAGAGGATGGGGTCAAACTCTTCGGGTGGTGCCCACTGATAGGACAAGGAGCAACGGGAACAAGCTGGAAGACAGGAGATTCCATCTCAACATGAGGAAGAACTTCTATACTTTGAGAGCAACAGAGCCCTGGCACAGGCTGCCCAGAGAGGTTGTGAAGTCTTCGTCTCTGGAGACATTCAAAACCCACCTAGATGCATCTCTGTTCCTGTCCAGCTTGCTCTAGGTGAACTTACTTTGGCAGGGGGCTTGGACTAGATGATCTCCAAAGGTCCTTTTCAACCCCTGCCATTCTGTGATTCTGTGAAGGATGAGGTGTCTTGTTAACCACAAAGACAATATGTGTCCAAGAGAACCATCTAGTTCAAGTCCCAGCCTTGGATGAGGGAACAACCACACAAGAACCATCCTGCTGTGATGCTCTGAAGTGTTAGAAAGAGGCTCCATTTCTTGTACCAGCAGAAGATCTGGCAGTGGGATGGGGGAACAGAGATACGTGGGGTTGTTTGTGAGCACCTGAGTTGTTTAGATGGATTCTGAAATGCCCCAGCAATCACTGCAGAAGTCTTTTCTACCTTTCCACTCCATGGAGCCTGGGCAGCAGATCCTGTTTTGCCCTGTCTAAGTGAATGAGGCAGGTTCACACACACGAATCTAAGTGGGGTTTGAATGTCTCCATTATTTCAAAAAATGTTTAGGAGATATTTGGAGCACTTGTTGCAGATTATAGAGCATCCCAGTGTACCCAGTACAAAGCCCAGCGGATAGTGAGCAAAGCATTTTGGGAACCAAGGAAGACTAAGGAAGTGAGCAGACTGAAGAGGTTCTTTTCAGCATCTTCTTTTGGGCATCTTTTGGGAAGATTGACACTACCTATCTTCAGATCCCAAGGAAAATGGACTGTGTGTAGAGTTTCCCAGAAAAGGGGCAGATACTGGAATGTTTGTAGAGAGTGACTCCAGCTATACCCTTGAGGGGTTTTTTCTGCACCGATGAGATGCTCTGAACTCTGTTACTCTCAGGATGAGGAGCCAGAGGGGTTAGGGTCTAGCCAAGGGGGCAGCTGGGACCTGTTCCTTCCCCAGTACGAAGGCTTGAAGTAACATCATCCAAAGGGAGCAGGGCCAGTCCCTGTCATCTTTCCCAACCATCACATTCTGCTCTGAAGATACAGGAGAACACGTCAAAACCAGCTTCCCGACATCGTGTGAAGAAAACCCTGGCCCATCCACTAGCAGCTCTGGCAAGCCCAACAGCCTCCTTCCAGGAGGCCCCAGACCCAGCAGGACATGAAGGAGCCACCAGCAGATCCCAGCAAGACGCTGCAAGGGGGCAGGACATGTCCCAGACATGGACTGGACAGGGGTTTCCTCTTTCCTGGAGGAGAGAAACTCCATCACCTTCTCTTGGGGCTGGGGACAGACTTTTATTCCCAGGTTTCAATGGGAAGCCAGAGCATCAAGCAGGGTCCGAGTACACCCAGTGTCACCTGTTGGGACATCCTCTGTGACTTCACACCACCACGACTTCCCTTGGCAGGGCAGTCCGTGTGTGGTTTGGCAGGAGGTGAAGACATGGGCTCTGTCCACACAAGTGAAATGACCATTCTCAGAGCCTACGCGTGTTTTTGGAGTTAGTGGGGACAGCTTGCAGTTTTATTCGTGGTGTCCCTTTACTCTAGGGACACCAAAATGATATGCAGGATATGACTTAACTAGGTCTTGCCTGGATCCTCTGCCTCTTGTTTCTCTGTCTCGCACATTAACTAGCACGCTGCTCCCCGCAATTGTATTCATTTTTATGGATCCCTTGTCTTTCATTCCATAACCCTGTGACATTTATGAGCTGGTCAACTTAGGTGGGGGAGGCCCTTGACCCAAGGGGGAGTCCCCTAGTCCAGTTGGCAGAAGGTAATCATGTCTGTAACTATCTTTTACCTGTGGTGAGGTCCAGCCAGGTAGTCAGGCATGTTATAGGAAAAGCTGATATAAATGTTTGGTTTAATTTTATTCCAAATGCAGAGACTAAGAGGAACTGAGTATTAACTTGTCAACAATGCCTTAATTAAATAAACCATTATTTGGGTGGTTTGTCCTTACCTAAGGGACTGGTGTGAGCACTAGGATGAATCCAAGTGTGAAAACAAGCAGAAACCAGCTCCTTGTGTACACCCCAATGCCACGAGAGTGCATTTTCGCTTGGCTGCCACCCCTTGTGAGGGGTATGTGATAAATACAAGGGTAGCCTCACACTCTGGAATTATTTACTGTCTGCATTCTGAACGCTTTCTGTTCTGATATGCAGACAAGAAAATCCTTTCAGAGGAAACCTGGGTAACCAAGTTTCGAGTGTGGAAACTGTGAGAGCCCTTAAAAGCAGAGATCTTGGGACATATTAGAATGGTTACTTCCTGCCATCTGCAAGAAGTTCTAGGGCGTTAGCATTTTATCCAGCACCCACCAGTATCATAGACCCAGTCTTCATCTTCCTACACTCCTACCCCTCTCCCTGACTTGTGATTTCCAAAGGGATATGAACTTAATAATAACTACTACAGATCCAGTCCTATGACAACTGATGATCTGCTTCACTTTCATCCACTGCCTGCTGAAATCAAGGGAGCTTTATAGATGTTTAAAAGAACTTTGGATTATGTCCAGAGAAGAGATTTACACTTGAATATATAAAAACCTTCTATGATGAGGTCTCCTGGAAAGACAACGACCTTTAATATGAAATTATTTTCCTGCTAGAGAATTGGCCAAAAGTACATAGTAGTAGTTTACTGTGAATTCTGTGCAATAGCTACTCAGATTTTGTAAACCAGCACAGCTCCATGGAAAATGAGTATTGATATACTGACTTACATACCTACGGATATGTACCCTTTAGATTTCTTGAGTAATTTCTATAGGGACATTTCTAGAATCTTCCTACATGTGCTTCTATACGATTTTTCCAGTGTTCTGAGAGGTTTACGGTTGAGATTAAATGCGTGGACTTCCAGCACCACCACTTGCTATTGGATGAAGAAATGAAATTCAAAGAATACACAAGAGAGGCAGGGTATAAACTTACATTAACCAGCAGTTCTACTTGATGTTCTTTAACTGCCAAGTCCTACAGAGTAATCAGATTGCTGCCAAGATGTTGATAAAGCATTTCATCCATATGCTGACTGGTCTTCTACAAGTTGTATTTATCATTTTTCACTGAAAACTGATGTCTTATGAACTATGGAAAACTACCAGGGTGAGATTTATCCCCTTGCAGCTCTTTATCTTCTAGACATCATGGAAATGAGGACGATGGTTAAGACAATGGTTCCAGCAATTATACCAACTGCCATTCCCAGGATGTTCCCATGGACCTGCCTTGACTGACACCTCTCACCCGTAAAGAAGAAGGCAGCTCCTGATGGGCACCTGGAAAAATAAAGTACAAATACACATGGATGAGGATTTTTGTCCTGCCCTATTGGCCCACCTCAAGGTCCTCACATGCACTACCCTAGATGGGCAGTTCCCATTAGAGGGGTTCACGTCACAACATCCCCGCTTTGTTTGGAGGCTGTTTACATCCCTTGGAAGCACCACAGAATGGGGCTTCTTTGCCTCCCCTTATGGCTGCTAGTAGAAACTGGTCACTGTGGTGAAGTGTTTTGTTCCTACTGTTCCTTGAAAACATAGTGGCTCTGACCTCTGAGATTTGTAGCTCTGAATACTTATTAGCTACATCATTTGGTTCAGAAGAAAGTCAAGGCAAGCAGGGAAGAGGTCTGTGGTACCTGCAGCTGGCTCTCCCTTTCACATTCACACACACTCCGTCATTCTGGCAAGGGTTTGGGTCACACGGGTCTTGTAGATAAGGCAACCGGTCTTGAACTGGCTCCATATGCTGGGCTGCTCTCTTCTGCCTTTCAAGAATGAGGCCTTCCATGAAGGCAGATTGTTCAGGTTTAACAGGGACTTCAGTTTTATTAAGGTGACTTATATCTTTTTCAAAAAGAAAAGAGAGGAGAGAGACATCAGGTAACAGTGAGCGATGGTAGATGTAGTACTCTTCACACCAGGGGCTCACAGGGTGTTTTGTGGATTGCAGGGTGCTCCTTGTCCATTTGCCCTTTACAGAGCTGTTGCCATACTACAGCAAGGTCTGAATATTTAAAGCACAAGATACTAAATAATCCTGAAATTTTTTGTAACTAGTTAGATAAATCAGTGGTATTCTGTACTTTGAAAAATTATGCAAACTGTGTATGTTCTGTTTGAAAATAAACACAACATGGAGGACGTTTTAGTATGCTCAGTGCTTAGAAATGGACATAGCTACTGGTTAAATTTGTCTAAGAAGTTAACCTTCAGTAAAAAACCTCCTCCGAACTCACAATCACTTTAGCCAACACCAACCACCTGAAACTAAGACACCAAAATGCTTCTAAAAGTTGGTCCCCATTAGAAGAGAAGATGACTCCAGCCACACTCACGGAGTCACAGTAGATAATGGCAGGGGTTGGAAAGAACTGCCCATTGTAAGTGAAGATCAGGTTCGTGACCATCTGATGAACCTGAAAGTATGCAAGTCCATGGGACCCGATGGGATACACCCACAGGTACTGANCATCAGCGACATGGACAGTGGCACAGAGAGCACCCTCAGCAAGTTTGCTGGTGACACCAAGCTGTGTGGGGCGGTTACACGCTGGAGGGAAGGGAGGCCATCCAGAGGGACCTGGACAGGCTGGAGAGGTGGGCCCATGCCAACCTCATGAAGTTCAACAAGACCAAGGGCAAGGTCCTCCATGAGGGTCGGGGCAATCCCAAGCACCGACAGAGGCCGGGCAGTGACTGGCTGGAGAGCAGCCCTGAGGAAAAGGACTTGGGGGGGCTGGTGGGCAGTGGAAGTTTTTAAGGCCAGGCTGGATGAGGCTCTGAGCAACCTGATCTAGTGGGAGGTGTCCCTGCCCAGGGCAGGGGGTTGGAACTGGATGATCTTTAAGGTCCCTTCCAACCCTGACAAGTCTATGATTCTGTGACTCAGAGACAGGCTACTTGAATGCGTGTAAAGAGATATAAAGGACCGCTCATTTGTTTTTGTAAGGAGAATCAGGAAGAGGGACTTTACCATGAAATTCTGCAAAAATAATCAGGTCATCATTTTTCAGGAAGCTTCTCCGTCTCAACTGGCTGTGGGATATGAAGTTATTCCACCCCCAGTCTACAGTTCTATAGCAATTGCATGAAGCATCAAATTTCCCAGCAACTGATGGTTTCTCCCATATTATGGTTCCATTAGCACCTGCAAAGAGAATATGAGTGACAAAGGAGAACCACAAAGTTCTGCAGCTGGAAGTGTGATACGACTTTTTTGTGCATTACAGTGTTAAATGGGATTTATGCTGTAAAATCGAGTTCAGAACTGAAATGCCCAAAAAAATCACAGAGGACTGACGAGTTATGGGTGCCAGCAGATCCCTAGATACGGTCTGACTGAGGACTCTTAATCCATATGAGGGCATTGAAATTCCCCTTTTACTGAAGACTAACCAAATGCAAATTAGCTCCTCATTGTCACCAGCTAAGAGCTCCCTCCTGTGTAAGGACACTCCCGTACCTGTGTTTTAGAGCCTAGCAGATTTTGTTCATTGCTATGGTTCTGTTAAAAGTACTCATACCTAAGGTTTAAAGGCTCCTACTGAAAAAGTGTGTACTAAGCTTCCACTGGAAAAAGTGAAGGGGGATTGAGATTCATCTCCAGTATTTTCTTCTGTACCAAACTCAGTATTGTCCTGTTGTTCTTATTTCTTTGAATTAACACATCCATGGGGAATCCTAGGGGTAGGTGTGGAACTGTGGTGCTACACACTATATAAACCCCAAGTTAAAAGGTAACCCTTGTCTGAAAGAGTTCGTAATCTGGAGTTGACACACAGCCAAGCAAGACAGGCTTCCTCTTACAGCCTGACCTCACACAGGTTTTCAGGTATTTTTTTATTTAAATATAGCTACACCATGAACCCTGTGCATTCGGACCATGTTAATGAAGCCTCCAAAATGCAGTTTTAACTGAAATTATTGTTGATTTAGTAGTGGAATACAGCACCCTGCTGGCATTAGAGCATCTTGTAGCGATATGTCACCTATCATAATGGGCAAATCACAGGTAGAACGGGAATTGCCAGCTCTTAAGAGAATTCTGTATTTAAAGTCAAACTCAGATATCCTACGGATTGTTCTTAATAACACTAGCCTTCTATGTGCCACTTTTCAAACTAGGTGATCTTTAGCAGACAGGAATCCTAAATCATACACAGGAAAGTGTCTCAAATTAGGGAACGCAGCCAAAGCTGCCCAACTAACTCCGAGTCCTACACTCAGTCCTCTGACCCAGATTCTTGACTTTCATTTTCATCCTTCCTCCAGGCAGACACCATTTACCTGAGCTGATGTGGTCTTTGCTTGTGGTGAAGCTTCTGCTTGCGGACATCCTTTTCAAGATGTCAGGGTCCTGGTCCAGCACCGTGAGTATAGCTTGGCGGTTCAGAGCTGGCCACTCCAGAACACCATCGTTCTCTCCACTGCACAAGTGAAAGCCAATGCGAGTGTAGCCACTGACTCTGGAGTGGGGATACAAACTTACGCCAAAACCGTAACCCTCAGGGCTATAAAACCTGGGGCTTTGAATAACATCGTTTGACGTATTTTCGAGGATTTGGCTGAAATTCCGAATGACCCACACGGCTGTGGGACAGGGGGTCTCGGTCAGTGTGACATCATCGATCGCAATCCCACCAGATGAATAGCTGGGGTTGCCCTTTAGTCCTTGGAAGACGTAACGGAACTTCTTCTGAGCGTTGAGGGTTACATGGGCAATTTTCCAGTTATGGTCGTTATCCGCTTTGGTGGAAAAAAAAGCAAAACATTGCCATCAGCATGATCAGTGATATTATGAAGCAGCTTATTCCCAGATATCCATTGCAGCTGCTTTTGTAGACAACCGGTCATCTCACAGAATCCTGAAAGCTAGAGATCTTAAACTGATATTGTGGTTATAACATACTCACATTTGCCTTATCATTCTAAATGCTTTGAATGCATTGTATTAGGAACACTTCACACATTAGTGAATTAGTCTCTAGCATAAAGGGAACAGGCTAAGGGCCAAGACATAACAAGTGGATGGGCGTCAATGACCCAGCATGTTAGAATTAACTGCTCCTGCCACTTTTCCAGGGACTTATCCTTCCCTGCAAACTGCTGCAGGTTAATATAAGCAGGTTATCACAGGTCTTGAGTTTTGACAACCATAAACGCATAGTGCCACAGTGGCTGAATTTGTCCTATTTAGCAACGTCACCCAAAGCGGGACCTCAATTCACATTTCCAAAACTGCACTTGTTTTTATATTTCCAACCATATAAAAATCAGGCTGGCACTCTTATCGACTGCAGATGAGCAGGTATTTATATCCTAATGATGATGAGGTGCTTATATCCTAACGGCTGACTGTTAGATCGTATAACAGCCATAGCTAGTCAGTTGATCTCCAGCACAGTTTGGGGTCCTTCCCAATCTCCCAGTCACTGAGCGTAACAGTATGTTATCAGGAACATCATGACTTTTGCTGTGGAGCACCTGAATTACATTATTACAACCCACAGTTTCACTGCTAAATACCCTCTCGTAATACCAGAATCCTTAGCTGGATTGCAAGATATTCTGTTCACTTCGGGAAAATCTTTTGATTTCTGAGCAAATCCACCGCATTCATGGACTCAGTAAGACAACTTTTCCTTCCCTAATATTCTGTATGTTCCTTGTATTTCCAGAATTACCTTGAAAGGTTTGAATTTTTCTCATCTTGCGAACATTTCCAGTGCCATCATCCTCTTTGAGCCAGATGATCAGCTTGTCAGAAAGGCTTCCTGTGATCTTATAGAAGAACTGGAGGCACTGCTGAGTTCTCTTTGGATAAAGGATTCGAGACTCTAGGATTGCCACCTCATCTGCCTTGCCAGAGCTGGTGCTGAAGTACATGACATAGCCAGCATCTGGGAAGAAATTGTAGAGTGTCACTGTCTCCTTCCAGATTTCCTGCTGCGTGGTGTAGATTTATCACTGTCAGTTGAAATGATAAATTTAGTAGGCATAAACATAGTACTTAACATGAATAGTAGAGGAAATGGTATGTGATAGCCATCCAAGACAGACCAGGATAAGAACACGACTAGTAGTTTAGCATATTTTTGGAACTCATTGCTGGTAGCTTATGTCAATTTTGCATTAGCTGGTTTAGTTGGAAGTTGGGTGCATCAGGAACATCAGAGATATGAGACAGAGGATTCAGTGCTGACTGCAAGTAACTAGTAGACACTTTTTTTTTTTACTTGATTTATACTGAATATAATCTAAAGATGAGATCTTAGAGGTCACATGCTGTATTACCTTGTAAAGAGTAAGGTAAATTCTTATCCGTGATAAAGATAATAAAAAGGCGTTGGACACAGAACTAGCACTCCCCTGACCTTGAACATGAAGAAACTCTTTCTTACAGCTTGTTGAAAAACTTTTCAAAACTCAGCTTCTCAGTTTGGGGAAATTATTGAAGAATTTCTGCCCCTCTAGTTAATTTCTCACTAACATTTTCTTTAAAATTGAAATGCCTACGTTTATCCTTATACTTACCAGGGATTCACTATTTGCACACGCATCTTATCTTGGTATCACATAGACTTGTGACCTCTCATCTGCTTTGCAGTGCTCTAGTTATTCATTATAGACAATGATTAAATTGACAAGTGAAATTCTTTCAGCTATTGTGTGAAAGCTTCCTTTGAGGGGGCTGGTTCCTCTGACTCTTGTCCAAGCTAACATCTAGACCATCACCAGTTAAACCTGTAGCTGAATAAATGCAGAACAGCCTCCTGCACGCTGAGTGAGGCTGTTCAAGCTCTTTATCATGTTCACTCTAACCATGTTAGGGGATATTCTCTATCACCTATACTTTGAATTCATACCCACAGAAACTTTGCCAAAGATGCACATCTATAACACTTCACTATAAGGTAAATTTATGTTAAAATTAAGTATGTTAAATATACATATGCTCACTGTTGTTCTAAGTGGGAAACAGGGCTCTGAGTCTTATTCAAGTGCCTTACTTCATTATTGAGCTTATTATGATATCAAAGCCTCGGATGATCTAGGCTCTGCCTCCATTTTGATAATAAAGACAAATAATGGCAACATTAGCGTCTGTGGCAGTTGGGATATGGCCTTAGCAGACTTCATCATGGGGATACAGGGATAAAATCAGAGCCAGGCTGCCAGCTCTAAGCCTTAGGTTATTTTTTCCCTCTTTCAGTTTAGCCAGTAATAAGTCAAAATCCAAAGAAGTCAAATTATTTGGACAAGATACAATCCTTTTGTGTTAGAAACCTAAAATTAACCCCCACTTGAGGTCGTTGCAGAAGGAGTTCTCAAAAAATGTGTAAATTCCTGACGGAGTCAATGACCCTTTGAAGGTCTCCAAAAGGAGAGGCACTCCCTACTCGTGCAATTTATCCAGGCACTCTGGAAATCCTCCGAGGCACCTAACCCTCTCCAGAGGGGTACTCTTCGGAGAACATCAATACTTATGTTGCATCAAGTCACTAGATGTTAAAGCATAAGTGCAAGTTTAGTGTTTACTTCAGAGAGGTTGGATTTTACACAATAATCTCAAACAACTCAGCTGAATTCTTTTTCAGCTACTGTATGTAGAAAAAAAAAAAAGGAAAAAATGAAAAAAGTCAGATGAGAGTTAGGAGCATGTACTTATAGAAGCTGTCAGATGGTTTTACTGAATTATATTTCATTCTCGGACACGATCAACAAGTGCCAGCATTATAAGAGTTTGAGGATCTGTTCTTTCCAGTGGGTGGGTCACATAAGGGGAATAGTCTACTCCTGAGTGCAGCAAGTCAAATTTTCCCTTTATCAAAGAGTAATGAAGCACAACTGAATGTGCAGTAGGCCAGGATTCCTTCACTCTGAACTTGGGCAAAATTTACAACAAAACTGATTTTTTTTTTTTTTTAAACAGTCTGTAGTAGCTTTTCCTGTCTAAATAACAACAATTCAGGCCCTTGCTTTTCAGAACTACCTGTTGGGATTTAATCTTTATTCTCACTTGTAAACTAGTCCACTGTGACTGGGGCTGACTTCACCCTTTTTGAGATTTTCTTCCTTTGAAAAATGACAAAATTAGCATGTGAAAAAGAAAAGCATCCCTAAACTATCATAAAATACTTTGCAACTGTCTTCTACCTTGAGAACCAGCACTGCCCAAGCTTATCATTCCCTTTGCAAATATTTATGAGTGGTTATGAGTGGCATTTCGTTCTTATCGTTGGGTAACATAACTCTTACTCAGACTTTGGAAGTTGCAGTAAATCCTTTTCCAGGTTATATTTAAAAGGCCTCTAGTTAAGATTGTTCTTTGTCCTCTTTTATCTTGCTGGTGTGGAGAACATTCCACTATGTTGGAAAATCTTAATGAGAGCATTAGTGCAACCATAAACACACTCACAGGGCCAAGACACATGAAAAGAAAACAGGCTGCCTTCTTAACTAGAAACATTGCAACTCGGATGTTTGCTGGGTAGCGTCTTAAATATCGTCATTTAATCCTGTGTTTTCAGAGTAGCCAGTGCTGGGTTATCTCAAGCGTTGACTACAACAACAGGTTCAGACAAATTAAAAAGACATTATATGTAAAGCACACAGACCAGTACCAACACACATAAGGGATTATTACTCCAGCTAACTCCTTTTCCATAGGAAAGTGTTCTATTACTTCATTTTACCTTTACAGCGCCCAGAAAGTGTGTGGTCTTCCTGCCCTGTAGCACTGCTCAGTTGATGGACCCAGTCTAGATCATCTCTGGTACCCTGAATCATGCCGCAGATATTTTCAAACTCAAAAGAACACTGGTCCAAAAAAGTGTGAGTTGAAGCTGAAAAAATAAAATGCACACATGATTACCTCCAAAGCAGTTTTTCATTAAAATTTCTGCTCTAATTTTGGGGGGGTTTTGTACATTAGCGTTACATAGACATCACGTAGAGAAGACAGATGTGAGCCCAAAGATTCAGAAGAGGAAATATTTGATTCCTGGAGGGATTCCCTGTATAACGATAGCAATATTTGACCACTTTGCAGAAGGTTAACAAACTGCCATGCGTCAGCTGAAACGCAGCGACTGATGGTGGCTGCCTTTGTGCCTGCTTGAAAGCCTTGGAGGGACAAGTCACTTTGTGAAGAGTGGTGGTGGTGTGTTTAACCATTCCTCAGCGGCAGGTTATTGTTCTTCATGGTCCATGTGTCTGCTTGATGAGTATGAGCACTGTTCTTCCACTTCAAGCAAAGTTCACCCCGTTACTTTAGGCTGGTTCAGCTGAGTTTGCCTTTAAGTTGATGCTTCTGTCGACAGATCCATGGGCACAATAAGCCCTCGTTAACAATTACATGGGTTGATAACATCTTGTGATGAGCCAGCTTAGCAACCAACCAGCCAGCATTGGACTCTAGATTTAGGCAATCTCAGGTGCAAATTAATCTAATTAAGCCCAAATGTCAGTAAAAGAGGACAAAGTAGAGTTGCATTTGCCTCACAAAAATGCACTGAAGCTGCTCATACACCAGCAGAACACAACCACGCGTCTGAACCCCTAGGAGCAACATGGAAGAAAAGAAGTGAATGGGTTGACTTTCATTGGCTATTTGAACTTTTACACAATTAATGACAGTTGGCCAAGCCAAAGGGAGGGATGAGAAAAGAATAAACTGTTTGGGTCTCTACACAACAAGTCCTCTCTCATACTTCCTCAAGAGCACCTGAGAAGAGTTTTTGTGGTTTGAGAGACACAAGGGAGGTGAACCAGCCAGGCTCAAGTATAAACAAAGAATCAGTTTGCCATGGTTAAATTATGACTTACTGCAGTTGTACATGCGATTCAGTCTTTCCAGGTCAACGGCACTGAGATCTAGACGTTGTCCAATTATGTTATCAAATTCTGGTATCTTCGCTGTGATTGTGGGGATACTTTGATTTTTGTTAAATGAAAGTGGTTCATAGTGCATCAATGACTCATAGTCATAGGGTGTGTTCAGATCAGTGATGAAGCTGTCGTCATACTTCAGAAAATTGTGCTCTTTGCCTGGTAAAAGAACAGAAGAGTATTTCATTCTTAGAGAAACCGGAAGAAATTGACTTGAGACTGTGTAAAACCTTGGGATTGTTCTCATGCAGATGATACTTGAATTTCACCTTTTATCAAAAGAGTGAGAATCTTTCTAATTAAGTGCTATTGCTTTTTATAGCTGGGGAAAAAGTCTTGGCAGGACACAGGTATAAATTCATAGAACCATAGAATAGTTTGGGTTGGAAGGGACCTTAAAGATCATCCAGTCCCACCCCCCTGCCCTGGGCAGGGACACCTCCCACCAGCCCAGGCTGCTCAAAGCCCCATCCAGCCTGGCCTTGAACCCCTCCAGGGATGGGGCAGCCACAGCTTCCCTAGGGAACCTGTTCCAGTGCCTCACCATCCTCACAGTAAAGAATTTCTTCCTGATATCCAATCTAAATCTCCCCTCTTTCAGTTTGAGGCCATTACCCCTCGTCTTATCGCTTCACTTTCTGACACAGAGCCCCTCCCCATCTCTCCTGTAGCCCCCTTCAGGTACTGGAAGGAGCTATAAGGTCTCCCTGGAGCCTTCTCTCCTCCAGGCTGAACAACCCCAACTCTCTCAGCCTGTCCTCACAGCAGAGGGGCTCAAAAGTCAGAGTCTAGATACTGTTAACATCACTATCATCTTCACCAACATGATTCAAGACCAGGTTAGTAATAAAGTGAATTTTTTTTAGTGCTGTTCCTGGTCTTTGACCAGAGAAGTTGTAATAAAATCCAGCTACATCTACAAATTGACTTACAGTGGCCTCAGGTGTGGCCCGGTGTTTCTAAAATCGTAGCTTTAAGAAGGTATTAAAATCTAGGGCGGAAAAGAGTTTACTGATGAATCTGTACTTTACAAAACCTGACTTGAAGGTCAAAACCCACCTGTAATGATTTCATCCCACCAGATGATCACATAGTCATCCCGGTCCATCCTCGACTGCTCATGGTAAAATCCTAACGCGTGCAGGATCTCATGTTCCACGATTGCTCTGTAGTCACATCCGGCCCCAATAGAGAGGTTCTGTCCAGTCTGCAGGTCCCCCACCATGGACCAGCACCTGAGAAAGAGAGACATCTCACTGCCTGCTAAGTAGTTTTCTTCTCTGTATTTAAGTTCTCAGTAGGCTCACTGGATTTAAAGTAATATCAAAAAAAAAAGGTTGAAATGTAAAATGAGCAACTTAAATCATTATTTACATGCTAACCAGATGCCTTGATACTCTACTGAGAAATAAGATTCAGCCTCAAAAACTTATTCACTGTCACTTCCATGAGGCCAGCATTTTATGTACCCTCTATTCAGACATGCTCACCCCTGATTTTTGAGATCCACAGAAGTTTAGTCTTATATCAGCTGCCATTTTGCTAAGAAAAATAATACATACATAGAAACAATAAACTTCTCAAGGCAGGTTGAGCTTTTTTTTGCAATCACTTGGGCAATTGCAAGTGACCTAGGAGGATTTAGAACAACAGCATTTGGTCCTTTTTAACAGCAACTATGCAATGCACTGGCCACAGGGGTGAAATCACATTTTTCTGTGCGGGCCAAGCTGCTCATCTGTGACTCAGCAGAAGCTAATCATGATTGAGGAGGAAAGGAGCTCCTCAGCAAATTCTCTGGGAACTTTTTAGGGCAGTCCAATGGCGATGTGAGTGACAACTGCTAAAGAGCATCTGCTGGGACTGTAGGTTCATCTGCCCGTCACAAAGCAGCATTGGGTGGAGTTTGTTGAAGGAGCTCTGAGCACACTAATGTGGGCACTGAAAACAAAGAACTTAAGCCTGTGGTCCCTTGAATGGCTGCCACCAGGGAGTTTCCAGTACTGGGCTTTTCAGCAGCAACTTGTCAAAAATCGTGGTACTTGTGGTCTTGTAAGAGAAGTGTCATAGAACATATTAGCCAGGGAAGAGCTGAGGGCAGAAATATCAGTGCCTCTAGGCCTTTAGGAAGTTCTGGGAGAACGAGAAATATTCAAAGTTGACATATTGAGTAGATTTTTATGCTTTTCTAGATGTTCTTTCAAAACACATTTAGATATAGGAAATAAAATAAATCTTTCCCATTCCTTAAAACCTGAATCTCTGAGTATAAAACCCTTTCAAGTTTTGAGAGAACTTTTCATTACATAAGAGCAGCACAAAACCGATAGCAATATTTCTATAAACCAGCTTTCCACAGCTTTTTTTGATCTGTCTTCCAAAGATTTCAAAACCTGAATTCTGGATTTTCACATCCTTGGCATGTTTAGAGGATGTACGTGGAGGTCATTTCACCCACCAGTGAAATGGCAAACAATCCATGGTAGGAAAGTGGAAGCAGTTGATGAAAACCCAGTGATGCTGGGATTCACCTCATCACAAAGTAACCATGGAAACATCAGACGCCCATTCCAACTTCATCATCTAAATACCCTCTGCAGTCAGCAGAGGGAGGCAGCTGCTTCCAAGCTTTGTGTCTAAGAAGGGAAGGTGTGTTGCTATCTCAGTGGTTTCTTTTTCTCTGTTGGCAAGAAACTTAGATTCAACTTTTAGACTACTGTAGCCAAATGGAATGAATTCCCAGCTGATTCTACACAGCAAAACTGAACAGAAATTGATATGAACCTTACCCGCTTTCTTTTCTAAAGAATATGTAGGTTCTCTCTCCTTCATATGGCTTGAAATCAATGCAAGACTTGAGCCGGAACATTTCAAAGGCCTGAAGAATTACTCCTTTGGCATTCAGATCTGGAAAATATGCATCAGGAAAGCACCTTTAACGCATTGCAGATCATTCACCCTGGAGAGGTATATATACATGGGACCAAAAGGAGAATGAAAAGAAAATTATTGAAAAGAAAAAATGATTGAATTTTATTAAATAGTCTTTTGTTATGATAGCTGTAGAAGACAAACCATGGCTGAGATATAAAGGAGCTGTCTAGTTATTAGTGAATTTTAATGTGAGAAAACCAGTTCTAAAAAAGGCAAATTTTTTATCACAGTGACACCAATGCAAATGAGGATTGGAGCTAACATGTGAATAAAGTATCTGCATTACCTAGGTCATCACCCAGAATATAGGGAATGGGGAACTTCCATCTGTAGGTCTCATTTCTTAGGGCATTTCGCTGATTTTTCTGAAAAGGGAATGAAGAGCTGGTGACGTATCTGGTGAGGGGAGATGGGCTGATTTGTACCAAAAATACAGTTAGGACAAGTGATAAAGTTTTTAATTACTTACAGGGAGCAAGATATCACCCTGAAAGAGGTCGAGTCCAGCAGCTGAAAAATAATTTAATGGAAGATAACATAAATGAAATTTCAAACATCCAATGTATTTCACCTCATAAACCATATTGAGCCTACTTGTACAAGGTCAATGTCCTTGACCATTAACAGAAAATAGAGAAGGACCAGCTTCTTTACACTAAAATATAGATACGGGCTTAAAAGGAACAGTAGTTTCTACTCAATATTTACTACTCAGCAACACCTGCATTTTTGGTGACAGAAATCTGGTGGCCACCATTATCCATGTCTAGTTTGCTAACACAGTCACACAGTGAGACAATGCTCTAGAGGATATAGTAATATTAAGTAGTGCATCAGGAAGAGTACTGCACAGTTCACCATCAAAGGATGTATAGAAATTTCATTACAGGAATTAAAAATAATTTAGGAAGACAGTACAGTGTGTTGTGTCTTTACCATTTGATTTCCTTACCACATATAGAAGCTCAATAACCATCTAAGCTATTTTCCACTTTGCAAAACTTTATAACAATCACATAGAGATGGTAGGAATGCCGGTGGGACTCCAGAGCCTTTCCAGTGTGTTACTGCCTTAACACTGTGGGTCTGTCCAGACTTTGGAAGTGACAGACACCCGCATCCCTTGTCTACATAAGGTTACAATCCAAGGATAGATTCATAGGGCATAGCCAGGGGAAGGTAATTCAGAGCTCACTTAATTATATTTCTCTTGTTACCATAAGCTGTCTGACCATCAGTCACCCACGTCTTTTTTACAATACTGAAAATTCAGCATTTTTCTCACAATTTTTCAGGCCTTATGGGAATTTAGACATGAACTCACCTAAGTTTATGTCTGGAATGTCTTTGATTATCTCACCAACTTCAGCATCTGCTGCTGCTGCAAGACAGATAAAACATTATGTGCTCAGATGTGGTGGTACACTGCAAGCAGAAGAAAATGCTTCAAAACTCGAAACGGCTCACAGAGCACTTACCAGCTTCACTGGAGAGGTGCCCAACCTGAAAGAGAATAAAATACAACCAGTAAGAGGCATGAGATGTCTCTGGACTGAGAGGGGCCTGTAGAAATTAGGTTTCTACTTACAGAGACTGGAGTACCATCAACACAACGTGATAGAAGCACTAGGCAGAACAGGAAAACGCTGGAGCGCATTTTTGCAGCAGAAAAAGAAGCTGGTCCCTTTCATCTCTTGCAATATATAGGGCGTGCTGCTGAGCTTTCCACAGAACATCAGCCAACCAGCTTCAAACTTTTCACCTTTGTTTTATTATTATAACAGGAAGATTTTCCTCCTAAATGGGATGTGACAGCACTGTTGTTATCAATTACCTGAGTCCACTTTGCGGGGTGTTACAGAGAGGAATGTGATAACTTCATGTCTTTAGTGCAGCTGGTGAAAGGCGTACCCAGGGTTTGTGTAACAAGATCTCAATCTGGCCCAAAGTTGCTGACTCCTTCCACTGTGCTCATTATCTGCCAGCGTTACAACCTCGACTGCACAGGAGAAAAGCTTAAGCAGAATTATTCTGGGTTTATAGCACTCCAGTGACATTAGAGTTTGGCCTAGTGCTGTTTTCTATTAATAATTAACATCACATTGTAAAGATTAGAGATGAAATAAATATGATTATGAATGCCTAAACAGTGTTTTCCCACAGCTGATCCCATCCCGGGACTGATGCCCCAGAGCACAGCATGCCACTCTTTACCTCCAGAGGAGGTCACATGCATCAGTAGATCCTTGGCCTTCCAGCTTGACGCTCCTTTCTTTTCTGGTGGGTTTCAGAGACGGCAAACCCTTGTCCTGCACTTTGCTGTCTTCTGTCTTGGGGGACACGGATCAGGGAGGACACATTGGCTAAGCCAAGGCTACAGAAAGCTCTGGGCTTGCAGAAGTGGTAATGTCCATGAGGAGATCTTACAAAAGGATCTTGGAAAGTCGAGCAGTGGTGCTTCTGGCTAGGGAAAGTTGGACAGAGAGATTTCAGACACAAGAACTGCAAAGTAAGCATTGCCATCAGTAAAGATAAACAAAAGGACTGAAACATGGGAAGAAAAAAGATGATATAACTAAGACAAGCACTTTCCTGTGCCAAAATAATCTTTGGAGAGAGTATGGGTTTAGCCTCTTAAAACTAACAGAGAAGCTTAGTTCAAATTCTTAAAATACAGAAACCACATAATACAGTTTCTTTAGTGAAGAAATATACTTCATCTGTCATGGATGACTGTTTGCACTTGTGATGAAGAGGTTGAGGGCACTTCAAGGATGGATTGGGACTTAGATGTAATCAAAGGTGTGAGATCTGCAAGAAAATAAGAGAAAAAAAGTAATTAATTTAATACATGGAGTATATAGTACAGTTCTACCATGTATTTTGGGATGATTTTCAGGCTGATTCCAGGAGCAAGAAACGAAGCAGCAATAATTCATGCAAGTATCTTTAGAGGCTGCAGCAGCACCCAGGGAAGGAGGTGGGAGGGGAAACTGGAAGGGCAGGGAGCTGCAGTCGTGCGTGGGGCTCCAGTCTGGGTCTTTCTCAACCCCAGCAGGGGATCCCGGGTTTACTGGGGCGAGAGAGTAAAGGGCTTGGGTCCCAGGTGATCTGAAACAGGGCTGGGGGTGAGGAGAGAGGGCGGGAAGGCTCGTGGAGAAGCGGGAGGGATGGGGCAGACCCTCGGTGGTCATAGAGACAACTTCCAACCTTCATCAGAGGGCGATGTAACGCTGTCCCTGAGTGTTTAGGAACCCTGGCATAAAAAAGAAAATTCAAATGCAGAGATTGGATCCTTATAAAAGTGATTATATTATATTTAATATTTAAAGATTAAGCTGAACCTGCTAATAACTGGAGACTAAATGCAGTCTCCTAACAAGTCTTTCAATTTCTTAACCACAATTTCCCACTAGCAGCTGCAAATATTTCCAGGACCACTGGCCCCCTTTTGACACAGTGGGACTGAATTTCCCCCAGTGAATTCCTCCCTGTGCAAAGCACTGTCAGGGAAAGCACAAAGAGGCTTCAGCTGTTTTTCTTATTGCTAAAAGGGACTTGGAAGCGCTGCCGAATGCCCTACATAACCGGCAGAAAAGCTGGGCCATTCTGTATGCCAGAAACGTAGACTGCTCTTTGCATTTTTATTAGGCAGCACACATTCCTGGTTAAGCATTCATGGGAGACAGCTTTCCCGCCTTGCAAAAGTTCTTGCCATTTCAGAAGTTTCTCTATTCCCTGCTGGAATGAAAAAAAAAAAGAGAACTTGGCATTATTTTATTTATTTATTTTCATGAAAAGAGAGGGAGAAATCTTCCTCTCAGGAGAGTTCACAGCCTGGTGTTCACAGCCCTTGGTTGTGTGGAGTGAGTCTGGGTTATCCCAGCGTGCTCTCAACTGTCCTCTCCTATCTCGGACAAGTGCTCTGACCCCTGTACTAGGGTCAGGTCTGGTTTAATGATTATTTACTTCTATGAAGCGTTTCCACTTTCCAGCACTGGCGTTTTCCAAAGGAAACTCACTTCAGATGGGTGACAGGATTCGTCCCTCCCATCAGTGATGGATTCCTTTGCAGATGGAGAGATCAGCACATCAGAAGAGCAGTTCATCACAATTATAATGGAATGGGATCAACTGCTCCGCAGAGGTACCTGCTGCTCTCAAATGACCCACCAGGGAATCTAGAAAGTTAATTTTTGGACAATTAACATGAGGTTAGATGAACACAGCCGTCTGAAATGTGGCTGTCACAGACGATGGACAGATGCAATCCCTTTGGACTGCTCAGTGGGATACCTACCTGCCAGGCTGCCCTCTGCACCAGGCAGCTCTTGTCCTCCTTTTTCCCTTTGCCTGCCAACTTCAGCAGAGCAGAGCAGCTGCACACTGTTCTGACAAAATTTGCAACCTCAGGAGAGAAGATTTGGATCAAAACCTCCTTCTGCCAGTTTTTCAAGGTCCAAAAAGGATTCCTTTCATTTTCAAACTACAAAAATCATGATATAGGGGTGGTAGCAATTGGGAAGACCATTAAGTAGCCTGATCTTCAAGACATGGAAGTATAATCTGTCCTGAAAATCTGATTTTCAGGGACCAGAAAATCAAAGTCATCCATGGGGTTTCATATTGGGTATTCAAAATTCCAAGCACCTGAAGTCACTAGGCATTTAAAAACCTTATTTCTGAAATAGATGACTCTCTAGTTGTTTGCTAATCACCCTCATCTTTTGTGCTTTTCTTACAAACAGAAGAGTATGTACCTGCTCTGTTCCAGTGGGGATTCTGATAACATAATACTCTACCTTGAAAATCACCACAGATGAAAAGACTGTCATTTTAAGGAATTTTTTCCAGTGCAGCTCCCTGGGGGTCAGGAGTGTTTTCCAGCCAACACCTGGGCTCATGTAGCAGTTGCAGAAAGAAGAAAAACTTCCAGTGATAGATGGTTTGTTCCACTGCAGAGTGTCATTTCTGCCTGTTGTGCAAAAATATAGGAATAATTTATATATAGAAGTCAGCTCAGCAGTGTTACGTGGAGAGCAAATCTAGCTTGGAGTCTTGGCTTTCAACAATTTTCTCCACGTTGAGCAAATCTCTGCGTTTCTATATTTGTTCCTGGTGCGCTTTACCACCTGGTGGTAGTTTGGGTCTGTAGTAAAGCTAAGGCTGAGGCTCATCCCGTGGGTTACATCAGGGTTTTGATCCAAAACCGACCAGACAACTTGTCTATGTCTGGCTAGCCATTCAAGAAGGCCATCGTTCGGACTGCTGCAGAGATGGAAAGGGATCCCCATGTAATTCATGAATGTCTTCCATGAGTCTAGAGCTGTAAAGCAAAGGTGTAACCTTCCAAGCCATAAAGTACAGGGCTTATGACATCATCACCTTTTGAAGCACTGTTAAAAAGGGATGTGAAGTTTCTTATGTGCCAGACATTGGTGGGGCATTTTGTCTCTGTCAGGCTGGTGCCATCGATGGCAATCCCTCCTGCAGACTTGGCTGGATCTCCTCCTCACACCGGAATTTGGTTTGGACACCAAAGGGAATGCTGGCCAATTTCCAGTGATGTTCTCTGTCAGCTGAAGGGGGAAATAAATACATGTGAGAACGGAAAGTCCAGGACACAACCCCAAATCAAGCTGTGTCTTCCTCAAGCATCCCATGGCCTGTTTGTTTGGATGGTGATTCTCTGATGCCCTGCACCCCAGCTAAACTGGGAACAGCTTTAAGGAAACCACCTCTGAGCCAAATTCTGTTTTCATGGGCATAACTCCAGAGCTGTTTAACAGAAGCAAATGGAGGATACATTTACACCAGACACTTGAGCAAACTTTTATACAACAAGCCACGCCAGTGTTGTCTCACATCAAAGTTTGCCATCACTTCAGCTATGAGAGCACACTTTTACTCACCTGTAATAATATGCATCCATCAGTTCCATCATTTTTCTTAACCCAGATAACTACATTCCTGTGCTTGGTTGTGCTCCCATAAACGTTGCTGACCATCTGCACTAAGTTCCCTTACAAATACCCAACAAAGCTGCTTATTTTCCAATAACTGCTGATCCATTTGCTCTCAGGAAACTTCTGAAGGCTGACTACTTAAGTTTTAAACTTTTATTCTTCCCTCTCCTTGAAGCTGAGCAGTTAATTGTCCGTCGCTGGCCACGAGAGGCAGGAAGCTGCTGCCAGCTCCCCAGCCACATGCTCTGTCACACATCCAGAGCCTTTACAGTGTCAGCAAACCACATACCCTGCAAACCGCAAGCAAACAGCCCGTCAAACATCAGCCAGACTGACTTGTTCCTCCAGAAACGAGAAATTGCTAACGGTGGGACCCAAACAACCCTCCCGTTCCTTTTTGCTCCCTGCTTGGAGGGTCTTCCAAGGGCTGGTTTTTGCAGGGTGCCCTTCACCGGGCGCACATCTGCCCTCTCCAGCCCCACATGTGATGAGAACAGGAGCATCCCCTGCTCTCCTCCTCAATGCCCCACAGTTGGCATAACCACGGGATCTCCAAACTGTAACCAAACGCAAGTGTGTTCCCAAAACAGAAGTGACGGCTTGTCACAAAGTCTACTGCCCAAAGCCATCTCTTACTCTGTCCTCCCTGGGAGCAGGTTCCACAGAAGCGGCTTTCTTTTCTGTGCAGCACTTTTTCCCTCTTCTGCACCATGGGACGCTTCTGTGACTGTCACACGTGTTTTGGGAGGCAGATGTGCCTAACTGTGGGCACTCGTACACCGGGCAGCTAGGCTCATGACGGTGAGTTTCCAAAGAAACACTTTGCTTGGGGATTTTTGCACTGTCTATGTAGCATTCTTCTTCAGAGTTTAATTTTCTGAAACAACAGGCCTTACTCAGTCCCTGTGTCCCAGCAGCAATCAAAATTCTGCAGAACTCAATACAACCATATTTGTTCAATATATGATTAAATCAGTGCAGTTGGAGCTAAAGTCTCGATCAAAAGGACCCCCATGCAACACTCTTCTCAGCAGAGGGGAAATCACTGCAGGTTTGCTTTTCAGATAATCCTTTTAGATAAGCCTTCAGCCTCCCTGTGTGGTGCGGCTTGAACAAAGTTCGAATTACCAGCCACTGATACAGCTCTGTGTCACACATCAACCCCTCCCTCAAAGAAGTCTTCTGAGGGTGGTTTCCTCCTGCTCTGTGACACATTGCTGAAGCTCAGCTTCCTATTTTGATGATTCTGGGTTGGTTTCTATGTCAGAATTTGCCTACAAACAAGATTTGTGTATTGCGGTATTTGCTTATGCCTGTACTTGTGTGGGGATGCCTCAGGTGAACTCCTATACAAAGGGAAACTGTCTTTCAGCTTAAAACAAAAACTAAAAAAATACTCAAAATCCTGTAACATCTCCATAAAAGGAGGAGAGTCTCACCTGATTCATTTCTATGGAGTTTCCTCAAAGTCAGTTGTGGCAATCTGGCAGAGCTCCCTTCATTTTAATGGAGCTACCACCAATTTACAGCAGCAAAGTCTCAAACTGTTGTTTCTTCGTGACATGTTACAATGTAGGGAAGAGATTTAAGGAAACGTTTCCAATGACAATTATTAGCCTTTCTATCTGAAAATTCAAGAGTCATGCTTAGCATCAGGTATACGGTGATTAACATAAATAGAAGGGTACTCCTAATTACTTATTTATCACTCTATATCTTCATTCTTGCTTCTCATAAAAACATGGTGAAGTCTAATGACCATCTAAACACTATATCCGTTCAATTCCAGACTACTGTTACTTGAAGATTTTATCATCATCAACAGCATGATAATCATCATCCATGAAGGAAGCTGTACCTATTACAAGTAATATTATGGGAAAATCTGTGTGAATCAAAGACGTTCAATCCTTGATTCACTCCAGTGTTATTCTATAAAGAAATTGGGATCTGGCCACCATGGACCTTGCTGCTGCATAAGGACTATAGTTTCTTTTAGCATTGCAGGAGGATCCCAGGAGTGAATTGTTCCTGGTCCTCTCACATCACTCCATCCATGTTTTCACAAAGCTTGAGTAAGGATTTTCAAATACATGTGTGAGGAAAAGGACTTATTGCAGTTGTACAAGAGACTCAACCTGCTGAAATCCAATCTCTGCCCAAAGATCTCATTAAATTCACTAATTTTTGTTGTAGTGGAAGGAACGTTGCTATTGATGTTGAAAGAATATGGTCCACAGTGCAGGACTGACTCATAATCATATGGGGTATTGAGGTCATGAAGGAAACTGTCATTGTGTTTGTCAAAAGCATATGCAAAACCTATACAAAAACATATACACGTGATTAGGCAAGACCAGAAATAAAACTTAGTACGTAAGTTCTTTTCAATATGTTTTACTCGTGGCTAAATAATGGTCTGGCTGTCAACATGCAGGCAGCCATTCTCAACCAGAGACCTTTCAGCATTGTATAAAAAAATGCTAAAATGCAGCTACAGATGATTCTTAATCATTTCAGACCTGCGTTGTACCTTCAATAATTTCACACCACCGTATCTGAACATAGTCCTTGTGATTTGTCCTGGATTGCTCATTGTAAAATCCCAGGGCATGCAGGAGCTCGTGTTGCACTATGTGTTTACAGTCACATCTCTCTCCTATAAACACTGGCCACTCTGAAGGTCCCTCACATAAGACCAGCACCTACAAGGTGAAGACTCAGACACTGCACCCATTTTGCATAATACCTTTTATGACTTGTATTCACACATTAACTCATCTGCAAGATCAAGGTAAAAGTAAAAAAACCCATATTTTTTAGAATTTCCCATCTAAGTTTTCCTGTCTTGCCCAGACTAGGTTTGCAATGCCAGAACACAAAGCAACGTGTACCTTCAGCATCCTGACACAGCCTGGCAATGAGTCCCTGTCCCAGGTGCGATTGGCCTCTTCCTCCCTTTTCTGCCTTCCGTGGAGGGCAGCGCATGCACGTTCTTGTAACGGAGGTGGTGATGGCAAAATTTATTGCTCTTCAACTCTGGGTAGCCACAGATCAACCAGTGTAGGATGGGGATACACAGAAGATGAACAGCACAGGAAAGTACATCAGGTTCCTTATAAACTCATATTCTGCATTGCCTGTTGTTTATGTGTACGTTTATCAAAGTATTTAAATAACTGACCCGATTTTCAAAGGCGCTGAGCAGTCTCCAGTGTACTCAGGATGCGCTGTCTTCTTTGGTTTGGTTCCTAAATATAGATTTAAATCCTAACTTTTCCTGTCCATACAGAAATAATTCTGTGGGTTCAAAAAAAACCACAACAAACAGAAAAAACAGCTGCCCAAAAATGCTGTGCACCAGTCTCCCCCGCATCCGAGGGCAGATCTACACTGGATTCCTCGACACAGACACTGTCTGGTGTCACCAGCTTCCTGATGGTCCTTCCCAGTAAACGGGGAGGTCCCCTGACCTAACTTTAGATATCCACAGTGCTGGCATCTGCCGCTGAGTTGGCTTCCCTGGCACCTTTACGGTCCCTGTACAGTAATAGGGATTTGGGTTTTGAGTCATCAGACCTGATTTAGACTTCTATTTTAGGGGAGATGGTTTATGGTGTGGAAGAGTCACGTCACCACCTCCCTACTGACTGCAAAGGCAACCTGCGGTGACCTGCCCAGCGGTGGAGGCTGTGGGTCAGTTAATCCCAGCCCTGCATCTGGAAGCAAGGAAGAAGCTACATGCTAACGCCAACACGCTAGTGGCAACCCCTGCCCCTAGCCAAGGCCAGAAGGAGATTATTTACTCGTTTTCCCTGAAAGACCGCCAAGAAAGGGATTCATTTCGGTAGCTAGGATGTGAATGGAAATAAAATAGTGTTTTCTTATACTAAGAGAACATCAAATGCAGATAATACCTTTGGTGAGTCTGTTTGCATTGGTTTTATCTCCACTGCAATACAAATAAGCTTGTGGACAGAAATGTGGCTCAGGTATTTATGTCCTTTGTACAAGGAAAGTGAAAACAAATGTCTCCTGAGCTGGAAAAACTATCATATCAAATAAGGTGGTACAAACCAGATTGTTAATATGAAGTTACCCGTCCAGCTTCTCAAATTTCAGGTAAGTCTGTTCTCCTTCGTGGGGCCTGAAATCAACGCAAGACTTCACCCTGAACTCGTCAAACCCCTGCAGGATAATGCCCTTGGCATTCAGATCCGAAACACGCAGCAGAGGAGAACAATAGCAGTTGTTCTGCTTTTATAGTATCTATAAACATAATTCTACATAGAAAGTATGACCAAGTGAGCACTGAAAATATGAACATATATAAAAAATTTCTACCTGGATGATAGAACTGTTAGCAGAATTCCCTGAGACTGGAGTAATTTTGTCAGAGGCCATAGGGAGAGATACTGGTTTTTATTAGATAAGCCGATAATACTGAAGGACTGAAGTTGACTTTTGGACATCCAGGGCATTGCTTAGATTCTGCTGAGGAATTTTATTGCATGTTATTATGTGATTTCAAGTATGTCGTAAACTTTGAGCTTGGGGCTTGTAAACACAGGAGACCTCCATAGGATTTTAACACTGATTTACTATTAGTTTTGACTCCTAAATTGTTCAAAAATTAAAATAGTGCCTAAAACTACATGAAAACAAGCAGGGAGAATGCTCTGAACTTATAAATTTTATAAATTTTATATAAAAACCCTTATAAAATAAAAAATTTACAAAATACCTGCATTTCCTTTCTGCCTGTGCTGAGCTGGGGCTGTTAAGAAGAGATAAAGCACAAAGATCAGCACGCATGTTCTTGAGATTAGGATTTCCTGACTTCATTGTCTAGAGATCTCAGCCAGTTACAACCATGCTAATTAAATTGGCTGCTCGCCAGCATCCGGCTGGTGACTGGGGCTGTTACCTTGAAAACAACATGTGCTGGGGCAGAGCTGTGTCGCTCTGTCTGTCCAGCACTAACAAGGGTTTTAATGCAGCGTAACTCAAAGGCAAATCAAACAAAAGCAGCCCGGAGAGCTGGGCAAAGCCAGAGTATATCTAATGCAATTAAAATAGTGCTACCATAATACAAAGCCCTATTACCCAGGCTATTAGCTGGGAAATAGGGGATGGGAAATTTCCATCTGTAGGAGGTGGTTCTTGGAGCATTCCTCTCCAGCTGTTGATGAGATCAACATGCTTGGTTTAACTTTTTAAGCCCAATCTACACTCTTGCTGATGTTGGTTTAGATCAGCAGCACATACCGGTAAGATAACATCACCTTCAAAAAGCTTCCTTCCCGTTTCTGAAATGACATCAACAACCACGTAGGCTGGAGTAACATATCAAGAACTACGGTGTGTGTTTTTTCAAAGACCACACAATTTATCAGCCTGCCTCATCAACCAGCCCATCTCGCTTTAAATGGCAACTGCCCAGAAACAAGCAAACAAATAACCATTGCCACGCTGTAACGTGCCAGTCCTCCACAAGCAGCTAAAGAGGATTTGGGGCTGAATTAAGATTTCCATAACAATTTCATAACACCAGCCCAGAGGAGATTTTATTCTTTTTTCCAGGGTTGTACCTTGAAACAACTGTGGACTTGTGAACACTGAAGTTGATATATAGGCGGAATGGATTTGTCCAGAAGTTAGGCATCTAATAGCCTAACGAGTTAGCTAACCCAGGCTAATCATCTGGGATTCCCCATAGGATCAAAGGAGAAAGACAAAGATTCTGGAGAGGGAAGAAGTTCTGTCCACCTTTTCAAACACCTGAATCTGAATTAAGCTCAGATTCGAGCAATTAAATCTAAATGCCTACACCACAGAACTCATGTGTGTGCTGCATGTCTCAAATCCCATTACAGCTGTGTGTCCACCCAGTTGCCAAAACGTAGGTGTCTGGTGCCTTTAAGATGCACGAGGGTATCCAAAATATCCACATGGGCTGGTAGATACAAAGTTTGGAGGGCTTCTTCCCCTTCTGGAGTGGTGCTGGAGGGGTGGATTTGAGCTGGGAACAGACACCTGTGTTTTAAGCAGCTGGTCCACACCTTCCATGCTTTAAAAACACAGCATTTGAGACTCTAATTTTATGGCCTTATTTTTTAAGGCACCAGATTCCCCATGCAGAGTTCAGCCCAGACCCCAGGCACTATCTGGTCCTGCTAGTGTAACTTTTTCATTTAATGTCCTTGTATAAGCACATTCCCGACACAGACAGCTCATATTCAGACCTTTTGTTATAGTAATCAGTTATATTGTCCTCACATACTTACGGAGAAAAGAAGAAGAAGAAGAAAACAAAAACAACAATAACACCAAACCCTACACCATGTTTTCGGTTCTGTCAGCGAAACCAGAGGAAACTTACACCACAGCATAAAGCACATAACGGGCAATGTCAGGAGGTGAAAACTCTCTTAAGGCAATGCTCTGAAAACCTGGGGCAGAGCTGAAGGCACTTAGGCTTCATATCTTGGTCATGTGAAACCAATGAACTCACTTAAGATAAACGCGCATCAATGAAGCAAAAGATGAATTAGAGCCACTGCCAAGATTTCTCCAGGAGCTGTGTTGCAGAAGAATGCAGTGGGGAGGGATGCAGGTTCAGTCCAAGGTTTGCTGAGCCTTCCTCAGAAGCAGTTAACTGTATTTCCAAATTTAACATAAAGATCTTAGGCTTCATATAAAATTATCCTTCTGGAAATTTCCAGGCCTTTCCATCTTCCCTTGCCAACACCAACATTTTCCGGACCTTTCTGTCCTCTGCCCTGTGCCCTGCTCCTGCCTTTCCATCTTCTCTGGCAAGCTCCAAAGCAGAGATCATCTCTCCAGAAGTAGCTGGGGTTCACCCCGTACATTTTTAATTGTCCCACAATACTTATTGTATCCGGGATGCATTTGGGATTTTTTTCACATAGGAGGAAGCTTTCATTCCCCTCTGGTGCCATCACATCTGCCAGACTTGCGGTCCCCAAATTCTAGCTCAGATGTTTGTTAACACCACTGCAGGGCAGCAGCGTTGTATCCAGTGCCCATAAGGTTGCTCTTCGCACACACACAAGAAGAGTCACTTTTTGCAGGGCTAAAGACTGTGGAGATCATCTGGCTTCACCTTAATTCTTGCACTTTTAGTCTCAGAGAAGCAGGTTACTTTCTTTAAGCACCTCTCTTGAGCTTACAAAAAATGTATATTGATAACTGCAGTGACCGTGTCTGATGTCATCTCAGTCAAGCATGCCTGGTTTTAAATGATCCATGATATTTTTGAATGATTGCATCCAAACCTAGCTATGATGTTGATGTTTTCTAGGCATTATGATAAAAAAAGGGTGGTGAAGACCTCCCTAGAACTTTTATTAAAAGACATTGGACTACCTGAATAGTTTTCATGGGAATATGTGGTAGGTACCATGTTTTCTTGATGAGATGAACTCCAGGCCTTCTGTAGAAACATTTCAATATGTTAATACTGTCGTAAGGTCCTTGGTAAAAAAAATGCAAATAACAGCATGACAATAAAATTCAAAGAATAGTGCTTGCTTTTAAATCTCCTAGAAAACAAGTGCATCATTCAGAAGAGAGAAAATTACGGTGTTTTATTTCTTGTAGCTACACAGATATTGTCTGTACTTTAATGTTTTTTCTAATTATACCACAGCATCAGCCAAGATCAGTTGGTAATTGTGATCCCATTGTGCAAGGTCCAATGTGCAAGGTCATGTACAAACCTAAAATCCATAGTCAGTCCATGCCCTACAGAGTTTAACACACCTTGCCTTATAAAAAACCACAGTTTTCAAGAGCATCTACTTTGATCTACTTTGTTTGTGTCACCCAAAGCAGCTCTTCTGAACTGAAATTCAAATATTGCAGACGGACACCGATAGCAGGTAAGGGAATAGCCCGGCACATTTACATTCCTGCACCTGCCCTGCTCTGAATAGGAGCAGCACCACACTCCCCACCACCACCACCAGCTCTATAAAGGACCCGTTCCAGACGTGGAGCTCGGGAAACAGCAGNCATTCATGGCAGTAATCTCTTCTGCCCTTCTCCTCCTCTTTTCTCTCTGGAGACACAAATGCAAGATGCAGATGAACTCGGGGAAGGACCTCAGCATGGACGCCCATGTCAAAGCCATGAAATCGATTCTGTCCTTTTTCTTCATTTACAGCATTAACTTTGCATGTTTGGTCTTGACACTGATTTATTCCACAAAGAAGGCAAATCCGGTGATGTTTCTCACTTTAGTATTTCAGTATGCTTTTCCGTCTGTTCATTCCCTCATTCTGATTTTCAGCAATCACAAACTGGAAAGGACACTGCGAAGGACTCTGTCCTGTGGGAAATGCAAGGTTTGCATGAGGTAGGACATGTCCTGAAAGCTGGAGCCTGTTAAAAATGTTGATATTATAAAAACCAAGCAATTTAATCTCTAATGTAATTCTCCAGCCAGTGTAAATAATATATATGTTCTGTCTTCACCTTCTAAGTTAAGAAAACTTCATTAAAATTCTTTGAAGTAAATCATTATGAGTTATTAGAATAATAGATCATAGAATCGGTGAGGTTGGAAGGGACCTTTAAGATCATCAAGTCCAACCATTAACCCACCCTGACAAAAACCCCTTCTAAACCATGTCCCTCAGTACCACATCTACCCTTTTCTTAAACACCTCCAGGGATGGGGAATCCACCCCCTCCCTGGGCAGCCTGTTCCAATGGTTAATAACCCTTTCAGTGAAAAAATGTTTCCTGATATCCAATCTAAACCTGCCCTGACATAACTTGAACCCGTTTCCTCTTGTCCTATCCCTTGTCCCCAGGGAGAAGAGCTCAGCCCCCATCTCTCTACACCCTCCTTTCAGGGAGTTGTAGAGGGGGATGAGGGCTCCCCTCAGCCTCCTCTTCTCCAGGCTGAACAACCCCAGTTCCCTCAGTCCTTCCTCATAAGGTTTGTCCTCCAGACCCCTCACCAGCTCCGTAGCCCTAACAGTTAAACAAGTTATTATTATCATTTGATGTAGATAATTCTTTGGGTTGAATTATTGTGAATAACAAAGTAATTTAGAGCTGGTACATGGGCTAGCTGAAAAAGGGGAACAGCAATACTGCAAACATAAAAATGCTTTGGTATTTGCGGATCGAAACCACTCAACTAAACAACATGTTTATATCTATTTTGGTTTACATTTATTTCTGCTGTGGCTTTGTACTTTGTAATATTATCATTGTCTCGCATTGGTCTATAACTTTTGCTTTTATTCATCCAAGGTGTGGGAATGACCCACAAAGGAGCAGGGAAGGAGCGTGAGGAGGAAGGAGTGGAAGAGACAATGTGTGTTATGAACTGACCGCAACCCCCATTCCCCGTCCCCTTGCGCCACTCACAGTTAGGAGGTAGAGAAGTTGGGAATGAAGGACTGAAGTTGAGCATGGGAAGAAGGGGTGGGTGGAGGTAAGGTGGTTTACTTTTGGCTTTGCTCCTCATCATCCTGCTCTATTTTCAATTGGTAATAAATTAAATCGATTTCCCCCAAGTCGGGTCTCTTTCACCTGTTGCAGTAACTGATGAGTGATTTCCCTGTCTTTATCTCAACCCATCAGCTTTCCTCACCCTGTCCTGTTCAGGAGCAAGAGGGAAGAAGCAGCTGGGTGGGGTTCTGGCCCAGGTCAACTCATCACAGCAGATAATCTAAACGTGAAATAGTTCCAGCATGAACAGAGCCAAACCTGAATCATTCTTGCTTTCACATCTCAGGCCCAAAGGAACATCTTCCCTCATGCCAAGTGCCAAGTGTGCATTTCTCATGCGTCTCAGCAGCATTTCTTTCTGCTTGTTTTAAAGCACACATGCAGAAGGAGTACATTTGCCAGGTGGATCCTTAAACCTCAGAGGCTTCCCTGAGGTCTGCAGGTCCAGATATACCCAAAATATACCCAGTGTATTGATGATAACTTTTTGACNTCAGGTGTTACGTCAGCCCTGCTGGACAGCCATTCACTCTATAAGAAGACCTGGGGATTTTTCTCTGATGTGTTTTCAAGAACAACCTTTCATAGAATCACAGAACGTGTTGGGCTGAAAGGGACCTTTAAAGGCCATCCAGTCCAACCCCCTGCAGTGAGCAGGGACATCTTCCACTAGATCAGGTCGCTCAGAGCCTCATCCAGCCTGGCCTTGAATGTCTCCAGGGATGGGGCCTCCACCCCCTCTCTGGGCAACCTG
>VXBO01008135.1:127067-208413 GCA_013400135.1 Rhinoptilus africanus
CCACCGGCACCCCCAAGTCCCTCTCCTCTGGGCTGCTCTCAAGCCACTCTCCGCCCATCCTGTATTTGTGCCGGGGATTGCTGTGACCCAGGTGCGGGACCTTGCACTTGGCCTGGTTGAACTTCATGAGGTTGGCACAGTCCCACCTCCATGAATCATGTTGATGCAAGCAGAGGGGAAGTGAGGCAGACACACCAGAGGAGGGGAAGCAGACACATAAAAGATGTCAGAAGTCACAGAATCACAGAATCACAGGGTTGGAAGGGCCCTCTGGAGATCATCTAGTCCAACCCCCTGCCAGAGCAGGGTCACCCAGAGCAGGGGGCACAGGAACGCGTCCAGGCGCGTTTGAATGTCTCCAGAGATGGAGACTCCCCCACCTCTCTCAATACAAACAGCTGCCCAGTGCTGGCATGGCATGGAAAACTGCTTTGGGTCAAATTTAATTTTTTTTATGATTGAGAAGTGAAACAGTCAAAAACGCTTTTGCCATGGAAAGTGTTGATGAGCAGAGGGATCGATCAGGACCAGTTCCACAGCATTCCAGCGAGTACAGACATGGAAACGGCTGGGGCCACTGCTAAAAATAAGTCAGTGCTCTAACTGTCTTGGCAGTCACAGATGTCTGAAAGTAGCAACAAGGGAGCACGTTTTCCCTTCTACTGGGCCAGGAATGGTAGATACAGGCTGTTAGACCCATGTGTCCAGTAAAAGGTCAACATCAGCGTCTCCCCTTCAGCCAGAATTCACTACACCGCACTCCCAAAGAAAAGAGAGAGGCACCACCAGAGGCTGTGAGCCCCTGTACGGCCCCCTGGTTGACTCAGGACCAGATGCAAAAAGAAAAAGCCACAGATGTCACCAGAGTGAGCAGAACCACAGTCCTAGATGCTTTCATGAATCAATTAGGAGCAAAACCCTTTCCCTCTGAGACGAGATGGGCAACTGCTGTCATTTCTGTAAATGTATACTTTTCAGTGGGTTAGATTATTAGCATATTTAAACTACTTCTGCAGTTTCCTATATTTGAGATCTGATTTACATATAAATGCAGACAGATAGAAGCACTTCTACCTGCTTCCTATTAATGATGGTATTTCCAGCACATCACAAAATGCATTCTTGTGCCCTCTCCTGTTCATCCGTATTTCATCCTGAAGATGCACCTGAGATCTGCCAGTGTCTTTGCTCTTCATTGCAAGTTCTCAGTGGCACCAAATAGTCCGGGCACACTACTGCTTCCTCCCTTTTTTTTTATTTTTCTTTTGAGTAGAGCATGTGTAGTTGTCCCGAGAACATGGAGGATTTCTCTCAAGCTCTTCTTTCTTGAGTTCCCAGTCTTCATCCCTCTGGTCTAAGGGGATTCCTTTCATGGCGGCTGTCCTGCGATAGTTTCTGCTCTCCACCTCTGCTCTGGGGAAGAAAGAAAGGGTGCATCTTCAGATATCAAGCAGAGTACAATCACACCGTCATTCATGAGTGGCCCATCTACAGGATCAAGGAGATCTTGTATTCATATGGTCAAAAGACTGTTTCCAGCAGTACATGAAAAAACACTAAGGATCATCCCAAATCCAACAGCATTCATCACCCCAAGTGTCCGGGTACTCAGTGAGAGTTGAGCTGAAGTGGGAAACCTTTGGTAGGGATCTACAGTGAGATCAGACTTTTACCAGTGGAATCATAATTGTAAACATAAAAAGCTCTTGAAGACTCATCTTGTAAATTTGTGTACTGTTATGCACATTTAATGCAACTGTACATGGCATATTAACTCACTGCAACTGCAACATTTCCATTTTCTTTTATTTTTTGTACTGCTCATTCATAAGTACTAGAAATTCTTAATACCAAAACATCAACTCTGAAGATGACTGAAATTTGGGAGGATTTGTACATAGTTATTCGCTATAGATGACTTTCTAACCTCAGAAATCATCTAATCCTAATCAAATTCAGCCCCAAAATTTTCTAAACTTTGCATTCAAATTCAGAACTAAACTTCACAGTTCATCCCTCTTTCTGTGGGTTTTCTTTTAAAATAATAATTTGAATTAAACAGTGTCATAGAAATAAGGCTGTGCTGCAGAGGTTCAAATTTTGCACAGGAAAACACTATGGAGAAGATACCATTTTCACCAGTCCAATATCTCCATTCACAAAGCATTCACAGCTCTCCTCTGGTTGCTGGGGTTTTTAGCTGTGTTTTTCAAGTGAGCTCCATGATTTCAACAGTGTGAAACCTGTGGATGTCAACCACTGAACCACCATCCATCCAAATCCTTGGATTCCTAAGTCAGCGGTGAGTTTGCTCTTGGCGTCTGTGATTTTCCAAAGTCCTGATATTTTTTACAATATTCATATATTTTCTACTAAACAAACAGAGTCCCAGATCTTCAGTGAAAGACACTGTACAAGTTAACCTGAAAATAAACATGTTTCACTGGAGTTTTCCTTATGGCCTTGAAATATCGATGGTTTTTTGTTACACTTCCCATTGCAAACATCCAAAGCAAATTAAAAGCCACTTTCATCAAGGCCAAAATTCTCCTTTGAGGAGTAGAATTTTTTTTTTTCTATCATCTCAGTTATGATTTTGTTAATCACAGCTCTTAGATATTTTTCCTACTAAGTGCTGTTAACTTTCTTTATAATCTTTACACATGCCTGGCAATGACACAGACAATTATTTTGGAAAAAAGTGACCCCAAACTAAAATACAGATAGCAACTTTTTGCATTTTGTAGACACCAAGGCATTTTAAAAGAACGAGTACATCTATCCTTCACCTCCAAGTCACACAACATAGGGTCATGGAATGGTTTGGGTTGGTAAGGACCTTTGAAGATCATCTAGTTCAAGTCACTGAAAGTTTCTTTCAGTTCTTTCAAGAATCAGCAAAGGTGAAACCTCAGGCCTTCTTTTCTTTCCCACATCCGCGGTAAACAGGAGAAAGTACTGAAAAGACAGGAGCTGCTGTGCTGGGTTGACCTTGGCCATCTCCCAGATGCCCACTCAGCTACTCTGTCACTGTCCCTCCTCAACAGGATGGGGGGAGAACGATGGAAAACCTTTTGGGTCAAAATAAAGACACTGAGACCACTTATCAATTGCTGTTGTGGGCAAAACAGACTTGGGGAAAATCAATTTAATTTATTGACAATTGAAAATAGATTAGGATGATGAGGAACAAAGACAAAACTAAACCATCTCCCCCTTACCCCCTCTTCCTCCCAGGCTCAACTTCACTCCTTCATTCCCAACTTCTCTACCTCCTCCCACGAGGGGTGCAGGGGGATGGGGAATGGGGGTTGTGGTCAGTTCATAACGCATTGTCTCTTGCACTCCTTCCTCTTCATGCCCTTCCCCTGCTCCAGTGTGAGTCCTTCCCATGGGCTGGCAGCCCTTCAGGATAAGACAGGTCCAGCATAGACTCTCCATGGGCTGCAGCTCCCTCAGGGCATGTCCACCTACTCCAGCAGGGGGTCCTCCACTGGCCGCAGTGTGTTTATCTGCTCCACCATGGTACTCCATGGGTTGCAGTGGAATCCCTGCTCTGGAACCTGGAGCATGTCCTCTTCCTTCTCTGCCGCTGCCCCTGGTGTTGCAGGGCTGTTTCTCACGCTTCTTCCCTCGCTCCTCACTTTGCCCTTTCTTACATATGTTTTCCAGAGGAGCCACCAGTGTCGCTGATGGGCTGAGCTGTGTCCTGGGGTGTGCATGGCATGGTACAGCCCTGATGTCTTTTCACAGAGACCCTCCCCTCTCCGCACTCCCACTGCCAGCATCCAGGCATGGACACCCCAACTTGTGCATCTTGTCCAAGAGAAGACAAACCCTTTTCTCCTACTGCAGAGGTCTGGTTTTGTAGGTACTCAGTATTTATGGAGCTCTGTCAAAAATACCACCAAACACTGGGGAAAAAAATGCCCCTTTTTTCTGTAACACAGCAGCACTGTCACATGAGCACAACGCTGTCCTCGCCGAGCTCCACGCAGATGTGCTGCATAGCATGGGCTTACTATATAAATGTGTATGTATCATAGAATCACAGAATCACAGAATGTGTTGGGCTGGAAGGGACCCTTAAAGGTCATCAAGTCCAACCCCCCTGCAGGGAGCAGGGACATCTTCCACTAGATCACATTGCTCAGAGCCTCATCCAGGGATGGGGCCTCCACCCCCTCTCTGGACAACCTGGGCCAGTGTCTCACCACCCTCAGTGTAAAGAACTTCTTCCTAATGTCTAATCTAACCCTGCCCTGCTCTAGTTTAAACCATTGCCCCTCCTCCTATGGCTACATGCCCTTGCAAACAGCCCCTCCCCATCCTTTCTGTAGCCCCCTTTACGTACTTGGAGGCTGCTATAAGGTCTCCCCTGAGCCTTCTCTTCTCCAGGCTGAACAACCCCAACTCTCTCAGCCTGTCCTCACAGCAGAGGGGCTCCAGCCCTTGGACCATCTTCGTGGCCTCCTCTGGACCCGCTCCAATAGGTCCATGTCCTTGTGCTGAGGGTCCCAGAGCTGGACACTGTACTCCAGGTGGGGTCTCACAAGAGCAGAGTAGAGGGGCAGAATCACCTCTCTCCATCTGCAGGCCACGCTGCTTTTGATGGAGCCCAGGATGCGAGTGGCCTTCTGGGCTGCCAGCGCACATATATTCACATACACACACAGAAACACGTGTGTGTGTATATGCATATATTTATATACACACACATATGTGTAGGTACATGTGTGTGTGTATAGATATGCCCTGGGCTTAGATAGCAGGAGCTGTTGGTGCAGTTTCTACACACTTTGCAGAGAGGCTGGCAGCAGCAGGCACAAGCCACGGGTCTCCGTGTCACCTCAGCGCCATTGCCAGCAGCTCTCACAGCACCCAGGGTAAAGCTCTTCTTGTGCAAAAAATTTAAAAAAAAAATAAATAAAAAATTATGATGCAAATTACACATTTGTTACTCAGAAGCAGCTGTGTTTTGAAGGCTGCTTCCTGTTCTTTGCATGTCCATGCAAACCTCGGTGAGTGGTACAGATACTCTGTAGCAGAATATTCATAATATTTACATGTTAATAATATTTACCTGTCGATACATGTAATATTTCCATGTTGATGTTAAATTTCCATGTGGATGCAAACAGTGCCCAGCTCAGAGCAGTCCCTCAGCCCAGACATACGTCCATGAAGCCCCTGGGGTCAGACACACAGTGTGGGAGGATCACGGTGGTGCTAGAGGGGGCTGAACTGGGATTCAGGAAAGATTTGGATGCCCTAGCCCTGTTCAGACGTGCACGTCAGCCCTGCACTTGGCACAGGCTGTTATTTTAAAAATTGCCTTTTCTCTCTTTTTTGCATGACAGGCAAATACCGCAAGCAGAGGGTGACGCTCTGTAGCAAAATATCCCCCATATTTACATAGACACCGTGAGCGGAGGGCAGACCAACTCCGTGCGCTTCATTTTCTGCCCACAGCACACATCAGAACTGCCCAGCTCCCGCCAGAGCCCCGCACCCAATGCCTGACCATGGATGTCTCCTCTAGGACCTTCTGCACACCTGAAGGAGCAGAAGGTAATCTGCAATATACTAAAAATGCCAGTAATTCCTCCTAGTTACCTCCAAGTCTGTTGATGGGAGAAGGTGAAACCATTGCAGGAGGGTGAAGGCATCCACTGCTGTGATCAATTAGAGTGGGTGGGCTTTGAAAAAGGGTTCCTGAGCCCTAGTGATAAACTCTTGGCTGCCTACGTGCTATGTTATGGCTGTGAGGAGATCATACAGGCTTGGTGTGCCTTATGAAATGTCCTAGGCCTGGGCATTCGAAGCATCTTCCCAGTTAATTAAGTTCTCCCAGCCACGCAGCTGCAGGTCAAGTCAGGCCAACACGTGGCCCTCAAAGACACGTTTTCCACCTTGAATTCACCATTCCCCTCAGGAAACCTTCCAGCAGCTACAAGGGAAGCCTGGTGGCTCAGAGCAGGGTGAGCATCCTGACAGTCACCCTGTCAATCGTCCTTTCAATCATCCTTCCAGCTGCCTCCACCAGCGCAGGAGTCTCCCTCCGCCGCGGGGGTCTCCCGTCGGCATCATCCTGGCAATTCCCCGACTCTTACCCGTCACCTCACCGCTGCTGCCCGGACAGGAGCACGGCAAATGCTACAGGCTTGGCCGGATTCGCTAAGCGGGATTTAATGGGGACAGTAGTGCAAAAATGACAGCGCTGAATAGGTAAGCGATTGCCATAAATGATTAACCCAGGGCAACAAGCCTGCAGACCTTTCACTCTCTAGGATGGACAATATCTACCTCTTCTGATACAGAAACTAAGCAAGCCAGGCACTGAGAACAGAAAAAAAAACAAAACAGAAAACCCTCCTCTGGAAGAAATTACCCTGTTCTCAAAGAACTGGCAAACCTGAGGTTATCCCAGCTAGGGTCTAGGTAGTAAAAAACCTAACCTGCAAAATTTAGATATTAGCTGCTTGTTTTTTACATTTCTTTAAACTGAAGGACTAAGGGAAATAAGAGCTGACTGTTCTGTGTGGAATAGTGATGGTTTTCTCCATCAACAGCGAGGCTTCAGCTGTAAGGTGTCCTGGGTGTGGGGTGGGCCGGTGAAATGCAAAAATCCCATCAGCTTCCACAATAGCAAGGGCTTAGAAACAGGAATGGGTGGCTCCCCTAGAAAGTTTTTTGGGCTCTACAGGGGGATTTTGCACGGTTTGGGTGTCTCTTCCTATGGAAGGACAGTGATGCTGTGTCAAGATTAAAGGTGGGCGTGGAGCGTTTCACCAGGAACCAACGAGCTGTAGGAGCACAGCAAAAGGACGGCAGCACCCACAGAAAGCTTTACGCGGATTAATGAGAGGTGGCGTTTGGTAGGCACTGGCCACCTCAGATGTTTGCCCATTTTGAACTTGGCAGCTCTTGTGCTGAACTGGCAAGCGGGGACTTTGAGTTGGATACGTGCCTGTAAAAAAGTGCGTGATTTCTACAGTCTTGAGAATGTGAGAGTGGTAAAAAAGGTGCCAGTTAAGGACTAGGGTGTAAGTTCACAGGAAAACCCAGGAGAGGAAAAGCCTTTAGGGCCTCTCAGCATCTCAGGTTCCAGCATGTGCAGGTTTCACAAGCAACGTACTGAGATGCCAGGAAATGTGTGGGACTACAATAGGCGCTGAAGAAGCTGGTTAGCCTCTGGCCATCTGCCCCACTGCTTTAGAGAGACGGAGGCGTGGGACGCAGCTCACACCTCTGGAGAGCAGCACCCTGATCCAGGGAAACAGCTTTGCGAGGATGAAAATATCCGTGAGCCAAATCAGTGGCTGAAAAACAGGAATGGTAATTGGGAACCCTTTAAAAGCATATTACATGTTGCATGTGGGTGTCGCAGTGATAACTGTAAACACTTAAGACAATAAGGAGTTCTTCAAAATTCAGAAGATATAAGCAGCCATCCTATTAACCGATCAAATGGTATCATTTTCAATAATTACGTAAAAAAAAAAAGAAAAGGATGGTTGTGTTTGTTACTACAAGAAAAGCCAAGTGATATACATACACTAACAGCATCTGCTAAAGAGCTGTTCTTAAATTCAACCTGTGTATTTGGTGTTCACCACTCCAAGGGGTTAACACTTGTTAGTTCTTGCTTTCTTTTCCATTGCTTAATAATCGCTCTGTAATATCCTTATAAAAACAATGATGTCATGAAGTGGTAACGACTTTGAAAACACACCAAGGCAAACCACAGAAGGCAGTGGAAGGAATGAGTGTCTTCCCAATGGCTCCCTTGAGACAAAGATCCTTATTTGCTTATCTACTACTTGTGCTCGATGGCTTGAATAGGCTTCAGGTGAAAAGATAAGTAACACGCTCATTTTCATTCTGGTCCTCTCTACAGCAGCCAATTTAATTCTCATTGCTGGAGCCCCGTCAACCGTGGCAGTGGGACCGGCCATCGCTACTCACGTTTCTAAGAACCTGGAGCAGTCTTGGTGACCGTAGATTTCCGCAAGCCTCTTGGGAGTGTCGCCGAAGAGGTCGGCCGCATCCATGGCAGCGTGCAGGGAATGGAGGGTGCGGAGCACCCCCAGTCTCCCGGACTCGGCAGCAAAGTGAGCCGGCGTCCAGCCCACGTCGCTCCGCAGGCAATGCCGGGCACCGTGGTCCACAAGGAGCTTGACCAGCTCCGACTGCCCTGGCGTTGGGCAGCAAAACAGGGAGAGAAGATGCACCTGTGTTAGGCTTTAGACTTTCAGGATGCTGTACATGGTCACACGCACTCGATCATAACTTTCTCAGTCATATAGTGATGGATCTTACCCACTATAGAATCATAGAATCATAGAATCAGTGAGGTTGGAAGGGACCTTTAAGATCACCAAGCCCAACCATTAACCTGCCCTGACAAAAACCCCTTCTAAACCATGTCCCTCAGTACCACATCTACCCTTTTCTTAAACACCTCCAGGGATGGGGAATCCACCACCTCCCTGGGCAGCCTGTACCAATGTTTAATAACCCTTTCAGTGAAAAAATGTTTCCTGATATCCAATCTAAACCTGCCCTGACATAACTTGAACCCGTTTCCTCTTGTCCTATCCCTTGTCCCCAGGGAGAAGAGCTCAGTCCCCATCTCTCTACACCCTCCTTTCAGGGAGTTGTAGAGGGGGATGAGGTCTCCCCTCAGCCTCCTCTTCTCCAGGCTATCTGTCCATTTCATTTATAAAATAAATGATACACATCGGAAAATGCTGATTTTTTTTTTCAATGATGTAGACTGCTTCCAGAAGCATTTTGCAACAAACCCGACACTAAAACAAAAAAGCTTTCTACTAATTTCTCAACAGTACATCTTAATTAGTCGTTCACTAATTGGCTCTTAACTATTTTGTTGTTTCAATTTGTTTTTTTTAATTCAATACAAAATAAAATGTAAACGTTAAAAAAAGTTGGAAAACCTGTGAACAGCTTTACTAAAGCAAGGGTTTGTTTGACAGGAGGTGGAGAAATTACTTGTTTTCATTCACCTGCACATTTTTCTAACTTGTGGAATGGCTTCAAGAAGCAAAAAAAGTTTTTTCTGCCCCACTTCCCACTGCCTTTCCTGAGCTAGGTCATTCCCAATGGCACCAAGGCCATGCCAGCCTCTCACCATCCTTTCACAATAACCTATTGCTATGGAAATGTGCTTTTCTTGCTTATCATTTTGAATTTATCTGAGATGGTCACAGCACTTATAAATCCTCATTCCCCGATTTCATGCTTTGACAATCTATATTTTTAATCACATATTAACTTTTTGTATATTATATTGATGTATAGAATCATAGAATCATAGAATCCTAGGGGTGGAAGGGACCTTAGTAGATCATCTAGTCCAACCCCCTGCCAGAGCAGGGCCACCTTAGAGCAGGTTACACAGGAACGCGTCCAGGTGGGTTTTGAATGTCTCCAGAGACGGAGACTCCACCACCCCCCTGGGCAGCTTGTTCCAGTGCTCTGCCACCCTCAAGGGAAAGAAGTTCCTCCTCATGTTTAGGTGGAACTTCCTGTGCTCAAGTTTGTGCCCATTACCCCTTGTCCTATCACTGGGCACTACTGAAAAGAGCCTGGCCCCATCCTCCTGACACCCACCCTTCAAGTATTTATAGGTGTTAATTCATGTATATCTATATATACATGAAACAGCTTTTTTTAAGTAGCTCAGTTCCTCTTTTTTTGCTGCCCAAATGAGTAACCAGGGCAAAAGGAAAGCACAGTGTCAAGTGCAAACCAGTAAACCGCACACTTGATTTCTGAGCAAAGACAGATGCCATGATGTGAGATCCCAACGTGTAACACGCATGGGTCCAGTTTCAGGAATTACACTGTGTACAATTATACATTATATAGTGTTGCATTAATCTGTTCTGGGGGTTGCAAAGAGTTATTTGACTTCAACAGACACTTCTGATGTCGAAGGACCAAATGGGAGCTGCAAACAGCTCGGGTCCTGTGTTGTTCATTCGACCAGATGGGATAAAGGGAGAGCGATGTAAAACACACTGTAATTATTTTGTTCCATTGGGTTTGATAAGTAGCTGGTATAAATTCAGTGGGTTTGACTTTCTGCTCTTTTGTGCAGGCATACATGGGAAATAACTCCTCTGCACTGCATGAAGCCACCTCTTCGAAAAGTAATGTGCGGGACAAGCAGGCATGCTATAGGTGCATGTCATGTAATTTGTAAATTTTCTCACGTGACAGCAAAAAACGCTAAAAAATCACTTTGATGGTAATTCCATACATTATTTTGAAGGTAAAGTTCCCATTTAAATTGGTATTTTTCTCTTTTTCCTCATTAAGGATAAAAGGATCAGATATGAGCCGTGACTCTCACCAGTGTTAATTGCCATCATAGCAAGCCATAATTGCAATCAACATCACCTGTTAGGATGCTAACGCTGTGGTTCGCAGGAGTAACAGAGCAGGGAGTGCCCTTACCTTTCGCTGCAGCCCAGTGCAGCGGGGTCCTGTCGTGCCAGTCAACATCCTTGTGATTTGGGTCGCAGCGCCCTGTCTTCAAAATCTCATCCACCAGGTCATAGTCCCCCAAGGCCACGGCTTCGTGGAGCTCTGTCATGCTGCGCACCTCAGAAAGGCGCCTCAGCAAGGGTGGTCATCGTCTAGTGGGTGCTCACTGGGGTATCAGCTCCTTTCAAGCGCAATTTGAACAGACCAAGCAGCATCTGGATCAAAAATGAGACATTCACTGTGAGAAACCAGTATTTATCCAAAAAAAAAAAAAAAAGGAATGATACAAAGGAAAAAAAAAATTATCATCAAACAATCACAGTCTGATGGTGATGTTTAATTTACAGTCATGAAAATCTGGTACAAAGTGCAGCCCTTTATATAAAGGACAAAAGCACCTTGCGTTTCTCTGGGATGTTGCTAACGAACAGCCGGCTCAGGCCAAACATTTGCCACAGGTCTGTTGGTACTCACTTGCCATGGAAACTGGCTCCTCCCTTGCCCAAGCTGCGGATCCATTAGTGGTGGCCTTTTATTGCCATGAAAGAAATGGCTGGGCAGCTGTATTCCGATCTTCTTTGGTGCAAATAATGTGGCTATGCCTTGCTGCTTAAAAATCTCATCTCCGTGGCCCTGCTTTGCACTTTCCGGTCCCATACAACAGACCCCCACCAAGAAACACAAGCGGATCTTTGGCCCCTGCAAGGCTGTGGATTTCAATAATTACACCTGTGGTAAGGGATATTTCCTAGCTGTTCTGCTGGCAGGGAATTTAAGCAGCTTGCAAGGATCACTATGGTACCCGCAGTGATGGAAATACTGCAATATTTTCTCCAGTCTGGCCTTGCGGAGAGAAAACTTGTATATTCCTGTATCAACAGCTAGGCTTAAGCTAATTAGTCCAGTCCCCCTCATAAACCAGAAGAGTTTTAGGGCTTGCTCCAGCTTTTGCATTGCGTTTACTTCATGGAGTAATTTTCACAGATTGAAAGAATGTGATTTCCGTGTTCAGCGTGTTGGAAAGGACCAACATTGGAGCCTGGAGAGGCCGAAGTGATGGAAGGTTTGCAACTGCAGGGGCTACATCCTGGGGCCATTTCCCCGCTCTCAACTTCCATAAACATCCCAACCACATCCCAAATCCAGACTGGAAGGACACACCACCATCTCTGCCTTGCTTTCTTGTAAGGAAAAGATGAGATACAAAGGTCAGAAGGAATCACAGCCTGCTTCAGCAGGTTCCCTGCCTTAGGTGGTTGGACTGCATAGATCAGATCCAAGAGAAAGACCCATACATGACTTCTCTTGACTATTACTTCTGCATGTCTGGGAATATCTGAATATTTTAAAATGTATAATGAATTTTGGGGGTCCTCAGTGGGCCACAAAAGTATCACTGGCTTTGGCATGTCTCTGTTACTGTAACCACTCACGCACCACCTCCTCCTCCTCATTGCCTCTCACTAACCTGGAAGAACCTGTTCCTTTAGATTAAAGAGAGGTCTTCACAGTTGTTCTCCAAGACCTTTCGTCGGCATTAAATCTATCCTGAAAACGTTACACTTTAATACATGCAGCCTGTCACTGAAAAGAGTGCTGGACAAAAGTACAGAAAAGAAGAACTTTAGACCTTTTCATGCAACTTTTTTATTATTTCCCAAGGAAATGCCAAAAAAAAAAAAAAATCTCCACTCTTAAAAATATAGCTTAAATTTCAAGCACCTTTGTCCTCTGCTAGCTTCAGATCATACCCACACACATACAGGCAAAGGGAGAGGAAGAAGATCCCACCCTAGGATCTCACCAGCTCTCCAAGGAGATGCTCCACGGGTGCAGCTTCATAAACAACGGAGGCCAAGCGAAGTTTTGCCTTCCCTCCCACCCCTGCTGCCTCCCTTTGCCAGCCTTGAACCTCACAGGGCTCTTTCATCAGCTGGACCAACCTGCTGATCTCTCAGAAAACTAATCTTTTATTATTGCTGCTGGTTTCAGGGTTAATTCCCTAAATTTGGTGTTACTGAGGGGGCAAATGCTGGGGCTGTGCAAAGGACGGGAGAGGATGGATAAGCCTTTTCAGCAGGTTCCTGTGCTTGATCCACCTTAAACCGCTCCAAAAGCTGCCCTCAAAAGTGGGACCGGCTTCCTTAGTGGGTTGTTAACCCCTTCTCATAAGGCCAGAGGAAAAAGAGTCGGATTTTTATGGAGGGAGTTGAGACAAAAGTCTCCCCTCCTCGCCCCACCGTAAGCATTGCAGCTCCCCCAGGGAATGTTGCAACGCGGACGGGGGAATTTTCTCACGGGGATCCCGGTGCTCGATCCAGCCGCCACACTTGGCAGCGCAGCGAGGAAAGCCAGAAATCCACAGCTACATGCAAACAAGCCCGTGTCTCAACCCGTCCCTGCCCTGCAAAGGCACAGCCTGGCATCTCGGCAGCCGCAGGCTCCTCTGGGGTGTGCAGTGTTTTTTCGGGATGGCTCCATGCCGGAAACTTGTTTTCCAGGTCCGGGGAAGATCTCTCTCAGAAAGATTGTCTCATCTGAAAACTAAGGCAAAGTTTGGTCCCTCCCCTTCGGGGAGAGCCCGGCAGTGGGTCTGCCCGCGAGAGAGACGTCCTCCTGCGGGAACAGCCGCCTCTCGCCTGGCTCCAGAGGGCCGTGGGCGGCCAAAGGGTCCATCCTGCTCCTCCGGCCAGCGGGACAGCAGCAGAGGGCGGCCGGGACACTGCACTCCGGGTACGTTGAGCGCCGTGTGCTGCTAAAGCTGGGAAAAAAAGGGTTTGGGGAAAGCACAGAGAGGAGCGACGGTGGTGCAAGGGGCATTTGTTTGTCGTGCAGCTTGTTGATGGTCCCGCTCCTTGGCTTCAGCCCAAAGCCTGTCTCCAGTGGGGGCTCACACCCTGCTCCGGGGCTCCCGCTTCTCCGCTTCCTCCTTTCCAGCCCCTTATCCGGCCCCAAATCCCTGCGTGTCCCTGCGGAGGGATGGGATTCGCTCCGGGTAAGCTGCAGGGGGGGGACGTGGTGACGTGCCCTTTCCCCACTGCCTGTACGGACGGTGCTCCGGGAAACGGTGAGTTGAGTTTTTCCCACAGGGAAAAGTAACCCCCCTCCTGAGACAGACGTGCCCAGCGTGGGATGGGAAGCAGCAATCCCAGGCTGCAGCAGGGGAAACTCAGACTAGATGGGAGGGCAGGAAAAAAATTCACGGTGAGGGTGGTTAAACCTCACTTCAGGCATCCACGGAGACATGCAACACCGAGGCAGCCCCACGCGTGCCCTGCTTTGAGCAGGGGTTTGAACTAGGTGACCTCCAGCGGTCCTTCCTGACCTAAATTCTTCTGGGAGGCTGAGGGGGACACAGAGCAGGAGGTTTTGGGTGCTCTGCCCACACAGTGTTTATCTCCCCCAAACCTGGCATCTGCCGGGCATCCCTGTGTGGGACCCTACGTCCTGGCTGCTGCTAGAGCCGGAGGGGGGAGAGATGGTGGTTTAGGACGTGGTTCCCCCCCAATGTGTTTTAAACCTGATGAGCTCAGACATAAGTGACGAGGTGGTGGACTGTAACATTAGATGAACCCGCCGGGAGAGCTTGCCTGTACTTTGCCCCGTGACGCAACCATCTGAGCCTCTCTGGGAGCAGCAGGTGGTGGCTCTTCGGGGTAGGGACCGAGGGCAGCAATGCCATCCTGACTTCCATGTATTAACCCCGTTGACAGGATTTATGAGATCCGAGAAGCTGTTGTGACTTACTGCTGGGGACGCTCAGGTTCCTCCAGTGGTCATCCCTAGGAGAAAACTGGAGATGCTCAAACCTCCATCTCTGGCTGCCGTTAGCGGTTGGACTCCCCTTTTTCTCTGCCTGCTGGAAGTGAAACACTTTCTCCCTTCAAAATCAGCTAATATTAGGGGGAGAGGGACCTTTCTGCAATGGAGTTGTGCTTGCAGGGAAGTGAGAGAGGACATTCCTGCTCAGGGAGGTACACTTGGATGTGGCCCTTGGATCCATAAGCTCCACGTTTATGGGAAGACTGAACCCAAGTGGCCCCTCCTGCTGACTCCAAAGCTGATGTCTGTTGCTTCCACCCGAAATCCCCACATCCCCACCACACAGCAGACAGGTTTTCCACCACCCAGGTCCTGCTTCAGGCCCAAACCAGCAAGAAAAGGGTGAGAAACTTTGATTCATTGCTGAAAAAAGGGCATTTTAGAGCAGGGGCCAGAACTGGGGCTCTTAGGCAAATGCTGTCATAACTCTTAGGGGTGCTTTTTCCCCTAGACTCAGTGGATGTTGGAATGTTTTGGTACGTGGAGTAGGGACTATGAGGTGATCCCATGACCTGGTGATGAGAAATGGCTCTTTGGTTCAATCTCCAGTGCCAAATCAGGCAGGAGATGTACTCAAAACAGAGGACTCGGAGTTCAAGAGGGGTCAGCGTCACCTCCACCTTGTTGGGAATATCTCACTGGAGAGTGCGACCGAGACGAGTGCATGGAAGTGCCCTGAGATGTGGCTGGGAGACCCTGGCCTAACCCAGGATGCAGGAGCGTCACTCGGAAGTCTGGGAATTGCCCAGCTGCACCTTTCTTCTCTCAGTCTCCATTTCCCATCTTGAGAAGGGGGATGTACTGTCCCTTCCCCAGCCGTGTGTGCCGTCTGTGCTCGTGGTGATGTGCTGCTGAGGTCAGCATCTCCTCTGCACTAAGCCACAACCAAGATGTCGGATGGCAGCAGCCTACAAAACATGCAGTATGCTTGTTTACTGGGGGAAAGTAAAAGCAGCTCAGAGCAGTAGAAAAATAGACATTTGCATTGCGGTGACAGCCTCAGCCATTTACACCCCACCACACAAAAGGCGTCAGTGTGAAGGACTCTTTCCTTCAGCTCCCCCACATTCCCCAAGCACAGCTCCCCCGCTTTGGCAGCCTTCAAACAAAGGACGAGCCAAGGCCAGGGAGCGGGGGGGGGGGGGANAAAGCCGTAGGCTCTGATAAAACCTCCCTGACTGCTGCTCACTGTCCAAGTCAGAAATCCTGCCTGGGAACTGCTTGCTGTTTGCTCTGAAGGCTCTTGCACTGCCCAGAGCCCCCCATGGCCCCTTCCTCCCTTGCTAGAGAAGGCGGCACCTCTCCAGCCCCCAGCGGCTGGGATGCTCGGAGGTGACAGGTTTTGTCAGGCATGGGAACAGCTCGCCCTGACACCAGCACCATCCTCCTTCTCCACCAGCAACATCCCATGAGCTTCACGGAGAAGCTGAGCTGCCTGAGGAACAGCAAACCCATCTCAGAAGGTGCTGGGAAGAAGCAGGGTGACAGCCGTGACCCCGTCCTGCCAACTCATAGAAATAAGCTCTCCCGCTGCAAGCCCCCAGAGCCTGGAGAGTTTGCAAGATCTGTCCCCAAGAAGAGCAATTCTGGACCACCTCCTTGTGCCACAAAGCCAGAGACGATTTATACTCACATTGAATCCAGCCTTGGAATTTAAAAAAAGCCTCCGTGTTTATCCAAGTGCCAGGAAAGGCTGTCAGAGCTGCTTCCTGCGCCCTTTCAGTCCCCAGGAACCACCCGGCCACAGCACATTGGCTCTGGCAAATAAACTCGAACCCACGAACTAGAGGCAAAAACACGGTTAAACACGGGGAAGCCATCACCCACCAGGCTGCATTTACGTGAGCGTGCTGCTGTCAGATGTAACTTCTATTTTCAGACCGAGACAACGCTCTGTTTATCGCTCTGGAAGCGGACCCGGGTCTCCTCCTCCGAGGGGTGCGTGGGCTCCAGCTATGAAAAATCTAGGAGCAGGACACGCATCTCAGGTCTCAGCTACCATAAAACCAGCAAGACCACGGTACTTCCAGAACTAAGACACCTACAGACAGACGAAGACACAACCTGACGCCTTTCTTAAAAGCCCCTAAGGATTTGATTTCTAACACCACAGAAGGAGAGCGGGGCTGATGGATGCTGTTATCCCACAGCACTCATAGGGAAATCAATTAGCTACTATTGTCATAGTGTAATTTAACAGCCTACAGGGTTTTGCGTTGTTTCTCTTCTGCTGCGGATGCTGGAGGTGCAGAGATGAATGATGAGAAGTTGGTTTAGGACCAAAAAAAAGTTTGTTTAGGGACGGGCCCAGAGAGTGGTGGCCAACGGAGTTAAATCCAGTTGGTGGCCAGTCATGAGTGGTGTTCCCTGGGGATCGGTGCTGGGGCCGGTTCTCTTTAATATCTTTGTCAATGATCTGGACGAGGGGATTGAGCGCACCCTCAGTAAGTTCGCAGATGACACCACGTTAAGCAGGAGTGTTGATCTGCTGGAGGGTAGGATGGCTCTGCAGAGGGATCTGGACAGGCTGGATCCATGGGCTGAGGCCAATGGCATGAGGTTCAACAAGGCCAAGTGCCGGGTCCTGCACTTGGGTCACACCAACCCCGAGCAGCGCTACAGGCTCGGGGCGGAGTGGCTGGAAAGCTGNCATACGGTTCAGTGATGTTTTTTGTCAGAGTTAGGGTGATGGTTGGACTCGATGATCTGAAAGGTCCCTTCCAACCTCAGCAATTCTATTATTCTGTGACTCTAAAAAGAACAGGCTGATGATATAAACTACAGAGTCTAAAGGCTGGAGGTTTGAGATCTCCTTTTCCTGCTATTTCTTCAAGGGCTGGACAAACCTGGCAGAGCAGCAGTTTAGCATTCGAGTAGAAAAACACCCCGCAGAGGGCACGTCACCGTGCTGGTATTTAAATTCCCCAACAAGAGTAAAGCAGAGCAAATACACTATTTTAACCCGCACTTGAATTAGGCACCTTCCGAATTTCCTAAGAAATAATGACATTGTTCTAGATGAAAGCTGGAAAGGTGTTTAAGACAAGTCACACTTCAGGTGTGAAACGTCTTCTCAATTTTTATTTATTACCATAAGGAAGGTGCATGCCCTGAGAAAAAGGTTAAGGTGTTACTGGTGATGTTTTACTGAAACAAATCCAAGTATAAACAGGAGCAGTTCCTAGGATAAGCAAATGGGTTTTCCCACCTCTTTTGTGTCCTTTTTGTAATATCTATTATTGCTTTGTAAGTTAATGCTCTGCTTGATACATTTGGCTTACGAGATTGGTAGGAATTTTAACATTTAGTTTGCATTTTAAAAAACAGCCGTAACATTCGATGATGGTTTCTGGTCATTCGATAACCCCGAAACCCTCCTCACCTAAACACCTTCCCTGTTTAGAAATGCCACAATAAAGCACCCAGTCCCAGAGCTGTGGCTGCAGCCGAACTCCAGCCCTTGGGATTTGGGATGGGAAATCACAGCTCCGCTCCTAAACCTACCGCCAAATCCTTTTGTAGCCCTGGGTAAAGAAAAGAAAGCATTTCTAGCAAAATATGCTTTATAACTCAGTAATAGCCTCGTAGCGACCAAAAAAAAAAAGTTATATAAAAAGTTATATAAAAGAAGTTGCATAAAAAAAAGTTCTGCAAGGTGACAAGCAGGGCTTACTGGGATATTTAAAAATCAGAAGAAACCCTCAGAGAAACTACAACATAAAACAACACACACGTTTCTTCAGCAACTTAAAACAACTGTTTTATTTTCGCTTTTCCACGCTTTATTTCGAAGCGGAATAAAGCTCCCAACAGCCCCAGAGGCCCGAGACCACCCTGCAGGTTGGAGCCTGGAGTTTTGTTTGGCGGATGTGCCGAACGCAGAAGTTGCCCCCAGATTTGCAGGCAGGGTTAGGACAGCTTTCGCTCCGATCAGATCCTGCTCCATCAGTGATGCCTAATTGTCAGCGGGGAGCCCTCCCACAGCAGGGGTACTGAATTCGGAGCATCAACTTCCCTTTATGACATCACATGAGAAGAAAGTTGGGTTTTTTTTCCTTTTAATTCCATTTTTGTCTAACACTTTTACAGTTCTAGAAATGCAGTACTTGGCCTCCTTGTCTACTGCTGAGCCCAAACAACACCTGCATTGCCCCATATATACACATATTCCTTGGTATCAAGATAAAACTCTTCCAAAAGCAGCTCCTCCGGTTTCTGCGGGACCATCAGCCAAAGGAGGAACCTGCAGGGACACTTCTTGGAAAAGCGGCAGCAAAGCTGCCAAACTCAGTCCTAAAAAAGCCGCTCGGCCAGGGTTAAACCCCCTTCCAGCCGCTATTATTAGCGGCCAAGCACTGAAACCCGACCGCATCCTCCTCTGCCACGGGGCAGAGACCTTCCGAAGCACTTTGGCGTCACGGGATGGAAGCATGATGGAGCTGGGCTGTTTTCTCGGGACGATGGATGTGGACAGGATGGTTCTCCACGTGGATAACCGGCTGTTGGCCACGAAGAGGAGCTCGGAGCAGAGCAATAGGTGACTAGAACATATGGCTCTGCTCCCAGCTCATGCTGGCGAGTATGTTTTCTCCCTTGAGGTGCGTTTCAGGGGGGGTTATAGGTTCTGACGGCGGCCCCGTGGTGGTGCCACCCACGCGCACCTCGCCCCCCGCGGCGCGGGCGGCTCAGCGAGGGCATCCCTAGGAGGCCAGGTCGAAGTCGTCGCGCTCCTGGTTGTAATCCAGGACCTTCTGCCGCAGGCGGGAGGTGTCCACCCAGGTGATGAAGTCCTCCAGGGCGCGGGGGACCAGGAGCGCGGGGTCGGTCACCACCTCGGGCCCCAGGCGGACGTGTCCCTGCTCCACGAAGGTGACGGCGTGGCGCAGGTTCTGGGCCATGCGCAGCTTCACCAGCAGGCAGGGCAGGCGGCGGCGGCAGAAGGCGGAGGCCGAGAGGCTCTGGCAGGCGGCCAGCGACCCCCGGCTGCTCACTAGCCCCAGCCCGTAGAGCTTCTCCAGCAGCGCGGCGGCGCAGCGGGCGCGGAAGGCGGCGCTGGCCGGCCCCAGGTCGCGGAGGCGGCGGGCCAAGGCGCGGACGGTGCGGGCCAGGCCTTTGTACTGCACGTAGTCCTCCCGCCGAGCCAGCCGGTACCGCCGCAGCGCCTTCACCTCGGCCAGGCTCCCCCCCGCCGCCTCCCAGCTCACCAGCTCCAGCCGCCGCAGCAGCTTCTGCTCGTGGTACTTCAGCTTCCGCACCATCTTGGAGAGAGGGAAGGAGGGAGGGAGCGGGAGAGGCAGCGCGGCCCCGGCCGCCCTTTCCGGGGAGGAGCGGCCCCGCCTCCCGCCCCCGGGAGGCGCGGAGGGGCTCCCCCCCCGGGGGAGGATGGAGCCCGGGTGTTTTCCACTTCGTGCCCGGAGAGGGGAAGGTGGCGGAGAACGCCCCGCCCGGCCGGGGGATGCTCCGGGGTGCGGCGGCTCGTCCCCAGCCTGGCTCCGAGCTGTCACCCCAGGTACGGGCTGGGGGGGGCAGGGGGGGGAAGGGGGGGGTCAGGCCTTCCCAACAGCCTCGGACAGCCCCCTTCCTTTTCTCTCCGGGGATCAAATCCAGGCTGCGCCGTTCCTCTTGGGAAAATGGCTGCAGCCTCGGGGTTTTTTCCCGTGACATCCGTCTCCCCCGGCCCGGTTTGGTTTAGGGCAAAAAGTTCCCTCTCTGCCGTTCCTGCCGGGAGGAGCGGCTCCAGGTCGGAGCCTGGTGGGAAGGGAACTGCCTTCAAACTTGAAACTCGCCACTCTTGGGCTTGCGCTTCCCTCTTTGTGCCCAGGAGGTGACACTGCTGCTGCTCTGCCCTCCTTGTGCCCAAGGGGTGACACTGCTGCTGCTCTGCCCTCCTTGTGCCCAAGGGGTGACACTGCTGCTGCTCTGCCCTCTTTGTGCCCAAGGGGTGACACGGCTGCTGCTCTGCGCCACCTCGACCTCCCCGGTGCCACCGCGGTGACCCCCAGCCAAACATTCCTCCCTGCCCTTTTCTGTTCAGGTGTCCAGTCCTTGGGATTCAGGACATCCTGCTCCAAGGAAATTCCCCAATAGAGCAGGTCAGGTTGGTGACTCAGGATTTCAGATCTCTGATCCTCATGAGCAGATTCTTGTATCAGCTCGACCCTTAATTTCCTCAACCCTGAATTTCCTCCTACTGGACCTTCACGCAATGGATATTTTTCGGGTGGGTGATGTGGTCACACTGCCCCTGGGAGCCCCTTGACTTGCTTTGTGTTTTTCCCAAGGTTCGTCAGTGAAGGTGCCAGTGGAAATGGGGAGCAACAGCACTGAGAAGTTTTACAGGATCCCCGAAGGGAAGGGACCGCACTCGGTTGGATGCACAGACCTCATGACAGAAAATGCAGTTGAGGTAAACCTCTCGGTTCTTCCCCCTTTGGATTTAAGCCACAATGTTAGTGAAACAACCTGCTGTAGTTTTGTGGATGAATCGAACAGGAGGCCTTGTACGTGCAGGGATGCTCCGTGGCTGTCACAGCTGAGCTTACTATCCTCTCCATCCTGATGTAAGATGCGTACTGGGCATTTACCAGATGGATGTAACATGCAAGCCTTCCCCATGGCTCCCTCCTCCTAATATCCTTGCCTTCCTGACTCCCCTGCACAGGATACTGCAGAGAAACGGTGTCCTCCTGGGCCCCACAGGGTTCTTCTGAGCCACCCCATGGCTCCCTTCAGCGCTGGGCTCCTGGGGAGACTCCACACGACGTCTCCGTGCCTGTAGCTGTTCTTTAAAAGACGGGTAGACGTAGTGCTTAGAGATATGGTTTAGTGATGGTTTTTGTCAGAGTTAGGGTGGTGGTTGGACTCGATGATCTCAAAGGTCCCTTCCAACCGAGGTGATGGATTCTGTGATTGTGTGCCAGCGGGATTCAGCAGGGTTGGGTGATGAGGGTCTGTAGAGTTTCCGCCGCAGGGTAAAGCAGGAGATGTCTTCTCGAACTTTTATCTAGCTGAAAAAGAACAGGATGTCAGTTCTGCAAGTGGTTAGTACGGAGAGAAGCCACGATAAGAAGATGGGGACAGTAAATGAGTTCGCTTGTGGGTTTCCATTTCAAATCTTCTTCCTTTTTAATTTTCTTATGTGAATACGCCTGCATTTAGACTGTGGTTTTACTCCTCAGACTAGCCAGGTGTAGTGGAACTTGTGATCGGTTTGTAGTGGTTATTCATATATTTTCCTTTGCTGAGCTTACTCTGTAATAGCACAAAGAACTGATTAGTTTCCCTTTGCAATCAGACCATGTGTTTTTCTTAGATAAGCAATCCATATAATTACAGTTCTCTCAGGCATAAGATAATGAACCTCTTTCCCTTTCTGGTAAGCAGTTAGTCACCTGGGAAAGTTCACTAGGGCTATTCTGGGATCAAATTAATGGTATTACCAGTATGGATGAAGGTTTGATGATTTCTTCCTTAAAGGCTTTTGTGTCAAAAGTTGATTTAAGTTTGATGAGTAAATAGAAACAAGCTTCATAAAACAAGCTTTTGGTACACGTGTATGAAACTGATAAATTAGTGTTCAAGAAACCAGCCTTTACTCCAAAGCTCGTGGTTTTTTTGGGCCTAGGCTTAACTCCTTAAAACAAAAGTACGGTTGGAGCAATGACAGTGAATTTGAATCGTGTGTCGCAAATTCCCTTGCAAAGCAGGAAGTAAGAATGCAAATTACACCCAGCTCCTCTGCCGGGAGGTCTGCTTTAAGGTGTGCCCTTGGTACATTGCCACTGTCTGCGTAGCAAAAATACTGCCAGGGTGGGGGTATGGAGGGTCCGTGTGAACGTGGAAAGCTTGGGTGGTTTCCTGGAGTGCGGGCAGTAAGAGAAAGTTCAAACCGGTGGTAAGAAACAGAGGCAGATACAACACAGGTTAGCAAAATTGCGTTTAGAAAGATGGACCACTACAGGCTTGTAAACATCTTGAGGAGGAGGAAGAACAATACATCGCACCCGTTTGCTGTGCAGCTGCCCAAGAGCTTTACCGAGAGCCTTTTGCTCAGGTCAACCAGGAACACTGTAGCCACGTGTCCTGCTTTTAGGTAAAACGGAATCAATTTTCTGTTCAGTAATTTGACTTCTTAGCTGGGCCTCTTCTGACTCTCTGAAACTAACAGCATGGTGTCTAATCAACACTTATAAATACTTAAAGGGTGGGTGTCAGGAGGATGGGGCCAGGCTCTTTTCGGTAGTGCCCAGAGACAGGACAAGAGGGAACGGGCACAAACTTGAGCACAGGAAGTTCCACCTAAACATGAGGAGGAACTTCTTTCCCTTGAGGGTGGCAGAGCCCTGGCCCAGGCTGCCCAGGGAGGTGGTGGAGTCTCCGTCTCTGGAGACATTCAAACCCGCCTGGAGGCGTTCCTGTGCCCCCTGCTCTGGGTGACCCTGCTCTGGCAGGGGGTTGGACTGGATGATCTCCAGAGGGCCCTTCCAACCCTATGATTCTGTGTGCCGAAAACGGTTCATTCTCAGGGTGGTGAGACCAATGTTTGCAGTTTGTGCCCAGGAATGGTACGCGGAGAGGCTCTTGCTTATACGTAATGCTGTAAAAAGCAAGGTCAGCCAGTTTCGTTATTTGCCCCATTGGAGGGTCGGGAGCAGAAAAGCGTAGAGGGGTCCCACCTGCAGGGAGGAGTGCACAGGACAGGTGACCCAAAATTGACCAACAGGGTATTCCATCCCATCTGCCCTGTGCTCAGTGTAAAAGCTGAGGGATCAAAGGGTCAGCCCTCTCTTTCTTCAGTGGCTGATGTCTGAGGAGGACCCTGTCTGTCCATCTGCCTTTGATCCCGATCCGTGTATTCCTGACTCCAACTCTGGAATCCAGCTCCCACTCATCACCGAGTCCAGCCTGGGACTTCCCCAGTGCCTGCCGGTGGCATCATCCTGGGAGCTTGATACGGTTTCGTATATACTGTATCTATTTCAGTATTTCCTTTTTATTTTATTATCAATATTTCATTAAAGTAGTTTACTTTCTTCTAAACTTGTCAATCTCTTTACCTCTCCTCCTCCTCTCCATGTGCGAGAGGTGAGGGGGAAGCATCTCTTGCTGGCCACTGGCCAGTTTGGCCAAAACCACGACACCACACTGAGACCATGCCCCTGACTCTGCCCGCACCTCCTCTGCTGGACCGCACTTCCAGAAACTCGTCTCAGGGTAAAATGTCTTGCAAATCTAGTGAAATGATATGTTTCTATGAAGGTATACTTTTCCCTCACAGTTTAGCAAGCGGAATTGGGTCAGTGACAGCTCCATGGGACTCACTGGTGCAAGTAAAGCAGTGATGGCTCCCGGCTGGAAGGGTGAAGGGGGGACAGTCACCCCTGTTAAACTGCTCAAACTGCTTCATCGTATCATTCCCCGAAGGGAGGCGTAGTGAGGAAGACAAAAGAAAAGATCCAGCAAGATGGAGAAATGGAGCAAACGGGTTGTGAGTTGTGATTAACATAATTAGATGGAGCGGTTTGAATTAGCTATAGGCTACCCTAGAGAAGGCAACGTGTTTCTCTACCCGGATGCCAGCAGTCGTGCTACTTTAAATTCATTGCAGGGACAAAAAGACAGAGACAGAGGATTGGCGTCAAAGCCTGTATAGGATAATAATTTTCTTGTGAGATTCTCTTAATTCTCTTGAGCTGTCATTCTTGCATCTGAACCCTTGGTATAAATGCTTTTATCTTCCATATATAATGAAATATCAATCTTCCTTTTTTATTTTTTTGTGTCCCTCCTAATCCCAGGGAAGCTTCTTGCGCCTGTATTATCCATCGTGCGATGCCACTGATAACGAAGAGGCACCATGGATTCCAGATAAAGAGTACTATCAGGGACTCTCTGACTTCCTTAATATGTACCGCATTGTAGGAGAAAGGCTTTTCCAGTACTATGTTGGTAAGACTGGTTCTGGTTTTATTCCTTGACTAGTGTAAGGGCATGAGCTCTGTGTGCAGGTCGTTACCTCACTGCTCCATAAGAAGTGTGTTATTGCTGCAGGACTAATTGTTAGGGCAATTTGCTTTAGGAAGAGCTTGGCTAAGCTGCACCTCTGTGTTGGGATTTAAATCCCACAGGGAAATGTGCAAATATACAAAGGTCAGATAGATGCTAAGGCCTGAATGCCAACAAGACTTGGATGCCTGACTATTCTTGAAAATCTGTTCTCGTAGGGTTTGAAAGGTATGTAGGCTGTGGATGGGAGGGGGAGAAGGAAAGGATCTTCTGCCAAGTAGAAAGTATTTTCAGAATCAGATCCATATTTGTCTTCGGTATTTTAAGGATGAGATTTGGTACCTTATCTTCAGATGACCGCTCTGAAATCAGTGGTCACAGGAACAAAGGCTTTCTCTCATTTCAGTAATAATGACATACGCTTTGTTTTTTATCTAGGTTCAGTGACCTGTCCTGCAAAGTCAAATGCTGCTTTTAAGCCAGGAGAAAAATACCCACTCCTCGTTTTTTCCCATGGACTTGGAGCTTTTCGGTAATTCTGCAGATTGTTGACAGACTATTTTTGTCGTCTGTGGAGACAGCGGTCTCCAAGGATGGATCTGAACAGATTTTCAGTAGGGGGGTGAGATCCCCATGGAGTTGAAACAGATTTGAAGAACAGGCTGCTGCGTATCAGCATGCCTCCACTGAAATCAACAGCAGTAAATAAAAGCAGGGTTGATGTATTTATTTGTGGTTCCCCTTTGTATTTAAGGGGTGAAGGTATTTACCAATCCATAAGCGCGTTGTCATTGAGTTCAGGTCAGCGAGTTGATTTTTGGACAGCTCTTTGAAGATGCAAAGTGCTACTTTTTTTAAAAAATCATTAGCATTTTTCCTTCTGAACAGATAGAAAAGCAGTAGCAGGGTTTTGTGAACAGGCTTTGGTGCCTGGCGTACAAAACCCTGCTCTACTGGCTCGCAAATTCAAACAGAAGAAATACTGACATGGGGCTAGCCCATACGTAGTGTGGTCAGTGTTTAAAAAGCAGTGTAATTGCAATTAATTATGTATGCATGTGTCTCACCAGAGCGTGGTTTTGATTGCAGGACAATCTATTCCGCTATTTGCATAGAGATGGCTTCTCAGGGCTTTATAGTGGCTGCTGTAGAGCACAGGTGCGTATACGGCACGTTTTTGAGTTCCGATGGGAAGAAACTTTCTCACATTGAATAAAATGTTATTTATTCTAAAGAAGAAGTTAGGATTTTTATTTTTTTAAAAAAAGACAAACTAATGTATCTTCTTCAGCCCTGCCCACACCCCGTTTCTCTAGCTCCACTCTTATCTAAGCCCTTGACTGAAAGATCCCAGGGTTGATATCATTTGTCATTCTTCAGGCATGCTATTTTCCCCCCTCTTATTGTTGGAACCTGGAGAATATAAAGGAGGTGGGAGTTTTGGTGGGGTTATTGCATTATTTAGAAAGTCTGTCTCCACTCAGCTGTGATTGCAGCAGCACTGGGTGGTAGCTGGATCTCTTGAAATACATGAAATTTAAAGCTTCTGCTGACTTCATCTCAAACTAAACGGAATACATCCCCAGAGATAACCTTTTGTTGGTATTACAGAGACGAGTCTGCTTCAGCAACATATTACTGTAAAAAGAGGTCCATTTCTGAACAACAGGAAGAGTCTACGTCAAACATGGAGAAGGAGTGGATCTACTACAGGAAACTAAAAACTGGAGAGGAAGAGCGCTGCCTGCGCCATAAGCAGGTACTCATCCCGGGGCCGTGCTCTCGGGGATGAGGCAGGAGTGGTGTGTTTAGGACGAAGGAGAGGGCTCTTTCCCATTGGCCGTGTCTGCAGTCTTCTGCCATGACTCAGGGGATATATAAATATCATCAGGTCCTACGTTCCTGAAGATGGGAAAGCCAACAATAGCTTTCTTCAGAGCATAGAGCACTTCCTCAACAAAGCTTTCTCATGGAGTTGCACTGTCAGGCTGAGTCAGCTGTTTCTCCTCTGGTTCCACTCAACTTTCTGTTTCTTCTCTTTTGCTGCCTAGCCCAGTCTTTAAGTGACTCAGAGTTGAATTCTAATGTTTTTTTGTGGCCTTAGGCTTGCTTTAGCTTTAGTTTACCGTTGGATAGCAAGATGAATCATGGCTGCTGTAAGGGGGAATGTTTGCTTCATCATGGTTACGCTTGAACGTGGATTATAGCAATGTAAACAATGCAGACTTCCTGATTATAAGCAGCATTCATGCTAGATGTGATATGGCCATCCTGGCAATTTCCTCCGAGCATAGACTCAACCTTTAAAATATGGGAGTGTTTTCTTCCAGCTAAGGCACTCAGCCAGGGAGGCGTTTATCTCCCCGGGCCCTACAGACAGCAGTACAAGCGTCATTTCCTGTGGGCATACAACATCCTACTTACGAGTCTAAATACCTACTGTCTGAGCTTGCAAATAACCTCCAGAAGCTGTTGCCTGCAAATTTCACTAGTAGAGAAGTCAGGAGATTGAGATTTATTTGAAATTCAGTGATGCTCAGACATCTTGCTGGCTGCCTACACCCTGTGGGTCCCAAGAACCGTTCTTTGGTTCTTTTTGAAGCTTTTCTTTTACTAAAATAACAAAATCAAAACCACTTCATACCAAACAATGAAAACTGTTATTTGCAACAGCTTTACTACAGCTTTCAAGAATGTGTAGGTATATATATGTAATGGAAAGGGCTTCTTGGCTGTTTCTTATTTTTGGTTTATCCGGTGTAAAGACAGTTTCAAAGCTACCGTGGAGATGGTAGCGATGTAAGTGATGTAATGACATTTGCTTGAGGAGGAGCATGCGGAGGAGCAGTGAGTCAGCCTTCCCTGTAGTTGTGTAACTTGAACCTTTATACATCCCAACAATCCCTTCTCTGAGCAGCGACAGGAGGACGGAGTTGAAGGTCTTCGGCGCATGTTGTAGGGATACATTCCTCTACGCAAGATCTATGCAAAAGCTTCAACTCTTTGGACCTCCAGAAGTCAGTTTTGTTGTTGGTCAGACCTTGTCAGAGTTTGTTTGACAGTTCCATTCTGCAGTTCAGAATAGTCGTTACCATATCAGACACCTAAGGCGGGAAAAAAATAATCAGAATAAGTCTTGTGTCCAAAGGGAGAGCAAGCCCAGCAGTTGTCTGATAATTCCTTCTACTGCTCTGACCCAACTCCTCTTTCTCCCCAGGTGCAGCAAAGAGCGCAGGAGTGTATCAAAGCTCTCAACCTCATTCTTAAAATCAACTCAGGAGAGGAAGTAATGAATGTACTACATTCAAACTTTGACTGGAATAGCCTAAAGGTGAGCGAAAGGCAGTGACTGCATTTTGTTAAAACACCTAATAGTGTTTCTTTATTTCCCTCTTCCATTTCTAAACTGGTTCCTGTGAACTATTCTGAAGCTCACACGGTAGATCTGTGAACATATTCTCGGGTCATCCCAAGCTGGATAGTAATGGAGCTGAAGTGATGCTCTTCCTACTTCAATAGGATCTATTGCCTAATAAGTTCTTTCCTTTAGAAAAAAAAATTAAAAAGTTTGGGAAAGTAAGCCACTTACAGCACCTGGATTTTTTTGACAGGATTCTGTTGATACTAGCAGAATAGCTGTGATGGGACACTCTTTTGGTGGTGCTACAGTTATTGAGAGTCTCAGCAAAGACATAAGATTCAGGTAAGTATGCAAAACAAGGCACGAAACTCTTGGCCCTTGAGGCTTCTGGAGCAGGGGACCTTACCTAAGATCCCCCAATTACTAATTAGCTCTTGAAGAAAAGTTTTGTTGGCCATGTCTTGTTTTCTTAAATCATGCGTCTTTCAACTGTGAGGATGTGGTGGAACATAATGGCTGTATCATATCACGATACTGTGGGAGCCTTGAGCAGCCTGGGCTGGTGGGAGGTGTCCCTGCCCAGGGCAGGGGGGTGGAATTAGATGATCTTTAAGGTCCCTTCCAACCCGAACCATTGTGTGATTCTGTGACCCTGCAGAAGCTCCTGTGCCCAGCTGCGCCTGGCAATGGCAGCAACAAATGCAATAATGGATTAATTCTTTTCCCCCAGAGTAGACATCATTTTGAAACAAAACGATTCATTAACCAGTTTACCTGTTCAGTATCATAGAGAGTTTCTCTCTACCGTGTCTCTTGCAAATCAGAGCATGCTGAGAACTTCCATACAAAGTGTTTTGCTTCTGTGACAATATCCAGTGGTTTTTGACAGGTGCGGCATTGCCCTTGATGCATGGATGCTTCCCGTAGGTGATGACATTTACCAAAACAGTGTCCAGCAACCGCTGCTTTTTATCAACTCTGAAAAATTCCAGTGGGCTGACAATATCTTAAAGATGAAGAAGCTCGGCTTCAATGACACCAACAAGAAAATGATCACTATCAAGTAAGTGTCATGGATCCATCATTTCTGTGGCTGAAGGTGAATCTTTATTCTCTTGTTGGAGCTGTTCGGTTTCGTGTAACCGCAGACAGACAGACAGTCAGTACTGCCTCGTGGCCCAGGTTTTCACTGCACGTTTAAATTAGACAGCGGTATGTCCCCCGCAGTGGCGGCTGAGACCTCTCTGAAAGCAGGCAGTAACCCCAAGTTTAAGATGCTCCAAGGTGCCCATTCCTGCCCTGGGGCACAATTTTTGTCCTGGGCTTCGCTCATCATCTGTTTCTGAGCTCTCAGTCACCTTCTGGGTGAAAGCACCACCTGCAGGGAAGTGGGTGGCTCTGTAATCCACCGTACAGCAGAGACACAGCTTGATCTTGAGGTTTTGCCAAGCCTGCTCTTTACTGCCGTTGCAATTATGGTGACTTAACAGTAAGCGCGCACCAAACTTCCTCCCTTCTAGGGATAGGACAGAATTTACTGCTGATCTTGCACGCTCGTGAGATGAACCGGTTTATCTTCTTCTGCTAAAGAAGACAGCAGAAGATGTGTGACAGTCTTTCGAGAAGTCCGTGCAGCCCACGGCATCTTGTCATCGGCCGGCTGCGTTCTTACGAGCCTGTTGACCACTGTTCTGTTTGCAGGGGCTCAGTACACCAGAGCTTTCCCGACTTTACCTTTGTGAGCGGAGGAATCATCGGAAGATTTTTCAAATTAAAAGGAGAAATAGATCCAAATGAAGCTATTGATATAAGCAATCACGCTTCATTAGCCTTCCTGCAGAAACATTTGAGTAAGTTATCTGTTTACATCAAAGTATGAAGTTAAATTAATACTTAATTCCTATGAAGCTTTTTATGTAACAATTCTGTTTAGAACAAACCCAGAAGTAAGTGTGTCAGGAAAGCTGAAGTAGAAAAAACAAGTGAGAAAATTTTTCTAGAGGTTTCATAGAATCATAGGGTTGNCCAGTTTGTTAGTTATTTTTGTAATCTAAACAATTCAGGAGGAATGTTGCAGTTTTGTTCCAATACATAGAAACCTGGTGACGTTTTTTCCTCCTTAAAACATCATGCCTCCCCTACTTTGCCAAGTCAATTCACCTGTACTATAATTTAATTTTTCAGTGTAGCTTTACAAAAAGCTGACTAATTCATTACCACTTGGGCTTTCTTTTCCCCACTTTATAGGTCTTAAGAAAGATTTTGATAAGTGGGATTCTCTTGTGGATGGCATAGGACCCAACGTTATTCCTGGTACCAATATTGACTTATCTCCAGCCGAACCCGAATAAGGAATACAAAGAAGTACTGAAAATGCCACGGACATCAGGACACTCATGTGGGCCAGACATTGCTCCGACATGCGATCGCATTGGCCACCTACACAGCTTTTGGGGTGTGGAAAAAGAAAAAAAAAGATAAGGCATTAGGTTACATTATCATGAAGACGTAGGGAGGTTTTACTTCAAATGAGTTAGTGGAATTCTTTGAAATACTGCAACAGGGTAACTTCGGCTATATAGGCAGCCTGGGGGGGGAAAAAAAATCACTTGATGGTAATATAAACACTTTGTCTGGTTTTGACTTAGAATCAAGTTTGCAGAGAGATTTAGCTCCGAGGAATTCAACTAAAGCCCTGCTTACTAAGCTTTAAGTCAGTTTGCATCCAACAAGCCTTTTTTGCAGAAAAAAAATAATCTTTGTTATTAAACTACTTAGTCTTTCAGCTGTGCTCTGACAACAGTCAAGAGTTGGAGCAGGTTTTTGCTCCTTCTAGTCAGAGAGGCGCCAGTGGAAAAAGGTCTTGAAAACTGTCATTTTAATAAACCTCACAGTAAAAGCTACAGGAACTGGTTTAAGATAACAGCAGGGAGGCGCGTTTATTCGGACACAGGGCTTCTCATATGAACTTAATCCACTTACATTTAAGGTCTGTGTTTACTGCCGTACTCTGAGGATGTTTCCATCCCAAAAGCTGCTGAAACGGTCTCTCTTGTTGTAGCAACTGTAATTCCCCTTAGGCAAAGCTCGAAGTAGCACCTCTCTTGTTCATCTCTGTATTACCACTGTCACTCAGTTGTACTGTTATAGGTGAAATTACAGAAAAGATGTCACTTCTACCACTCCCTTTGGAAATGAGTACGTGAGCATTGCTTGATCATCCTGATGTCTCTCATGGTTGTAATACTCTTCAGACTCTCGTCTTTACCCAGGTACTAGCCCTGCTGTCTGTATCCGTCAGTAGAAGCAGTTGGCTATGTGGTTGGCTGAAGAGGGCTCTGATTTTTAGAGCAAAACTCTTTGAAGCTGCCACACAGAAGGGTGACTTCTAAATGAATAAGCCTTGCAAAAGTGGGACTACTTCAAACTGTAGCCTGTTTGTTTCAAAATCAGGTTACAAACAAAACTGAAGGCAAGTGGAACAAGCAAAGCAGTTAATGGTGTAATTAAATATTTATATAATCTGTGATGTTAACATGAGATTGCAACACCACCTCAGACTTGTTTTTCAGAATGTAATTAAATTCTCTCCAGCCTGTCATCATGTATTGTCTTTATTAGGGGAATCAACAGGCAAGTCTTTCTCTTACTGAGGGAGCACCAACACTTGAGATCAACTGTGATACTCACCCAGACTATTACATTGTCAGAGATCTTGGGTTCCTAAAGCAGTATGGAAGCATGAAAAATTCACAGCCTCTGAAGGAGGAACAACCCATGCTGTACAGGAGCATGGAACAGGACTGGAAAACAGGAAACCCTTTTCCTCTTACCTTTCATTCCCCACCTCATAAGCCGCAGCTGTTTTAAGGAGAAGTCCTCACCCCATTGTACATGTGCAGCATCAAAACCATTCTAGGAGGTCTGCTCACGTTTAGAGGAAAGGCTTCATCTTTAATTAGTGCAATTAAGGCCATGTCATAAATACAAGTTCTATTTTGTACATGTCTGTGTGGTGTTTCAAAGTATTCAGCAGGGCTCACAGTGCTCTGGAGAACTGCTGAGAGTCAAAACAGAACTAGTAACTGCAAGATGGGCATGGCCACATCTAACTGCAGTAGGACATATGTACGCAGACAGCATTTGGGCTCACGCATAGGGGAAGAACACAAGTCATTAACAAAACACTGATCAGCATATGCTAGCCAAAGTTTTATTCCAGCTTCTTCCATTGCTTTATAACAGCACCGAGTGCAAGGCTTCAACCCAAAACAACTGTTTCCCTACAGAGAAAAAGCTCCCCCCCCCAAAAAAAATAAGAAACCCTAAGCTTTCTTAAGGAAAAAAACCAACCCCACCACATAACAATGCAACTTTTCAAAAAGCAAACAGAAAGCAGAACTGTGCACCACAGTAGCCTGTACAGCAACTCACAAGAAACCTTTATTCAAGAACCACCCACCAACAAGGAGATATAAGTTAGTGCACACACAAGTTCGGTACAGAATGGCAGCCAAGAGACCAATTCTTACTTAAGTAAAGAAAATACAGCTGTAAGAAGCCAAGCTGACACTAACAGTCTACCAACAAGGACTGCTCCTTGAGAGGGAAGTATGGCAGCGGCAGGCATTTGCTCAGTTCGGTAGAAGAAACCCTCAGTGCTTTGCCTGGGTTCTTGTTCCCATGGAAACACATTTCCATGGGAATGTTTGTGTACACAGGCACTTGTTCAGCTTCACGTGGTGAATGTGTCGCTTGGTTTCAGGAGTGTTGGAGGACGTGGGGATCTTCAGCTGAATCTGAACTGCAGCCAGTTTGCTCTTCTACAGGGAATTAAGACAGATTAGACCCATCAATGTGTTTCTAGAAATATATATAAACGCATCAATATCTGAAGTCATAGCTCTGCAAGGCTTCAGACTAAATGTCATCAACAAATTGGATTGTATTAAAAAAGACTACACTTACGCAAAGTTATTGTATAAGGGTAAGACAGTTGAAACAATGGAACTGCCCAAGGCGACAAAGCAAGCAGTGCTCCCCGATTTCAGTTATGAGCTCAAGCCACTCCATCCCTTGGTGGGCTTAACACAAACCACTGCAGGAGCTTTTGCATCCTGTGGATCGGGTACCCTCTGCTCAAACTGCCTTTCCAGGCAGTGACCCACACATGCAGCAAGATCCAGTTCTATGCCATATGGCTGCAGGCCCTTAGCTCCCATTTTCTGCGCTGTTCCTGAGGGCGCATACACTAACACCATGTGGAATATTCAAGAACACAGACAGGGGGCAAATTTGGACAATAATAATTAGCAACCAGAGAGGGCAAAAAACCAAAACAAAGTGGTAAGAACTGTAAAAGTATTATCAAAAGCAGAAACAGCAAGATCAAGAACAACCCTGTATTTGAGTGATGCAATTGAGGGAGGATTTGTAGATTCACAGTTTTTAACATTTTAATCAAGTTCTTTTTTGCCCAACAGGTAACTAGACATTTGTTGCAGCCTTCATTATTCGTTAGCCACAAACCAGTCAGCCTTCAGTAGAGTTGTACGGGAATACAATTACCAGTTCAATCACTGATAACACAAATGCTATCTCTACTTATCACACAACCACTGGTCAAACACAGGAACAAGTTGCCCAAAGAAATTCTGGAATCTCTATCCTTGCATAGATTCCAGACCTGAAAGGAAAGTCCTCAGCAATCTGATCTAGTTGCCCCTGCTTTGAGCACCTCCAAAGGTCCCTATGACTCCATAGATTAAAGAAATGATATATAATCAGAAAGAAAGTTTACTATTTTCTTTAGTACATAGGTTTTCACCAGTATGGCTTCAAAATTTTTGAAGTAACAGAAATGTACATGCACTATTCACAAACTATCCTTACAACAACTAAGATATTATGGGTTTAGATTCATAGATCAAAATCTCTTAAGGGATTGTGGCACCTAAACTCACCTTGCCTCAGAAACGCAAGCAAGAGTAGCATGCTGGTGGCTGCTGCTCAAAACCCTACTAAAACCCTCTAACTTAGGTGTAACCACCCCAACTTGTTGAAGAGGCTCGATCTACTAGGCTGAATAAATAAATACTAAATTGACTTCTAATCAGGAAGAGTAGCAGCTTTCATTGCACGTATTCACCATTAAACTGATAGCACAAAAGCTAATGCTACAAAAGAGACAGCCGTATTAGAGTAAGTACATAAGGATTAAAAAAATGTTTCCACTGTTTTTCTAAAATAGAGCATTTTCTCAAAAATTAGAAAGCACCCAAACACCAAGTAAACAACCCCTTTGAGAGGTTTAAGGTGGTCTTACCTTGAAGTAAGGACTCCTCTGGCAAGGACTGCAAGTTTTCCGTTGCAGGGGTTATTGCCTAAACAAAAGGGGATTCTCTTAGGAAGCTGGCACTATTGCCAAGACAGTTTTCCATTGAGATGCTTCCTTTAATACCAGACCAACTTTTCACATCAGCACTGCTGGACTCCTATTTACCACTGTTTCACCCCCTTACGACTCACTACAGAAGTCTTCTGCCCACTTTTTTGCTTTGAGGCAAAAGACTGCATTTAAGAATGAACTGGAAATTCATTCTGTTACCATCGTCAGGAGCACGGCTGACAGCCTGAGCTTTGGATTCCAGACACAAGTTTTTCATCCATTGGTACTTGATGAAGAACACTGGGGAAAGACCTTGCTATCATTTCTTAATTGCTTCATAATAGAAGTATTTTTCATGATTTATCAGTTAGCCACATGCTCTACTAGCACAATCTGTCAAAAGCTACAGTGCAGCATCATTGTTCTACCGTTCTTCATTAATAGCAGTCTTCCAGTAACGTGTCTTCCTTCAAACTGTTTTCATTAATCTATTCCCACATTGAATTCACACTCCTCAGGCCAAAGAGCTGACAGTTTATATAAATCTATATAAATAGTTCACATATCAGTTATATAATAGATTTATACAAATCTCTATAGTCTCCATAGAGATCTATTAGAGAAGTAAGGACAATATGAGGTCTTAAATTAAAATACTGCGCTTCTAGTGGTTGGTGTGAACGCACAGATTTATATTAATTCTACTTTGCCTTTCTGATTTTCATGGTGACAGGAAGAATCACAACTAAACTCAGAGTGCCCTTTCCAAAAATCCTGCCCAATCCACCACCACACGGCCATACCTCAGATGATCTGCAAGCCCAGTCAGGAATAACGTTCCAGACATTCTCAGGATCCACAATCTCCTCATTGCCACTGGAGAGAATCAAGACCTGTACAGACAGAGCCAAATCATACCTAGCACGGCTGCGGATCCTGAGAATACACTCAGCAAATAAGGCATAGTAGTAGGAAAACACAATCAAGGTCTCCCTGCCTTTGAGAAGGCTTACAGTCTGGATCTCACAAGGAAGAGACCTCTCATAAAGCTGAAAATCGCTACTGAGTCTGCTCAAGCCTCTCCTGGGCTTCTAATCCAAGTATGGTGAGAGAGGAAGGCTGGAAAACCCCTACTAGATCAGAGTCAGTGGGAATTGATATCACTACATACCTGACAGTCACCTGAACACAGCTGAGGTTAACTCTAGATACATAAGGAATACACAGCAAAAGGGCTGGCCTCCTTGATCTCAGGCATTCGGTTTTACAAGTTACTTTCATGAAATAATCTTTTGGATTTGCAACATTAAATTACAATTTAAAGGCCCTTTTATTTAAGTAGATGTGTGTACATACACACACTCACCCTGAACTGGAGGAGGACTTCTCATTTATCCCATAGCTTAAACAGCCATAGAACATGGCAGCACATTAGATTATAATCTACTGTTAAAGTTAACTCTCACCAACCACGAACCGAACACACATTTCACTGAAGTAGAAATAGTTGTGTATTCTTTATTAATCGCAGTATAATTTCAGTTTCTTCCCAAGCTTCTACTGTTCTAGCACTAATTCATCAAACAATGCTAAGTTTCATGAGCATTTAATGGCACACAGCTCCATACCAGAACACTAACTTTCAGGACAGATATCACAGAATGGTTTAGGTTGGAAGGGACCTTAAAGATCATCCAGTTCCAACCTCCTGCCCTGGGCAGGGAGACCTCCCACCAGACCAGGCTGCTCAAAGCCCCATCCTTGAACCCCTCCAGGGATGGGGCAGCCACAGTTTCCCTGGGCAACCTGGGCCAGGGGCTCACCACCCTCACAGTAAAGAATTTCTTCCTGATATCCAATCTAAATCTACCCTCTTTCAGTTTGAGGCTGTTACCCCATGTCCTATCATTACACTCCCTGATAAGAGTCCCTCCCCATCTCTCCTGTAGCCCCCTTCAGGTACTGGGAGGCTGCTATAAGGTCTCCTCAGAGCTTCTCTCCTCCAGGCTGAGAGTATGCATCTCAAACTAAGGCCAGATCCTTCAGTCTTCCCAGCCAATGCAGGGGAAGATGGGAAGGGAATATCAAGTGTTGACCTACAGCACCAGCTCTCTTTGAGACACCGCTGTTCTCACATAGTCTGCAAGTCCAGAATCAGCCTTTGCAATACTAAGTCTTAAATTCTGTAATAGACCTCTGTAAAATATTCAAAGTTTGGAGGAAGACCAAAGAAATACCAGATCTTAAGCATGCAGAAAGAGTATTCAAACCATACTTACCCTGGTACCTTTTTCAGATACTTCCAAAATGCGAGCTTCGCACCATTTCAGAGAGGTCCACACCACACATTTGGAACCAACAGCAAAACCCTTCAGATTACAAGTATACTCGTGTTCTACAAAAGTGATGACATATCAATGAGGGAGGAAGAAAAGGAAAACTACACACAGAGAACACCTCCAAAAAACCTCAAACACCTCCTAGCCCTGCTCCCATACTCCCCTGCCCCCCTCCAGACTACTTTTACTTAATAAAGATTTGAAAGTTAAATTTGTCATCCTGAACAGTCTTTAAAAGGCATTTTGTGTTCAGAAATAGATTTTCAATATAAAATCATTGACCTCTCAAGATTAGTCGTTGTTAGACTGTCACATTATTATCCATGATATACTACACTTAGTCTAATGCTTTTAACCCATCGAAGCATACTGACGTTAATGCTAATATAGTAACTTATTAGGGAATAAAAATAAGGTTTCTACAAGAAAGCTATTCTCACATTTGAATGTGCACAACATTTTGATTATTTCAGTCCTTAAAATCAGATACTTTACCTGCACCACAGTCAGCCAAGTTCTCATTTTGCTTCTTTTCTACTTCTTCATCCCCAGGTTTGCAGTCTGAAGACAGCACGAGTGTATTTGCACATCCTTTAAATGAGTCAGTCAAGTCTTGTTTCATCCATTCTTCCACATAGCACTCATCCTTCTTCTTCTGACACTCCTTACATTTCTCAACTTCGCAGTCACATGATTTTACAGAGCGAACAGGCCTCTGATTTGTTAAGTCTTTTGTAAGAAATGAAAACTGACTTCCCCTAATTGCAGAACTTGGCAGTGCAGCGTGTTCCAACTCTAACGAGTCCTCCTCCCCATCTTCCTGAGAAGGCTGCACATTAGGTAGCACCAGTTCCAGAAGCTGCCCAATTTCGGCACTTAATATTGACAGCATGTCATCGGTCTTCAGGTCCAGTTGTTTCTCAGATGAAGACAGCCTTAGGGGAGAAGGCTCTACTTCCATCCAGTCTTCTTCTATAGCTTCTGCTTTAGGAGTTCCAGACAAATTCAATCCCAGTTCTGTTGCCTTCTCTCCCAAAGCAAGCTGAACATCAGATGGAATCAGCTCTACTGTCTTCTCTCCATCACTAACTGAAGGCACCAAGTTCTCTCTCTCATTAAGTGATGGTAAGATTTCAAGAAATTTCAGAGCCGCCAACTCCCCCATCTCCTCACTCACAACTGGCAGCTCTAATGATTCCTCTTCCAACACTTTCTCTCTGGCTTCGCTGCCCCAAGCTTTCTGCATTTCGAGCGCTTCTGTTTCCAAAGCTTCCTTCATTTCTTCACCAAAGGAGGACTGCATTGAAAGTGCCTCTAGCTCCAGTATGAGCTCTCTCAGATCATCATACGAAGAGGGCATCTGTAATTGATCCAGTTCTACTAGCGTCCCCGTTTCATCACTTGAAGACAACTGTACCTGGGGCACTGGCAATCTTTGCAGCTCTTCTTGTTTGTGTCCTAGGAAAAGACCGGCTGCTGAAGCACTGCCTGTCAGTTCTGCTTTCAGCTCAGCATCCTCCCGAAATGGTTCTTCAGATAATTCTTGTTCTGCAGCTTTCATCTCACTCCCCAAAATGTGAAGACTGCAGCTTCGCGTTGGTTCTAGTAACGCATTGTTATCACTCTGTCCCTCAGACAGAGGTATCTCTTCATCGAAGTTGCTTTGATGCCCAGCTGTTTCACACCCACCATCAGCCTTCCCAGACCTATACTCAACAGCTCCCACTGATACATCTGCTTCTATGGTATTTAAACACCCAGAAGTTACATCCAGGGAAGGTTCAAAACAAAGTAAAGCACTTTCACTTTCTTCTTGAGCTAACCCACAAACAGCAGTAGTTTCTCTTTCTAGACAAAGACCCATATCTTCGTCTGAACATCTGTTTTCCTTTAAGGGGCTCTCAAGTTTTGAGAAAGCACTGTCACTGGGTCCTTCGTTAGCCTTCCAAAAAGGCTTCATCTCTTCATTAATACGCTTGCCAGCAGCTTCCAGCTTGACAACAGACAGAGGGACTTCAGCAGCTTTATCTCCCCGAGTTTCTACTACTTCGGCTTCTAATAAGAGGTCTTTGGTCATATTATAAAACGTCTCTTTTGCTTCACTAAGCCACGAGCCCTCTGAGGAACTGAAACCTGACAGACAGCAAGCAAATGCTTGATTAGGTGCTTTGAGCAATTCGCACGGAATTTGTCTGACCATCTCCAAGCTAACAGTTTCCTCACTGCCGTAATCCACATGTCGAACAACTACATCGTCACCTTTTACGCTGCGGACTTCAGCTCTGTAGAGCTTCCCATCTTGACTATGTTTTGCCAGACAAATATCACCACTTTTAATACAGGATCCGAAATCATTCAAAGAGTTTAGTCCAAGGTTTTCAGCTTCCTCTAATTTTTCCTCTATGTAGTTCATGTCTTCTGTATCCGCGTGGCGACTCCAAAAATATTCTGGACCATTTACTACTGTGACATAAATTTTCACAGTCTGACCTGCCTCTGGAAACTTCCAGATAAATGATTTACAATCGCTTCCACTGGAAATTTCATTTTGTGCCTGAGGAAGCAAAGGCTCACGCACAGTTACCATGTCACTGTTCGCTCTATCATGTATTTCTGATGAACAAGATCTTTTCCTACTTGCAAGATTTTCATCAGCTACATCCACTGTTATTATACCTTGATGGTCACTGAGAATAACTTCCCATTTATCTTCAACCTTCTCTACAAATTCACACGTTAGCAGAACTTCACTTGTTCTCTGGGTGAAGGAAAGCACTGCTTGCTCTGCCCAGCCTCTATTTTTTTGGTATTTAAGTCCACCTAGGAAGCAGCGAATGCTTATTGCTGGAATAGACGACAAGTCTTCAGGGAGTCTGTGCGCTTGATCAACGTTAATTACTGCAGTATTACCATAATCAATATATTGTACACTTAACAAATTGTCAGAAGTCTTGTCTTTTACTACAGCTCGATACCACAGGCTGTCTTCTGAATAAACAGCGCTGATCAAGTTTCCCGCTTGGAACAGTTGTCCACAAGGGATCTGTGCTTGTGTCCTATTGTTTAACCTTTCTGAAATGCTGTTAAGCTGAGCCTCATCACTTTCTAGCTGAACATAAAAATCCAACGGATCATTTACATGAGACACGTACACTAACACTTTCAGACCTGGCACTATCTTCTGTTGAGGCACATCAGACACATTTTTAAGCATTATACACCCACCTTCAGCATCAGATTTAATATCTGACTGTGTACCCATCTGGACGGAGAGCAGAGACTCCTCCCCTGCTTTATTTAACAAAAAAGCATCCTTCTTACTGCTAAGCATGTCATCAGATCCCAGTACTCCAGCTACCAGATCTCCCTTAGCAGCAGGCTGGAGAAGGTTTACATCTTCTTTGACGTGCCTTTTGCTACTCCCCTCTCCTCCTTGGGCTTCAGATCTCCATTTTTTATTTTCAGGAAGCCTACCTGCATTTGAAGGGGACTCTGCAGTCTCATTCACATCTGTATTTCTAGAGCACAAAGTTTCGTTCTCTGCATGCCTACACAGTCCCGTACTGTTTATCAAGCTTAACTCCTCCTTCAGTTTTGCATTAATTTGAGTTTTACCATCAAACAACTCAATCAACAGTTTCCCATCAGATTCCCTTGCTACCACAATTGCTTTTAATTGCCTTTCTAGGATAGCTTCCTTAAACCACGTTGTAGCTTCTTTGGGAACATTAGATATATCAGATAAGGAACACTTTATGGCCTGCATTGGCAAAAGCAAGATATCATAAGCATCCCTGGGTAAAGGAAGCAGATGATCTTTCTCTATTGTCTCTGTGTTCCCAAAATCCACAAAGAAGACTTCCGTGTTAGGTTTTGTTTTTATAATTACTCCCCTGTACCAGTGATTGTCGGTATACTTTGCTAGACACAGTTTTCCAGGCTTTTGCAAGGTTTTGAAGCTGGTCATTGTTTCACTTAGGCGACTGATGCTATCGGCGAGCTGTGCCAAGACATCTGCACATCTTTCAAGTTGGCAGTAAAATGTCCATGGGTCCTCAACATGCGTAATATAAAAATCTTCCTCATTCCCAATTTTGATACCGTGCATAGAATAATAGTAAGAATGAAGCTGAACTGAGGATACCAGAGACTTTTGAGGAGACAAAGTCCTGGCCACACCTCTCTCGGTCAGAAACTGGCAAGCACTCTGAAAAGGTGTCATTAAATCTACAATGTTAAATAGCTCCTTATTGTCTATCGAAGCCAAGGCAAATATTGTACACTTCATTTCAAAGTGAGACGACGAACTATCGACAAACTCCTGAAAAGCCTGAATCGCTTCTTCACCCCACGCAAAAGGATCGTGGCCATTTGGTTGGATTAAGTTGTAAAGGCTGCACCTGAAAGCCTGGGCCTCTAACCTAAGAAAGCGCTCATTAGTTGAGCGGAGGTTTGTTAGAGAGACCAACTCTCTGTTGCCATAGTCAACGTATATGACTTCTACTTTTTCTGCAGAAGTAACTTCACTAATAATTAAAGCCCTGTACCATTTTTCATCCTCTGAGTACTGGGCTAAACATACAGAATTTGGCCAAGTATGTGGTTGGGATGAATTTTTACAATACTCCTGAATTTCAGCCATTAATACCTTAAGATCATGGCAATTTCTACGTAACTGACACCAAAAATAACTAGGATTTTCAACATATGATACAATGACATTAACTGTACTTCCCACTTCTAATTGACCTCCATAAGAGGAATTTGGCCTCATTTCCACATAACTCTGTCTCCAAGAGACGGGCAGGTTTTCCTTGCCCTCATATTTCTGAGCAGGAAGAGGTTCGCTACTTCTAGAATCGTGAATGGCTGCAACAGGGTGCTCTCTGACCATCACAGCCCCACAAGGATTAAGTGCTCTATCACTTCTCTTTAGATCAGATCCTTCTCTAAGCCTCTTCTCTGCATTCATTTGGTTTTCCTCCCCAGCACGTGCTGGGGAAGAGGCCTGGCTCACAGCCTTACCAGATGATTTCTGGAAAGTCTCGGTTATTTCACACCTCCAGTACTCAGCATACCCTCCCCAGGCCATGAGTTTATTTACACTTTTCTCTCCTAATTGAGACTGGTCAAAAATTTCAACCATGTATTTGTCACCCTGTGTGTTCAAAAAGTGAACCTTCAGTCCCTTGTTCAGCACAATCTCTCTGAAAGCAGACACAGCCGCTTCACTCCAGCTCCCTCTCAGAGGGGAGACACCCGACAAACAACACTTCAGAGCTAAAGCTGGTAGTTCCCTGAACTGTGGGAGCAGCTCCTTTACCGCAGACCGATCTACAGTTTCGGTATTTCCTCTGTCTAACAGGTGTATTTCTACCCCACTGTCCAGTATCCTGGTGATCACCCCTCGATAAAAAGCGCCCTCTTTCCCACTAGCACAACAAAGGGACCCGGGCTGTAGGTCACACCCAGCGCCATCCAGCTCCGTGGTATGGGAATAAGAATTCCACATGCACTGCCTCAGCTGCCTGAGGAGCCGGCGATGCTCGTGGAGCTGCAGCCAGAACTCGGATGGGTCTCGGAGGTGGGAGACCTGCGCGTCATGGAAGGCACCCAACTTCAAACGCACACCAACTATGGGAGCAGAGGCCAAATCTCCATGTATTAAAGCAACAGGAGGTGCTCCTGGTGGCAACTGCAGTTCTCCAGCTGTGGATTCTTCTACTTCCAGCTGCTCACAAACCTCAATTTGGCTGACCTGTGTATGGCTGCTGATCAGGCAGCAAGCCTTTACCCCAAAAAGATGATTCAAGTTGATGCCATTCTCCCCATATAGGCTCACATAATAGCAGTGCTCGAAGGAGTTAAAGGCTTTGAAGTGAGCACTCACTCCTTTGCCTACCACCAACGCTTTCAGCTCATCAATCTGCCATGGGGACCAGCCACGACCCCCATCTGAGATACCCTGAAGAGCACAGGCGTAAGTCACCACAGGCATGCGAAAACACTCAACAGGCAAATGGCGCAGGTTCACTCTGGTGACAGTCTCCTTCCTGCCATAGTCCACAAAGATCACTACGGCCATTTCCTGGTCCTGCTCCCCAGCAATAAGATCCAGCAGGAGCGCACGGTACCACTGGCCATCTCTGCCACAGGCAGCACAGGGTGAGCCCACTTTGGGTAATAAATCCTGCTCCCACTGGTCAAAAGCATGGCACATGGTATCAGAAAGGCAACGAATCTCCTGGGACAGGCTCCGCAACTGGCAATAGATGTGGTGTGGGTCAGAGACATGGGTCACGACAACAGGCTCTGTCACATCCAACTGAAGCTGCGGGCAGAAGTAATCCAAGGCAGGTGACGCAGGCTGATACGACAGCAAACCGTGGAGAAGCTGCGGCACTGCAGAAGTCACAAGGGAGCTTGGTGGAGGCTGCACCTTGAGCTTGTTCCTTAAGTGGCCGTAAGTCAGGCTGTGCCTGACCACCTGGCAGAACCAACTGGGAGCGACCTGCCTGGCCAGGCCCAGGTGATGCATCTGGGTCACAATCTGGGGCAGCTCAAGCACTATGAGCTGCGGCGTCACCACCGCCTGCACCACACCAGACACCTCCTTGCCATGCAGGCAGCTGAGGAACTCCATAGCCTCCACTGTCCAGGTGGAGGAGGCTGGGGCATCCCCACTGGCTGATGCCCCGGGGGCTCTGGGGGGCATGACATTGGCCACGATACAGCTCAAGACCTCCGGTGGCAGGCGGAAAAGCTCCCTGCAGCCCCGCGCCAGGTAATAAGCAGACGCGACCACCGTGCAGCCCTCATCCAGCAGGAACACACGGTACAGCTGGCCACGGCGACTCACCACACAGCAGCGGTACCAGAGCCCCACCACTTCAACCAGGCCCAGGTCTCCGGTGCACAGCTCAGCCCCTCCAGCCGCCAGCCCACCGCGGCTCTGGGCGGCCGCCAGCCGCGGCCCCACCGCCGCCTGGATCTCCCGGCGGAGGCGGACATACTCAGCGCTGCGCTCGCCCAGCAGCCCCCACAGCCACATCACGGGCACCTCGGGGTGCAGGCCCAAGGCGCAGACCCGCAGGGTGACGGTGGCGCCGGGGCTGAGCATCCCCGGGCCGGAGCTCATCCCTCCAACCGCCGCCTTCGCCGCCCGCAGGGAGACAAACGGCCGCCCCCGCCGCCGGCCTCATAGGGCACGCGCCGCCCACGTGACACGCCGGCGGGCGAGGCCATTTGATGGGGGGGGGGGGGGAGCGACACGTGAGGTGTGAGGAGGGAACGGGAGGGGCAGAGCGGGCTAATGCATCGAGCCCGCCCTGATAAACGGGAACCTCTGACAGGCGGTGTAAAGAGGAGGGTTACCGCCGGGGCGCGCCGCAGCCGCCGGGCTCAGCCCACAGCCCGCCGGAGCTGCCCTCGAACGGGGTGGAACGCTCCACACCGGCACGGCCGGGGGCGGGGCTCGGGGAGAACCCTCCGAGCCTCCTTAGCTGTCATTGGTCAGAGCAGGCGCCCGGGGCGGGACGTGCGTGCAGCGCTGGGTGCCCATTGGCCAGCTTGGGGCGGCAGTGTGAGGGCGGGGTGGGGCGCGGCGGTGGCGGTCCCTGAGGCGAGGCTCCGCCGCCCGCAGACACCGCGGGCAGTCGGCGGGGACGGCCCCAGCCCGGCGGTCCGGCCCGGCCCAGCCCAGCCCAGCCCGGCCGCAGGCAGCCTCCCAGCGGGGCAGGAGGACCTGAGAGGCGAGCTGGGAGCGCAGGGCCGCCCCTCCGCCGGCAGCCCGGCCCTGGCCCAGGCCGGCCTCAGGCTCCCTCACCGCCGCAGGTGGAGGCCGCCCACCGCCTGTCAGCACCGATCTGCGCCCTGCGTCTGAGGCCGCCCCGTGGCACAGGACACCCGCCTCCACCAAGGCCTGGCTGCATCCAAAGCAGCGTGGCCAGCAGGGCCAGGGAGGGGATTCTCCCCTTCTACTCTGCTCCGGAGAGATCCCGCCTGCAGTGCTGTGTCCAGCTCTGGAGCCCTCAGCACAAGAGGGACAGGGACCTGTTGGAGCAGGTACAGAGCAGCCCATGATGATGATCGAGGGCTGGAGCCCCTCTGCTGTGAGGACAGGCTGAGAGAGCTGGGGTTGTTCAGCCTGGAGAAGAGAAGGCTTCGGGGAGACCTTATAGCGGCCTTCCAGTACCTGAAGGGGGGGCTACAAGAAAGCTCAAAAGGGACTTTTTCCAAGGGCATGTAGTGATAGGGCAAGGAGTAATAGCTTCAAACTGGAAGAGGGGAGATTTAGATTGGGTATCAGGAAGAAGTTCTTCACCATGAGGGGGGTGAGCCCCTGGCCCAGGTTGCCTAAAGAAGCTGTGGCTGCCCCATCCCTGGAGGGGTTCAAGGCCAAGCTGGATGAGGCTTTGAGCAGCCTGGGCTGGTGGGAGGTGTCCCTGCTCAGGGCAGGGGGGTTGGACTAGGTGATCTTTAACGTCCCTTCCAACTCTAACCATTCTGTGATTCTATGATCTGCAGTGCGGGGAGGGTAACACCAGACTGAGGGACAGCAGCATCCAGGGCTATGGATGGTAGGTCAGCTGCAGGCAAGCACCACCTCTGGGGACTTTGGGAAGTGGCGAATGTGGGTGCTGTCTTTGGTGGCCCCCTCGAGGTAGCCTGTGGTGTCATACTGCTCAATTTCATCTGTTCAGCTCTGCCATCATGTGATTTCTCCCTGGTTTCCCCCACCCCCACTTTTTTCACGAGAGACCTTTAAGGTTTTAATGCGGCTACCTTCTGGCCTTTAGGGATAATGGTCAGAAGTGGAGATATGAGGAAGGCCCAGGAGTTCAGCGAACCTCTCTTAGGCCACAGGAGAGTCCAGCCAAGGAACCTCAGTGCCATCTTCAGGCTAATTCTTGGCTTCTGAAACTGAAGCTGGTAAGTTCTAAATAAATATGGCCAGGTGCTTCATAGGGTAGATACTTCTGGTTGAAAAAAGTGCATTTAAAAACACTAAGAAATAATGCAAGTGGCAAGTTTTCCTATTCAAATTATTTAATTTTTTTTTCATACAAAATGCTAGGAATCAGCACTGTTACAAATCTTTTTAGCGTTTCATGCTCAAAAAAAAAAAAAGGCTTTATTAAAACAGTTCTTCACTACAAGACTTTTAAAATTACTTTTTTTAACTCAGTAGGTCAGGTACTTCTGCGCATCCTTCATCAGGGTTATCTGAGCAACAGGACTGCAGCCAGGACCGCTCAGGGTGTAACTGAAGAGGCTGCTTTGCTGGTTTATATTCCCTGGACTATGTGCAAGATGGTGTGCAAGAAGGAAAGAGCTCAGATTAGTTTCTCAGGCTGACAGCTAGAAAAGTAACAGTATTTCTGAACAAAATTTGATCCCCTAATAATGGTGAGATGAATTTTTTCCAGGCTGGAATCACACACCCAATCGCATGCAGCCACAACAGATCTACAGTACAATTAAAAAGTACAAGTGCAAGCCAAGAAGACGCCCAAACTGTATTTAATCAGAAATTGGCACATTGAAGATACTAGTTGCAAAGGCTAGTCTAGAAGAAATCCTGAGTATTTACTCAGAGAACTAAGTCTTGTACAATCATTTCTTTTCTAGATACTGCTAAATCAAAGCCAGCTTTGTTCTGTCTACATTATGGTTGCTTTTATACTGCATTTTTGCCTCCTGATTGCTGAAGATAAGCCTAGTTGCAAACAGCAGCAGTCCCCTTGCCTATGAAATCTGGAGAGCTTTAGGTTAAAAAAAAAAAAAAATATCACTCATATTCAAACATTTTTTGGTTTGGAAATGAATGTTATATTTTCATCTAGATTTGAAATGGGCAGAGTGTATGTTTCCATGTAAAAGTGGTACCTTCATGACCCAGCCTGCCACGTCAGCACTGGGACTCTCACAGGGACAAGTAGTTCAATTAGGTCCTGCGGACAATATGTGTATTATCAGCCCCTCAAGAAGGACAGAGTGAACTAGGCTTTTGATTTCCTTGGTACAGGACTTCATTTAACTCATGGACACTGCTCAAAAGGTTGAGTGAAGAGGTCAGGTGGTCTCTGGGAAGCGAGAGAAACACAGCCCCTTCCACCTTTTGTGCAAAGCAAATTGGAAATCAGCTAAGCTGCTTTAATCTTCCTCAGTTCCTAGCACTGCAGGCTTGGTTTGCTGAGACATCAAACTAACAAGAGGTAGTTCTTTATGTCTGTGCAAATGTAATAATAACATAAATTCCCAAATAATTTTATGGACTGCTTAGCCACAGAAGATGTTCGGTGCTGTTTTGCTGAACCTGCTTTTGTCCTTAGCAATAGGAACCATGTCTATTATCAAATGAGCAAACAGTATTATATTCTACTTGCTTGGTAGATTTTTTTTTTTACCTCTGTTTACTGTTTCAAAAAGCTGATGCTGGCTGCTAGTTGAAGGATTATTGTGGCAACTTTACCCTGAGAAAAACTTAAGCTTCATATAGCAGTCTGATAAGCAAATAGTATCCTTAGGTCATGGCTACTCCTAACACAAAAGGTCTGGATTTGGAACAGCAACCTATACATGTGATCCTACTGCCAGTCTCCTAAATTAATTAGTTCTCTGTGGTGTCAGGATGCCTTGTGGCATGAGAATTCAGCTTTCCGATTCTTCTTTGTTTTGTGAATATTGGTTTCATAATTTTAAAAAGAATTAACTCCACAGATCCTTCTGATTTGTTCATATGTAAGCCAGAATACCAGTGACCAAGGAGCCTGTAAGAGAAAACACTGAAGTTAGAGGCTTAAAATAGAAGTGATCCAATAAATAAAAGCATTAGTTTAAACTGTCTACCCTTAAAAATTGTATTCTTAAACTCAGTCTCATATTATGTCTTTCATACAAAAATCATAGTGTTGTATATGGTTAGTACTACTCAGTCCTTCACAAGACACCTAAAACTTTTATTTTCAGTTTGCCAATCCATAAATGTTTGACCTGAAGTGCTTCATACTTGGGGGCTGCTTCAGGCTGAATGCTTTTTAAAAACTTCATTAAAGGGTTTACTTGTTCTAAAACCTTGATCACAAAATTCCACAGCTCTCCTTGCATAAAATGTATCTCCTGCATCCCTTTAGTTGAGATGCTCTGGTGGGGTTTTTTTGGGCAATAGACTGGGGTTTTGCAAAAGGCCTTTTCCTGCTTCTCTGAAACACTCACTAAACATTCCCAAAATTACAAGCCTTTGGGAAATATAAGTTGGCGTATGCTCCACAGAAGTTTTTAGCTTAGTAGCAAAGTCACAAAGACCTCATCAATACTTTGCAACTGAGCAGAGCCTTCCTGTAAGTGCTGTTACCAGAGGCTGTGGCCACTGTTGTACTCAGTTAAATTAGAGAAGGGAGGCTTTTGCCTTCAATCTGCCTGCTCAATCTGGTAAATTAAGCAGTGTCAAGACCTTGAAGCCGGCCGTCAGAGTCTAGACATAGCCAGATTGTTAAATTCTTACAGACTTATAAAAAAAAAGAAAAAGGTGGTCACATCTAAATTCGCTGTTGGGAATTGTCCCTTGCCCAGATGAATAGTCTAGACAGCCGAGTTCCAGTTCCTAGGCTCCGACTGCTGCTTGGCTTAATTAGGCAGACGTAGCTTTAATGGCCCAGCAGCGTGCAGGAGAAAGCTGCTGGCCCGAATACAAGAGGGGCAAAAGTGAGATCTGTGATGGAGCAGTAATAAAGCAATTCTGTGATGCGGAGAGCAGGAATGGAAGTAAGAGAGATGCAAAAGGAGTCCAGGGCTGGGAGCAAGAAGGGTAGGAAGGGAGAAAGGAGGGAGCCTGAAATTGTGAAAAAAGCAAGGAAAATCACTAGCAATTAATCAGGACAGCATTTTCCAAATTAAAGAGATGCAAGAGGCAACGTGGGGGAGGTGACACTGCATGCACTTGTGTCATCCACTGCATTCAACTATGCTAGCTACAATTGAATAAATCAGGAGACCCAAACAGTTCTGGAAAAGCACTGACATAGAACAAACTCCTTAGATTTTAATGCTGCATTTTTCAACTGTCTTGTAAAGAGAGTTAAAAGGTGCTTACCATTCGCATCCAGGTTGGTATAAAGCCTTTGTATAGAGACATAAACCCTTCACCCTGCACAGTTTGAATCAAGCAGTCCATGGAAGATTTATACAGCAGACCTCTAGCAATGTGCAAGGAGAACAAATGCCATTAGGATTCCTAGCAGGTGATTTTAAAAAATCCTATCCCTCCTGAAAAATAATTTGTATCTGATAAATTTGTATAAGCAAGAGCTCTTTTGTAAGCTTGCTGGAGTCTCATCAGAACTGAAATCCACTGGAGTAACTGGGTAGGCTTAGGTGGCCATCGCAACAATGCCCCCCAGACATTTACTAAATCAGTGAAATGATCATCAAAAAGATGAAAAGCAAATTAGAAGTTTAGCACTTCTCTCCCAGTGAAACCGGTGAGACTCAGGGCTTCAATTTTCTACTGGAAAATCCGTTTCTGAAGTGTCCGTACCTCCCCTGCTTATCTCTCGGCTGGTTCATTATCCGGGTTTTGACCACGTCAGCAGGAGTTCCCAGAACGGCAGCTACCAGGCCAGAACAGCAACTGTCAACAGCAACAGATACTTGAAGAAGAAACTAAGATTTATCACAACAAATTAAGCATCGTGATTCCAGTTCTAAAAATATATGATACACTGTATTAAAACAGTTATAAAATCATGAGTAATGCCTGATAAATTAGCATAACTTGACTGGGGAGGAGGTTTTTGCTCAGATGTCCTCCCAGCACCAGCGTCCCTCACCTCTGTGTGCAGTTCCGAGGCAGTGATAAAGGACCCACAACAGGCAATTTATGATATGAATTTATTTTAGCTGTTTATATAAAGCAGATTTATACTGCTCGTTCTTATGGTTTGCTAAAATTAAAACTAGGTCAGATAAAATAGTAGCAATTCTACAAAAGTGAAAATTCCTGTGTTCTCACAGGTGTGTGAGGTGTTTAAATGCATCAGTGAGGCACTTCTAGTCAGGGCAGTTTTGTAGCAATGCTTTCATCCTTTGTCTTGTGTCCTTCATACAAAGATACGCTCTCGGGCAAAAAAAGGATTTATAAAGGGTGCATTTTATCAGCAGTATCAAGACAGTGAGGCTGGAAAAGTTCTGCAGCGGAAAGGAGGTAATCGGGGAATACGGCACCTGGCGATGCTGTGAGTCACACTGTTGTCCACAAGCGGCGTGTTCAGAAGCAAAAAGTGTTTCACTGAGTCATAAGTGGTCAGGTCTGTAAAGAGAATCATAGAATCATGGAATCGGTGAGGTTGGAAGGGACCTTTGAGATCATCAAGTCCAACCATTAACCTACCCTGACAAAAAAACACTTCTAAACCATGTCCCTCAGTACCACATCTACCCTTTTCTTAAACACCTCCAGGGATGGGGAATCCACCACCTCCCTGGGCAGCCTCTTCCAATGGTTAATAACCCTTTCAGTGAAAAAATGTTTCCTGATATCCAATCTAAACCTGCCCTGACATAACTTGAACCCATTTCCTCTTGTCCTATCCCTTGTCCCCAGGGAGAAGAGCTCAGCCCCCATCTCTCTACACCCTCCTTTCAGGGACTTGTAGAGGGGGATGAGGTCTCCCCTCAGCCTCCTCCAGGCTGAACAACCCCAGTTCCCTCAGTCATTCCTCGTAAGGTTTGTCCTCCAGACCCCTCACCAGCTCCGTAGCCCTNTGGAAGTTATGTCATGTTCTTCTGAAAGCTGACATGAGTTATGGCACCTGGGCATCCGAACAAAAGGCAGTGATCTGAAAGTTAACAGCAGACCTGGGTCACGTTTCCAGTGTCCTGACCTCCAAACTTGAAAGCCCAGCCTGGGAGGATGACCCTCCCAGTGCAAACATACCCAGCGGAGATCATTTACCACTTGTAAAAGAGTTTGCTCATTTAAGTTTACATGCCGAGACCACACGTTAATGTTCTCTATGGAGCAAACCTTAGCAAACAGTCATTCTATAGCCCCATTTAACAGCTCCTGCTGCAAACATTATCCATCCGGCGATTCCTTTACTGCTGCTTAGCAAGGTGTAAGCTTACACCACCTCTCCTTTTCAAAGATATTTTTTGGTCATACTGCTAACACATCCCTGTGCTGAATGACGTAGGGAATTAGAAGCTGTCACGCCAAAGAGATTTAAGCATGCAAAATAAAAAATTGCCAAGGCAATGCTATAATAGGTGCCACCAAGCACAGAGTAAGTAGTTATGGTGGGCACCCATAGGTGGTGTCTTTCGGTCCCAAAGACATCTCCCTCCTTACTTTATAAACAGACCTCAGAAAGGAAAGCAGAGGCCGTCCAACATAGACCAGCAGTTTTGGGGAGACACGGGAAAGCTCTATCTATATGTGGAAAGAGTGAGCGCTTCTCAGATCAGGCAAGCACTTGGGCAGCCACCTCACCTTACAACCCTCAGCCTGAACTACACTCTAGGTGTACCTCTCTGCAGCTCCATCACACCCTGCCTGGGCTGTGGACCTTGTTAATCTGGCCACTGACCCATGGACCATCTCCCTAGCTCGACCTTGGAACTTTCTTATCACCACGGACCTGCTGGCGATCACTGAGCAGTGTCTGACTGCCCCTGGTGACCCTCACCAGCCCTGATGCTGGCTCAGCTTCCTGGCTTGGCTTCAGACATGCCTCATCACCACACGCTTTCCAGAGGATCTGGATCTTGGTGGAACCTGGCTGCCTTCGCTGCCTCTGCCCTGCTCACCTTGCTTGGGCACCAGGGAGCTGGGTCGTGGCTGGCTGTGGGACCTCCTCTCAGCTCCCCGCTCACCCCCCTCAGGCTCAAGCACAAACTGTTATTTTTAGGCAACTTGATTTCCACAGGAACAAAATGCTCAAGGCAGAAGTCGCTTGCAGGGTGCTTCAAATAGGTCCTCAGCGTAGATAACCCAGAGATAAAGACCAGGGGAGCAGCTGAACTCTCCTTAAAGCTTAGATGCGGCCTGAAGCGCTGCAGACCAAGTTAGAAAATTTACCTCCCATGTTCACCAGAGCAGCTCTCTGGACATTTGGCACCCATCCAGCCCAAAGCCCCCGTATTCCTCCTTCGGATAGGATCTTCATAAATGCGTGGTGCACTCCTCGAAACCTGAAATCAATATGCAACCGTTAGGTAGAGAGCCCAGCCATGGAGAAATCGTTCCATATTCCAGCACTCTGCTGCGCCAGGTCCTCACATAGGAAAGGCAATTTATACCTGTGAGGATCTGGACCTCTGTATCCATTTTTTGATTCATTTTTTGATCCATCTTTGACTTTCATGCCGCAATATTTTACTAAACGTACTGGTTGCCCTGATAAGCATCAATCTGGTCGCTAACAGCAGGCAACCCTTTGATTCCACAGCTGTGTTGCAATACTAAATGTACCAAAGGATGCCAGCAGTTTTGGATGCAAAGAGCAGCATGCCCTGGTATCTGCAGGAGGGTTTTGAGCCCAGCTGTCTGCACGTGACCCAGTCCTTCCCTGCATCTCTGCATCCTGCACAAGCCATTTCCCCCATCCTTTCTCCCAGCTTCCCTTCTTCAGAAAGCGTCCTTCCCTCCTCCAGCAGAGCGCTGGCACGGATGTGCTGCACGTGTAGGATGGGAGAGGGTTTGTGGTCTCTGGGACCGATACATCAGAATAAGGAAGGCGAATATAAGTGGAATAAGGAGGAAGTCTGGGATCCCCCACCCTCTTCGCTGCCCAGAACCATTGTGTGCCTCCCGGGCACTGCTCTTCCCGGAAGGGCTCTGAGCAGCTGGGGTGTCAGAAAACAGAAAGAACCGCACCCTCAGCCAAAGAGTAACCATTAACAGAAAAAAACCACCAGCTTCGAAGGGAACCAACCGTAACGGCTTTCCTTCCAACTTCCTTTTTCCTTCCATCTGTATCTGCACCTTCACCAGATCCGTCGGGCTGGCAAAAAACTGTCCAATGGCACCCGCTGACATGCCTCCAACTACAGCTTTCCTGCCAAACGGGGGAAAAAAATGTCCTCCAGAAGACACTGAAAGTCTTCACAAATTGCAGTGCTTGAGCTGAAGGGTTCAGCAGCATGACCCACTTGAAACAATGGTTAAAAGTTAGGGTTAGAATTGTGGCAACTGCAAGTAGTTAAGGTAGTCAGTAATATTTCTGTCAAATTTAAGAAAAGGTTAAAACTCATCTGGAAACAAATCAAGTTATTATACATCACCAAAGTGCTCTGCTTCCTCTGCAGGTTACGTTGTGCTCCTCCCATAAGATTTAAAGGCAGGATGTCAAGGTACAAGAGAGAGGGACGGTGCTCCATGTATTATAATAACTGAATGCCAATCTGAAACTCTAAACTGCTTGCTGATAGATAAAACTTTTATTTGTGTCCGGTTGCTACTGGATGAATTGTGTTAATTTTCTGGTTCTACTTAATTTAGTAGAACCAGAAATTTCAGTATTATCCCAAATTCCCCCTTCCCATTGCATCAGGCATGGCAAGTACTTTATCTATATTAGACTTTATAAATCCCATCTTAAAAACAGTTACATTTTGGACCTAAGATTTTATTTTGGAGTAAAATAATTCATTGGATGTGATACTGTATATGATTATAAGGATCTAACAACTAGAAATCGCCAGATTTTGCAAAACTTACAGAAAAATCTGCTTCATTCCCCATAAAGAGTTAGTTCTGTGGCTATATACTGCTTGTATTGTCAAAATGGGATTGTGTGAGATTTTAGTGTTGCTGAATGGAACTTGCCAAACTAAGGCTTTGGGTTTGTTTTTTCTGGGGATCACTTGTCTCCTCAGGAAGGATGCACAGATTTAACTCAGGGTGACAACTGCCATAAAGGCAGGAACAAAATAGTATCTTCACAATCTGCCTCTTCAGTATCCAGGAAATTTCCATCTCCTGGGCTAAAATACACCACTAGAATCACCAAACCAGTCTATTCCTACGCTGCCTGCTAGTAATCCAATGTCCTTGTAATTTCTTACCCAGGCAGTACGGCTAGCAGCAAAACAGCGGAGCGTTGCCATACTGCTGCTGGACAACACATAGTGGGACCCATCCCTCCAGCAACCGGAAATCGGAGACGTACCACCCCTCACTTCTTTTCTGCAAGGCTCCAGAGGATATTTGACCTGTCGATCACCCCTTTGGAAACGTGTCCTCACCCCGTGCGGAGCTAATGGAGCTCTTGGGTCACCTGCACTTCTCAACATCCCCCGTCCCGGGCGGAAATAAAAGAGCTGCCACTGCATCACAGACCCTGAGTCACGGCAAAGCTGCCCTACCTCCACTCCCATGCAGGCTGATTCCTCCCAGCCCAGGACAGCTGCTCCTGTCGATGTGGTTCATCATGTTTCTCCATCTCTTTAGCAGAGTATCCTTATTAGACTAATCACAGTCCTAGTTAAGCCTCTGAGAAACGTATTTCATACAATCACAGAATGGTTTGGGTTGGAAGGGACCTTAAAGACCACCCAGTTCCAAGCCCCTGCCCTGGACAAGGACACCTCCCACCAGATCAGGTTGCTCAAAGCCCCATCCAGCCTGGCCTTGAACCCCTCCAGGGATGGGGCAGCCACAGCTTCTCTGGGCAACCTGGGCCAGGGGCTCATCACCCTCACAGTAAAGAATTTCTTCCTGATATCCCATCTAAATCTCCCCTCTTTCAGTTTGAAGCCGTTACCCCCTGTCCTATCACTACTGTAAAAAGTCCCTTTCTAGATTTCTTATAAGCCCCTTTCAGATACTGGAAAGCCTCCCCAGGTCTCCCCAGGAGACCAGATAAGGTCTCCCCAGAGCCTTCTCTCCTCCAGGCTGAACAACCCCAACTCTCTCAGCCTGTCCTCACAGCAGAGGGGCTCCAGCCCTCTGGTCATTTTTGTGGCTTCCTCTGGACCCGCTCCAACAGGTCCCTGTCCTTCTTGTGTTCGGGACTCCAGAGCTGGAGGCAGCACTGCAGGCGGGGTCCCACCAGAGTGGAGTAGAGGAGCAGAATCCCTTCCCCCGACCTACTGACCACACTGCTTTGGATGCAGCCCAGGATGCAGTCGGTTTTCTGGGCTGCCAGCGCACATTGCTGGCTCATGTTGAGCTTCTTATCAACCAACACCCCCAAGTCCTTCTCCTCAGGGCTGCTCTTGATCCACTCTCCACCCATCCTGTATTTGTGCCTGGGATTGCCCCGACCCAAGTGCAGGACCTTGCACTTGGCCTTGTAATGTTGCAATATTTTTGAGTCCTGTTCCCAGCTGAATGAAAAGATACTGCTCTAACACTAAAATCAGAAAGTCCCTTTTGGTGCTTAAACCCCTGCTTTGTATTTACCCTCTTTAGGGCAGGAAAGCCACGAGGAAAAGACAGCTTTTAGGGCTGCAGGACTCCTACAGTAAGGACAATCCCCAAACAGGCAAAAGCATAAATCTGCAACATTACCAGAAAGGAAAGCTCTCATCCTCAGACCTGCCAAGCACGGAGTCGCGGAGGTGTTCGTACGCAACCATCCGAACGCCAGAGTACACTGTGGGAAACAAAAGCAGGACATGATTCTTGGGTCTGCCCTTTCTGGAGGTTCACGCTGTGATAGAGAGATCAAGGGATTGGTTGTAAAACACTCGTGAGCTTGCCTGGGTCGGCTGGTCGCTGCTCTCACATTCGTGATCAAAAAGGAGGAAAGCGAGGGGCTTGCCTGGCAGCCGTGCTACAGCCAGAGCTTCTTGGCATCAGAGAGTCTCTCTGGCTGAGCCAGACGTCTGCCAGGAGGCAGCACGGCTTGTGCCCGCACACTAAGGAGACACCACCTCATTGCTTCCTCCTCGGCTGGTGCCAAGCACAAAACCTCCCACGAGTGCTTTTGAGGTTTGTTGTTGTCACCCTATTTCCAAATAAACCGCAGAAAGCTGTTACCTGGGGCCAAACCGCTAGTGCATTTCTTATTCCTAGCGCTTGCAACCTTATCTTTTTTTCCCAGCCCATCCCCACTTCCCTCAAATGAAAGATGTTAATTGTTCTGAGGACTCTGAGTGTCTGCTTGCACCGAAGACCCTCCTGCATAGACCACAGGGAAATTATATGTTGTTTTCCCAGAAGCCAGATTAAGGCTGTGAAGGAATGGTCAAGAGAGGGAAGAGAGGACACTGAGCCAGAATCCTATATATTTCAAAGTGGGATTGCAGGGTAGACTGAAGAAGTCCTCACGGATGTATTTAAAGTACAAGAAGATATGTCAAGCTCACACCAAAAGGCTGTTGGCCACAGAAGGCAGGACCGCAACTTGTCCCGTCGTGAGGAGATAATCACCTATGTGGCGGTAGATGGCTGGCGTGGCTCCTTGCCAGAGCTTTCCTAAGCCCTCCTCTCGCACGATGCCCGCCGCGGTGCGCAGCATGCCACGGTAAGGGACCACCTGGCCGCCGCCGGCTCCGTTGCGGCGAACAGCAGCTTCACCTTGGACCTGCAGACGAGTTTTCGTGAGATCCAGGGGAAAAGTTACTGAAAAGAAAGAGCAGGGAACAAACATGAATATGGGGAGACCTGCCACAGTGGTGACATCTGTGCCACAGTCCCTGCTGCCAGGCGGCCACGGGGGCTGTGCAAGCACCAGCAGGACCGTACCCAGTGGGGGTGCAGGCAACGCGTGGTGTATAGGAGATTCATGGCCAGATCTGTTAAATCTGGGCATGAGTAACCAAAATGCATTCCCATCAAACACCAAGTTCTTTCTCCCTTATTTCTTTTTGCAGATTTCTTACGTGATATGCGTACTTTCCAAGGGACTGGATTAAAAAATCCTATTCCCCCTGAATAAAGATCAGTCAGATCTCTTACCGAGCCCGTGGCCTATTCTGCCCAGCATAGTGGCAGCACACATTACAGTCAGGAACAACCCCACAGTGGCCATCATAATGCAGACGCACATGCAGGTGAGCATCTCTCCTTCGAACCACCCTAAACCATGCCGCTTTGCTGATGCAGACGCAAAAATCGCGTTTAGCCTGTTATTTCTGTCACTGAAATAACTGGTGGCCAGGGAAGGTGGTCCACCTCAATCTTAGCTTCCCAGGGCTGCTCCTGGAGCAGCGTGGGCACGTATTTGCTGTCACTAATTTCAATTCCAGGCCAGAGGTGTCTCAGGCGGTGAGTTCCCAGCAGCAGGGGTTGTCTTTGGTTTAATACCTCTGGAACACGCCACACTACATCCAGAGCAGGACTCGATGATATTAGGGGAATACAGTCAAAGCCTCAGCAGATTTACAGTCTATTCATGCATTAAGTTTGGTATTCGTGTTTGAAGATCAGCAAAGATGGAGAAGTTACAAATCATGAGAGCAATGCAGCCAGTCTGCCTGTAAGAGCTTGTAGAAATTGTATAGATTATGCTGAGAACTACTGCAAATAAGTTACTGATCACAAAGTAGCGCTACCCAGATGCCAGGGTGTGCGTTTCAGCAAGCAATTTACCGTACTCGGTTTTTACAGACATCTCACTGTAACCTGAAACGTGACATTCAATTTTGTCTTTGATTACCCTGCATTAGCTATGCAAAGCAGATTCCTGAAGAAGTCACTCCCTTTGCTACTAACTTAGGTGACAGATCGTCCTGCCTCTGTAGTTTTCTTCCAGAAATCCAGCAAGCGCAAAACTTAAATTAGTTGCAACTGCTCTGCTGTGACTGCAGCCCTTCCGTCTTGGAGACGATGATTTTGACTTGAAAAACCCCCTCCCTCCAGCCACAGTCAGGTGGCATAAACCGCTTGCGAGGCTTAAATTATTGAAAAGTCACGACGAGCAGAGTGGAACGAACAGATTTGCTGGAGCGGAAAAGCCGGAGCGAACACCGAGGAATGAGGCGTCCGAGGACTGAAGTTCCCCCTGCCCCCCGTAAGTAAATTTTGACCCCCTTCCCTCTCAGAAAATCACGGTGAGTTGTACCTAGTTCTGCCACAGCCGCTGCACAGGCTGACAGAGCGAATTTGCTGGCTCGGGGCCATCTCTCTGGAAGAGGTAAGCTCTTCTCCTGCAGGTGACATCTAGCGTCTAACATGAAACAAGGCTAACCAGCCGCCCCGCGAGGCTCTGGAGGACAAGCAGACCCTAGCTCAGCTCTGTTCTGGGTCGCTTAGGAGACAAATTGCTGAAGATCATGTTTCTCCAGCTCCAGCACCAGGATCCGCAACAGCCCAAGTGCCTGCTGCAGAGCTGCGAGGTCCTTCTGCGGTGACACAAGAGGCTCCGGCGCAACAGACTCCTGGGAAATGTAGTCTGTCAGCAGCACTACCCGCTGCCAGGAAACCGTCAGCGCAGGTACAGTCATACGTACAGTTTTGCCAGTTATCTGTACTAAAAAAAAATAAAATAATATCATCAGAGAGACCTCAAGATTATGAGAAGGTGGGGTCTGTTTGCTTTATGGGGTGCTGCTTGACAGCAGCCCCTCGGGAGTCCCAAACTGCGTCCCTGTGCCGGCACCCAAGATGGATGAATTGATCCAGATCTGGTTTAAGGAAGGCTGCGTTAGCAACGTGCCGAGCTGATGAACTAACATCCCAGTGCTTGTGGAAATGCACGTCTCCTGGGGATTAGGTGCAGAACAGCGCGGTTTGAGCAAGAGGCACACAAACCTGGGAAGACAAAAGCCAATCTCTGCCCAAAGCCCTGTGTGTGACAAGTTGCAAGCTTTTCCTGGCTGAATGCTGAAGCTGTGTTAATTGTCTGCCAGTCCTAATTTCCCCTAAATTAATGCAGGCATATTTAGATTCTCATCACAAAATAAAAAAAAAAAAAAAGAGGAGTAAGGCATGTGCTGTTCAAGAGAAGCTTTTCATTTATCATTAAGGCTCAGCTGAATCACTAAGTTAATCATTAGCCATTAATCACTAATCCTCATGCCGAGGATTTGAGGATTTTTTAGGTCACAGAAACTTTTCCCAGAACACTCCCCCCTCCCCTCCTTCCATCTGACTAACGTTTTGGTGTGCAGGCCAGGTCACAACGATTCAGGGAAATGAAGGGATCACTGCAGGTGAAATATTCAGCTGAAGTGAGCCAAATTCTTGTCGCTCACCAATAACCAGTTTTAAATTGGATCCTTCTATGGGTTAGAATTTGTTGGAATTCATGCAGTAATAGGAAAAACCGCTGACGGAACCCTGATTAAAATGGGAAGAAGGCACATTGCAGTTCATGCAATCTGCTGTTGGTGCTTTCGTGCCTCCTTCCATAGCTATTTTCCGGGCTTGGATCAGCTTGTGCTGCTATATATCAGCCTGTGTATCATCGATTGGGAGCGTAATTTAGGAAGGAGGGGACCTCTAGAGGGCAGCTAGTACAATCCTCTGCTCAGAGCCGGGATAGCTTCAGGGTTACATCAGCTTCAGGGTTACATCAGGTTGCCCAGGGACTTGTTTGGTCACCTGAAAACCTCCAAGGATGGGGATTTCACAACCACGCTTTATGAGGTGCAAGACAACAACTAGATCCTTAAAATAAACTATTATTTTAAGGCATTGCGGCAGCCTGTGGAGGAAGCAGCTCTCCGTGGTCATTTTTAGTCTGGGGAAATACATTCTTTTTCAAACCAGACTGATCTGGGGATGGCGGTGAGGAGGAATTTTCTCTTCCCACAGGATATTTGACAGGTGGCTGACCTGGAGATAGATGCTTGCATAGACATCTCTGATTTGTGGAGCAGCGAAGGGCCTTTCACTCTCTTATCAATATTGTCCGTTGTAGGAAAAGAAAGAATTTAATAGATAAAATAAAACCAGGAAAGAAGCATACAAAGAGCTGTGACAGCTAAAGATAGAAGTGTAGTAATATCAGAGTTAAAAGTGATTTATCTGTTTGTTCCAGACAGTTTGCGAAATCCACATCCTGCTCATCACAGCTGATGTATTTGGGATTTTTCTTCTGCACCTATGACCAACACAGGTAACATCCCAACGCGTTTCAGCATGACTGTTTAATGAAGGCCACTGATCTGGTTTTCACAGCTCTTAACCTCCTGCTGTCATCAGGTGTATTTCTGCTGTGCTACTTTTACTGTACCGCCTGTCTGCACAGGTACAGAGGTGCCTGTCTGTGCACCTCTTCCTGCATAGGAAGGGAGTTCAGCTGGATTTGTGCAAAACACTTTCAATCGAATAATCACCTTCATACAAAATGGTATACAAATTGTACACCGTACAAACACCGTACACCCCTGGCATGGTGTCTCAAAATACAGTAGCGATGAGCTATACCCTTCTCCTAGTAAAATACATCAAGCTGGTGAGTGGATAGGGCCTCCGGCTTAGTAACTATTGAAATATTATAAAAATATACATGAGCACAAGTCCAAGCAAAGTCCAGGTCTACCTCTTCCTCAGACACCAGCGTGGTTTTATTCTAGGAAATTTGGGAGTACAGATAGAGAATGGGACAGAACTAAGTAGGGTTCGAGAGGAGAGACGTGGGGAAACAGTTTTGGGGGCAGAGCCAGAAAGGCTGAGACTTATTAAAAAAGGAAAATTGTGTGTGAAAGTAGTATTAGAGTAGAAGGAGAAGTGTTAAGATGTGATGTACAGGTGGATACTTGTCTACGGAACAAACGGAGGCAGGGCTAGAGGGGCTGCGCAGGGCTTGTTCACCCAAGGAGTCTGGGCCGGAGGACCAGGTCCTGGCGCTGAGCAGAAGAAGGGATTTGGACAAAGAGACAGAGCAAAAGAGGACAAAATCACAAAAAAAATATAGTTGAGGTTGGAAGGGAGCTGCAGACTGGCTAGTCCAACACCCTGCTCCAAGCAGGGTCGCTTAGAGGAGGCTCTCAGGACTGTGTCCAGCTGGATTTTGAACATCTCCCAGGACTCCCCAGCCTCTCTGGGCAACCTGTTCCAGTATCTGGCCACCATAATGATTATTTAAAAAAAAATAAAAGTTTAAGTGCCTTCAGGTGTTCATACACACTGACAAGATCCCCCTGAGCCTTCTCTTCTCCGGGCAGAACTGTCCCAGCTCTCTCCGCCTCTCCTCAAATGACAGATGCTCCAACCTTTTCATGAACTTCTTGAAACTAGCCTGGGCTCACGCCAGTCTGTCCGTGTCTCCCTTGCCTGGGGAGCTTAGAACTGGACCTGGCACTCGGGATGGATTTCTCCAGCACTGAGCAGAGAGGAAGGATCACCTCCCTTGTCCTGCTGACAGCGCTCTTCCTAATGCAGCCCAGGGTGCTGTTGAGTGCAAAGGCACGTTCAACATGGTGTCTACCAGGACCCACAGATCTGCCAAGCTGCTTGCCACCCAGGTGGCCCCCAGCCTGTAGGCAGGACTTGGCATTTCCCTTTGCTGAACTTTGTGAAGTGTCTGTTGGCCCATTTCCTGTTGAGGAACCTGTTGAGGTTCCTCTGAATGGCAGCACACCCATCTGGTCTATCAACCAGACCAGATGACCAAGCTCTGTCAAACCTCCTAATTTTGTATTGTCTTCACACTGGCTGAGGGCGTGGGGGGGTAGGCTCTGAGAGCACTTCCTAGGTGTTTTATGCTTCATGAATTCTGTATGTAATTTTGGTGTGCCACTTCCACACACACAAGGAACCAATCTGACCTCTCTGAAATCATAGAATCATAAAATCAGCAAGGTTGGAAGGGACCTTTAAGATCATCAAGTCCAACCATTAACCCACCCTGACAAAAACCCCTTCTAAACCATGTCCCTTAGTCCCACATCTACCCTTTTCTTAAACACCTCCAGGGATGGGGAATCCACCACCTCCCTGGGCAGCCTGTGCCAATGTTTAATAACCCTTTCAGTGAAAAAGTGTTCCCTGATATCCAATCTAAACCTGCCCTGACATAACTTGAACCCGTTTCCTCTTGTCCTGTCACTTGTCCCCAGGGAGAAGAGCTCAGCCCCCATCTCTCTACACCCTCCTTTCAGGGAGTTGTAGAGGGTGATGAGGTCTCCCCTCAGCCTCCTCTTCTCTTGTCTTCTGCCATTGCAGTGTTATTACAGGGGCCACCAGCGGGTTTTGAATTGTCAGTTCAACCTCCAAGCCTTTCTCTGCTCTTCAGACACTGGAGACACATCTAGCCTTTAATGAGATGATCTCAGAAAGGTGGGAGATACCTTTGATAAGCTTTATTCTTCAGGTGGTGCCCGCAGAAGTTTCTTGCCATTTGCCTTGCTGGAAGCTAAATATCTGCAAATCACAGCCTCTTTGCTTTGTAATCCTGATATTCCCCCCAAAAAAATATATATTTTTTTTTTTTAATGGAGGAAAGTGGCACCCTGCTTTGCCACGGTGTCCCTGGCCGTGTCCCTGGCCACTTGGGTAGCCCTCCAGCAACTAGTGCAAAGTTCAAGGGTTTATCACAGCAACATCTAAGTTTTGCAAGCCGTGGAGTTGGGCCTCGTCCAAGAGCGGAGGACAATTGGCTCTGCCTTTTCCAAAACAAGGGCTTGTCCCCTGGGCTGCTTGGTGCTTTGACGTCTTGTCTCCATGGCAGTGATCAGCTGGCAAGAGTGATAAAAGAGGCCCTCTATTCACTGACTGCAGTGATCCCGGCCAGCGCGGTCGTGCCGGGTGCTGCGGCAAGCGGAGCAGCTGCCGCGGCAGGCAGCGAAGAGGCAAAATGGCTCTTGCTCTCCTCTTGGCAGCAGTCCTGGGACTTCTCATTGTCAAGGCTGTTTTGTCTCAGCTGAGAAACCCGAGCTCCCCTCCTTGCATCAGGGGCTGGATCCCTTGGTTTGGAGCTGCGTTTCAGTTTGGGAAAGCTCCTCTGGAGTTTATAGAGGAAGCTAGAAGCAAGGTAATGGCTGTGGCGGCATGCCTGCTTGTGGGTGCGTGCTCAGGGTGGCTGCCTGCGAGGGGAAAAGCGAAGAGAAACTTCTGCTTTAAGTTTGCTCCTTTCCTGTCACATTTTATAACATCAGAAGCATTTAGCTGGTGAAGGATCGGCTTTGTACCAGTAATGTGGCTGAGCGGTGGATGCGATCCAGGCACGATCTCTGTGCTGTGATCATCCTGTTTGGACCCAGCATCTCTGCTGTTTCGCTTGTGCAGGCTGGCTGCAGGCTAACCTTGGTTTCCGATAATGGGGAAAGCCCTGTGTCAGGCGCTGGGACCAGGAGTCTAATTATTTGTGTGCCTAAAGTTAGGTTAGGTTTCTTGAGTACCAGCTGGTGTCCCTCAACATTCAAGAGAGGCACAGGCATGCTTGGCAGGCAGCTTTTTCCATCCCAAAAAACTGCGTGAAAATTTACCCCCTGGACATGCCTTTCTTTCTCTATGTCTGTCTGATAGGGAGAGCCTAAATGATTCATTTGGATTAGATGTTTAATTTCTAGGCAGCTAATGCTAAGTGACATAAGCCCCATCTTCGCAGTTTCATTCGGCAATGATACCACCTGCTACTGATGCGATATGGTCACCTTCAGGTGAAGGCTCTGAAGGATCGCACAGCCCACTGCTTGCAAAAACTATCTAAAAATGAAACTCCTGTAACATCCTGAAATTTGAAACAAAAAAATAATAACTACGAGATGTTTAAAATGTTCTTTCTCATTTTCACCTCTTAGATGTGGTATTTGTAAGTACGTCTTTGCAGCCATGGTTGTTAAAGTCGTGGTGTTAAATGAAAGCAGAGGTGCAAGTAGAATCAGCTGAAGGACGAGGTGTGAGAACATCAAGAGCTGTCGGTCTTGTATCAAGGCTCATTGGGTGCACCTTCGAGTAAGCTCCTGTGCGTCGTGTTCCTTGGCTTCTTTGAGTGGAACAGGCCGGTTTTAACCTTCTGTTGCTGTGTCCTTCCCGTATCTGTCATCTATGCAAACCATGATCAGCTACTTGTTCATTCGTCTTAGGGCAGAAACGTAGAAATGGAAGAAAACTCATTCCAGTCCATTCTACTGTTTCAGAAACCATGCCACATAATCCTTGAAATAAACTCACTCAAAAAACCCAATCATGATATTTCTGTGACTCTTCTAGAGAACCTCCTTGTTCTATCGAAAACAAATCCTGGTGGCAACCAAATTAAGGCAGCCTGCCAAACTGTCCTTTCCAGTGCAGTGCCTTTTGGGGACAGAACTGGGGGTGTTCAGCCTGGAGAAAAGGAGGGGAGACCTTCTCGCTCTCTGCAACTGCCTGAAAGGAGGGAGTAGAGAGGAGGGGTCGGTCTCTTCTCCCAAGGAACTGGTGATGGGACAAGAGGAAACGGCCTCAAGTTGTGCCAGTGGAGGTTTAGGTTGGATATTAGGGAAAATTTTTACACTGCGAGGTTTATCAAGCATTGGAAGAGGCTGCCCAGGGAAGCGATGGAATCTCCATCCCTGGAGGCATTTAAAAGACGGGCAGATGTGGTGCTGAGGGACATGGTTTAGTGGTGGTTTTTGTCAGGTTGATGGTTGGACTCGGTGATCTGGAAGGTCCCTTCCTTAGGGGGGAACAGAACCTAGACAATTCTATGATTCTGTGTTTCACCATGACTTAAGCTTGCTTTTAATTGCCTTTTTTCCCAGGAAGCTTTTAGCAAAATCTCTTAGATGAAATTTTGAAACAAACCTGACAGAAGAGTCCTTTTGGGGTGTTCATTCACAGATAGAATGAGCAAAACTTTTACACACTAAAGAATGTGTTGAAGTACAAATGCTGACTTAGTGGCTCTGGGTCCATTAATTTTTATGTTCGTCTGCCTGGGGACCTCTTTATGCCGCTGTTGGTGCTATGGCAGCTGCTGCCACACCAGAGCCACCTGAAGGACTGTATAAACCCCAGATTTTTCTGGGACAAGAAACATTTTCAATAGGAGACAACTCAAAATAAGGCAAAGCTGAAAGAGAAGGCTTTCTTACGTATCTCCGCTTTGCTGTGTGCTGGCAGATAGGACTCTTCCTTTGACATTTTTCTTAGTCCAGCAACTCAGCGTCCTTATGCGTTGTGACCTCTCCCTGCCGGTCCCTTTGGGCCAAGGGTGACCCTTCCATCCGTCACCCCCAGGCTGGCTGCCTGCCTGCAGCACGATCATCTCTCGCTGTCCCCCTCCTCTCCTTAAACATCCCAGGCATGTCTCCCTCCCTTCCCACCTCCCACACTGGCACGAAGTGCTGAGGCCAGGAAAAATAAGCCTTTTCCTGCCTCCTCCCTTTTAAAGGAGTAGGCACGGTAGCATCCTAGAGCCAAAGCAAATAACAGGTGCTGCTGCCAAAGGGGTCATTAACGGGCATTGCAAGGGTTGCAAAAAAACATCTGCAATAATTTCGCAAGTAGAAAATTCCTCCCCTGGATTAATCCTTCAGTCTGACAAAGTGACACTCATTTCTTTTTCTGTCTTAAACAGTTAACTTTCTTCCTACTTTTGTGCATATCCCTCACTGCTTTTTCTCTCAAGCCCTGCAGTAACACGTCAGAGTTCCGCTGCTTCTGCTTGAAGTTCGCTGCTTCTGTTTTCCTCCTGCAGAAGAAGGCGTGGGCTGGAAGAATTGTCTGTTTTTCCCCTTGTGTGTCATCAGTGGGTCTAAGAAAAGAAGGATCCTCTGCTCTAGTAAAATATTTACTCTCTGGGCTAATAAAAGATACCACCTCTTCCTCCCAAAGCTGCCTGGCTAGTTAAAGGAATGTTGCAGGCGGTCTGAGGCGAGCAGGGTGGGTAACTGGAGCCACCACACAATGCCAGAGCGGCTTCGTGAGGGCTTCAAAGGATGTGGTTCCCCACTCTGCCGGGCAAACATGGTAAGAAGTAGTAAGGAATCTCGAATGCTTCTCAACAGCTTGCTGATTAAGCTAACAAGAGAAGTTCAGTTAAACCCATGAGATTGTTCTGCACTGTTGTATGGACCTGTGGGTCCAAACCTCGCTCTCAGAGAGTTGATTGCGTTGAGGACACGGTGCCGTGTCTCGGGACTTGGGTAGATGCCTCTCAGCCTTCCTCGCTGCGTGTGCTTGGGTGAGGGGTGGGTGGCTGGGGTACATGGCAGGGGACGGGCATCCTGCGTGAGGTTTGGTGGAGGGGAAACAGGCCGGAGCAGAGGACAAGGCTTCTGGTGGAGAGTTTGTGAGGAGAGTGTCCACAGCTGAGTTGCTAATGGCCTGTGATCCTGGTCCTGTGCACAGACCAAAATTCCAAAGTCCCTGAGAGGGGACATGGCATTGAACTCCTGTGTGTGTGCGTGCCAAGGGAGAGAAAACCAGTGGAGCGAACCCACCTCCCAACATGAGCCTTGGCAGGACTGCAGCCGAGAGTGGTCACTCCTTGCCTGGCTGTTTCCCTGATTTCTTTCCTTTAGTATTTTGGAGAATGTCCTTCTGAAGTTTTTATTTCTCTGGAGTGTCTCTTTCCTGCAGGCTCTGATCTGCCTCTCGGCACGGCACTGCTGTTTTGTGCCCTGTTTCCCAGTCTCTGGGAAAGAAAGAGCTTTCAGACCTGAAAGCAGTTTCATAGGCCCAAAATCCTAACAGGATTTTTATTTTGCTTTCTCTATCTTTATATGTCATCAAGGTCTCCTTAACGCTGTTTCAGACAGAGCAGTAAACTGGGGCATAGTTTTGGCAGGCAATGCCTGTGCTTTGTTGGTACCCACCCGTAACACAACGATGGTCAATGTCAAACTGCTTGACAGCTTCTTCCAGTAGCTGTTCTCGTGACATTAGACCATCAGCATAATTACACCGGGGCAGATGAAAAATGTGTTTATTCAGGTGTCTGTCTCGAATAGCAGCTATTAGTAGATGCTCAGCAACAGGGTGTAAGGAGCACACCCAGAGAGAATGCCGCCTTCTGCTTTTCCTTCCAAGCTTCTGGCTGTCAACAGTTTAAGGATTTCCTAGGCTGGAATTTGCACCCAGATGACCTGACTGTGATAGCCTAATCTTTTTTTTTTTACCCTGTGTGTAATTTTGGCTTCCACAGCATCACAGGGCAATGACTCCATAATTTAATCAAGAACTATATGAAGAAAGCTGGCTTCTAAGAAGTGCCCATTAGCTTTTACATTATGAGAAACTGGGAATAATTATTCTCTTTTCACCTTTCCTGGGATCTAATTTGACTTAGTCTCCTTTTATTGATCATTTAATTCTTGCTTGCTGTCTATTCCTTTGCTTTTTCTAGCTCAGCATAACCTGATGGGCAGAGATGGAATGGGCAGAGACGCACATTAAATTGAATGTGTGAGCCCAGGATGGGTTTAGATACTTGCTGTCCTTTCTCCACTCCTTTCCGAGCAAGATGAGAGCTCTAAATTAATTATTAGCGCTTGTGTAATAGATCTTGGGGTAATTTCAGGATGTGATTCCTCTATCCATTCTTCTTCTGTGATATTTCGAGGTCTCCTCGTAGTTTAGACTCCCAAATGACTCCAGATAATGCACAAACTTTTAATTCCTTCTTCTAAGGAATGAATTAGGAATATATTTAAGGCCACATATCCTAAAAGCTGCATTGGGCTCTTCTTCAGTACATCCTATTTATCCACTACTAATCCTGGTCTTTGATAACGCTTGTAAGAAATTTGCCGAGTACTGGAATGACTCTTTGAAGCTTCCCAGGTCCTCCTTCAGGAGCCCTGTGGAGAGGCACCACGTTTGCGTGTCTGTCCTCCTGTCGCTGAGGGTGATTTAACGGATCACGGCAGGTAGTTCTGCAACTTCATACTTTAATCCCTCCAGAGTGTGGAACTGAAATATTTATAACTGATTTACCCAGCACTTGTTTTAAGTCTATTCTACTTAATACTTCCTTCGAAAGAAGATCTCAGTCCATCACTAGCAGTGGAAGGCTCCAGGGTGGTCCTTGTCTTAAACTGAGGCAATTGCTAACTCCGATTGCTTCCCCACCTGGTTTCCTTACCCCTTGGGCATTCATCAGGCTCAGCAACGCACTGGGAGAGTTCCTGCGTCTGGTATGTTTGGAAAAGTCTTTATTATTGGGGGTGGGGATTGCCATCAGCATCTTGATCCTCAAACCTTTTTTAATGTTTTAATTTATTAGCATTTTTACATTTCTAATATTTGAATTTTACATTTAATTTATTAAATATCATATTTATTTGTAATTTCCTGTTTGGACAGAAAATTCTGCTGTCTGAAAGACATGGTTTTGAGTATCCACCCTCACTGTGCTCTTCAATGAAGCTGACTTGTTCTTTTTTAATTCTGATTTTGTTTAATATTGGTTCAATTTTAATTGTTCTAAATAGATGGCAGTACGTTGGATGAGATTCGACACCAGACTGTTTGTGTAGGTGTTTAGAGGTGTGCAAGCCGTCCAGGCTTTACTGATGGTCAGTGGGCAGGCCGTCGGTCCCGCCAGTGGGGTCTGAGGGCAGTTCAGGTCACCTCTGTGAACAGGGGGTGCAGTAGCTGCTCAGATGAATTGGGTTTTAGGCTCCCCTGACGGCAAAGACTCAATCTCTGTTGTCTGTAACAGGAGCTTGGGCATCTTGCTGATATGTAACCATCTAATATAAAGTGTTTCATTCTTGAATTGAGCGCCACCTTAATTGAATAATCAGCTTTTATTGCAGGTTGCCGTTAGTTCAATTTTAGTTTTATTTTAAAATTAGTTTCAGTACATTTTAATGTCAATTTAAAATTTTTTAAAAATCTGATTTCAAAATGCAGTATAAATTCGCTGGTTTTTATCTAGCCTGATGGTGAGGACCTGCTGTTAGCCATAAAAATCCAACCTTAGCAGTTTGGCTATTATTAAAACAATATTTTATTTAGTATCACCCAGGGAGTTTAAACAGTTATTTCTGTAATAATTTGCAGTTGAAGGACACAGTCAAAATTCAGTTGATGTCAAGAGGAATCTTTTCCTTGGCTTCAAAGAGCTTTTGATGAAACAGGCTTTACAATACAGACACACACAACAAAAGAAATGGTTAAAGTCACTGGCGTAAGCCGTGCGAGCAAGGAGCTTTCAAGGCTTTTCAGTACTCCAAACAGATCAACGGGAATCTTTTTCTGACCCGTGTCAGCAATGCAACCTGGAAAAGAAAATCAGGTTCCCTGGTATGCCAAGGGACATTAGGAATCCCCCAAACTTTTCCACATGTACAATAACTTTGCCAAAAGAAGGTGGTGTGCACATAACTGTGAATGCTGGGCTTTTGATTTCCAAGGCTGTTGCATGTGGGCAGAAATCACCTCCACTAAGGGAAAGATGCTAAAGATGCTTCATTTCCACATTTTGATTTTTATGACAAAACCTAACAGCCAGTAGGTACTGCACATTTGTTTGCTAGTTTAGAGAGTCTACAAATATCAGCGATCTTTTTCATAATGTAAGAATTCAGAAGTGAATACCCATTGCTGAAAATTTTGAGAGGTCGCTAGGATTAAGGGAAAATGAAAGAATGATTTATGGTATTGGAAACTTTCCCTGAATATAACTCTCAGCGAAGTTGTTACGTATTCTGGTATTAACCTTTAAAAGCTTGTACAACAAAGAGATTTTTTGAATTAGCAGAACCTTTGAACTATAAAATAATTTTTAAAAATATTAAAAGGATGCAGGGGTGGGGAGTTTTCGTTAAAAAAAATGTAGATTCAAATAAGTAGGATTATGTTTTTTTCACAATGTGGGTAGTTTGCTGCGGCCGCCAAGGGATGCACTAGAGAATCCATCACTTGAGTTCTTTAAATCCAGGTAAGTTGTATGTTTTGAACTCTAATATAATACAAATGTAAAATACTGATCCCGGGGAAAGAATCTCTTCTGCTCTGCAAGAGGTCAGGCAGGCCCCTCTGATGTTCCCTTCTGGTCCCTAAACTGATGGATTTTGCTCTGATTCCTGTTTGTCTTTGTGCACTTCTGAGCCAAGGCGTACAGAGAGCAGGAAGGAGCAGGTCCTCCCTCCTCACCCCTTGGCAGCGCTGGAGCCCTCTTGGGGCTCCCACCACACATATGAACAATACAGTAATACAAAATCTTTGTTTGTTCCAGCATGGGCCCGTATTCACAGTGTTCGCTCTGGGAAAACGGTATACTTTTGTGACTGATGAAGAAGGATCGGAAGCTTTTTTTAAATCTAAAGACTTAAATTTTGAACAGGCAGTACAACCAGCTGTCGAGAATGCAGGTAAATGAGACATAGCTCTTTTTTTTAATGGAAATCAAATCCAGTTACCCAGGAACATTAAAGCCCAATCCAAAGCCCATTGGCTTTTTGACTGTGCCTCAAATGCTTCCATTAACCCATGACCATGCTACGAAATGAAGGCGAAATGAGATTCCTTCGTATGGATCCAGCACTGTAAGCCTGCAAAGTGATTTGGATTCAGTCTCAAGGGATCAAAGGTTTCAGATCCAGGGACTGTTATTACTTTTATCCTTAAGTAACCCCAGTTTGAAATGAGGTCCTTTTCTGTGGCTACATGCTCCACCTTTGTGTACAAGGTTTGGAGCAATAGTATGTTGTCCTAGTACTTAATTTGCAAATCGGCTTGCAGCAATAATTAGATGTTACCTTGCAATAAAACAGTCATTAGAAAGGGACGAGGTATGTATCCAATCTGCAGTGGCATGCTCCATCAGCTCATGTGCTTGTATCCACGTGGAATGGCACAGACAGGAATTCTCTGAGCAGTTCGGCAAGTTTGGGCTGTGCACTGAGAGAGAAGCAGCACGGCAGAGAGATTAAATCGTAGGATCACAGAATCCCTGCGGCTGGAAGGCACCACCAGTGATCGCCCGTTCCAAGCCCTCGCTCAGAGCAGCACCAGTGGCAGCAGGTTGCTCACAGCTGTGTCCAGTTGGGTTTATGTTGACCATCCTCCCAATAAAAACTTTCTTACATCTCGGTGGAACCTCCTGCATTCCCAGTGCCTCCTGCCCTGAGAAGAGCCTGGCCTCGTCTTTTTTACTCCCACCACCAGATATTTGTCCACACTGATAAGATCCCCCTGAGCCTTCTCTTCTCCAGGCTGAACAGTCCAAGCTCTCTCAGCCTCTCCTGACTGAGACAATGTACTATAGCATGAAGACCTAAAAGCTGTTTTTTCTTGGATTAATTTATTTTTAATTTCAGTTAGTTTTGTGGAGCACATGCACGTCCCACTGGAGCTGGGGGGAAATCTCTGGATTGTTGCTTCTGGCACTGCAGCTTCATGAGGCAGGACGATGTTACACAGACTGGTAGAGGCAGAGGGCTCACCAAAATCATTACAGGCTTAGAATGGAGCTTTCTGGGAATTTCACTCTAGGAAAAGGAGGATTAAGGCATTTAAATTAGAGTCACGAGTTACATGTAAAAATTTTCACTCTGTCTTTCCGTGAAAATCTATTTCATCTACTTTCCAAAACATGTTTCTGTTTCTTTTTGTGTTTAGTATCTGTCCCTGCGGAAGCATTTTATCAGAACCACGGTAACCTCTACAGCATGATGAAAGGAAAAATGGGTCCTTCGAATCTGCACATGTTCACGGGTACTTTGTGTAAGGAACTACAGGAGCACATGGCACAGCTGGGCACGGAGGGCACAGGCGACCTCAATGACCTGGTTAGGTAAGGGAATTTTGCGGCACATCTGTAACACATGGGTGTCCTACACGGGACATCTAAACACCTTTTGTCTAAAGGTATTTCTCCCGGGTAGGAGAAACATCTCAGTTACCTAGTGGGAAGAAAAAAGAAAGCACAGCGTCTTACAACAAAACCTGTTTCCCAAAAAATGGCATAAAAAGCTTCATGTCTTTATAGAGAACTTACGAGCAGGCAAAATGCTTGATCTTCAGCAGGATGAAAACTTGCCCTGGGTGTTTTAGGCTAAACCTATCCCAAAACTTAAATAAGACCTCTACAACTGACTTTGCTGCCAGAACTTCATCCTTCATGTAAAAAAAGTCCCTTTATTGATAGTTTCATGTGATAACAACAGACCTTTTAAACTCCTTCTTCCGTATCATCTTGGACAACACCTAGATCTTACCTGTCCATCGGAGCTACAAGTTGAATATTGCCTTTGGCTTGGACCTGTTTCTAAGACCTCACACATCCAGGTTGTATTTTGCTGACTTTCTGCATAATACATCTAAGATACAGCTTTTTACTGCAGCTGAAACGCTGAGCACCTGCCACTTCAATTACTGCAATTCGGATTATTAGGGAAAGACGTGGGGGAAATGGGCTTTGAAACCTCCCAGCCCTCGGTCCCACTGATCTCAATATCGGGGTGCAAACCCCCACATTTTATGGTGTTCCCCCACCTGGCTTCTGAGATCAAAGTCACGTCTGCTTCCTGTGAAAAAAGAGTCATGGAGTCATTAGCGTGCTATGCCACTGCCTGGTGTGCTAATATTGGCTCACGCTTTCTTGTTATTCCCCTGACTGAATCCATCTGTGGTCTTCTACCTGGGCTCAGGTTTCTGAGGGAAGGGATGGGCCTGTTGTTCTTGTGGTCCACACAAGGCGTGGGTGCCCGTGGTGGCATGGGTGTACAGCTCATACATGCCTGGCTCCCTGCTGCAGCCCTGGGGAACAGGGCGTTCTTCCCGCTGCCGTGGCTGTCATGGGCACTGGTCATCACGTCTGAATCCGCTGCTCTGTGTCTAAAATGACAAAAAAGTCCCAGGCTAGATGGTAAACTTCAGAATCCATAAGTCATCCACAGCCATTCTGTGCTGAGTGTAATCTGTTCTTATGGTTTTGCCAGACAACACAGGATGGAATCGGAATACAATGCCCTGGATAACTGTTAGTTAGCTGCCTCAAAATTAAATCCATAGAGCCAGCAGGTGGCTCCATCTTCCTTATGATCCATAGAAGAGCAAGAAAGTGAAGGAGCCGTTAACCGAAATATGCATTTAGCAGCAAAGATGCATAAGGGCTTCTCAGAGCTCAAGAGTACAGGTGAAGTGGGCTGGGAAACGAGCTCAGGGTTTGCAGGGTAACAGAGGAGCAAATAGGGAGGAGTGAGATAAAATAAAAGAAAAAAAGCATTGTTCAGTCCAGCAAAGCTGGAGCCAGAGGGAGGAATTCTCAGAGTGTCTGCTCACCGAAGGGGCTGTGCAATGCCCGGGGGGTCCACATGGGTTAACCTGAAATAAGAGGGGTGGTTAATGGGGGGAAGGGGACCTCAGTGCCCAGAGCCTTTCTCAAGTGACCAAACGCTAACTGATGAAGTTCAGCCACATGCAGAGGACTAGCCTGAGGTCCACGTATCTCCCAGCTTCTGCTTAAAATCTGCAGTAAGGGTGTGAGTGAGGTATGAGCCTTGTGCCAGCCCTTCCCTTACCGGTACGATGCTTGAGTCCTGCACTTCTAATGTTGGCAATTCAACACGCCGTGTCCTGACCTAAAACTCCGGCAACAGCTTCCCTATAGCCCATTAAGTCATGGGGATCTTGTCCTTGCAGGTATGTCATGTATCCAGCAGTGGTGAACACTTTGTTTGGAAAAGGCATCTGCCCAACGAGTCAGAGTGAAATCAAGGAGTTTGAAGAACATTTTCTGAAGTATGATGAGGACTTCGAATATGCTTCTCAGATGCCCGAGTGCTTCCTGAGGTAACGGAGCAGAGATGATGCTTGGTGCAAGCATTACGGGCATTTTGCTTGCTGGGATATCAACCATGAGAGGTTTTCCCTGGAGGATGATGCACGATGGTGTGTCCTAGGGTCAGGCAGGCTTTCATCTAGGTGCTTCAAAAAAGTTCTGACCTTGTTTCACGCATTTCGAGCACTGGAACAGGCTGCCCAGGGAAGTGAGCCAAAGAACTCCAAGGAAAGGAGCCTGTCAGTGCTCTCAGGGCCATGACAGCACCTTGAGCACCTCCAAACAGCCTTCAGAAAGAACTAAGTAATCTCTAAAAATGTGGCCTTTATCTTCTTAGGGGAGGTCATTCTTGAAAAGGTTGAGCTAAGCAATTGTCCCAAGTCACAGTGAAAACCCACAGTGGAAGAGAGATGAAAATCCAGGAGTCTTGCAGTCACAGGTCCTGGCTGCAAGATGAGGTCTGGCCAAGGTGAAGTCAACACTACTGTCAGATCGACACTCGAGTATTCATCAACTGAACGCTGCCCAGGGTCTTTTGGAGAGAAACCAAGGAGTCCTTCGCATGGAAAAGGAAATGTTGGTTTGTGCTGCCCGAGTTAAATGCTCCTTGTTTGTTGCTTTTCTTTACAGGAACTGGTCTAAATCCAAAAAATGGCTTCTAAAATTATTTGAGAAAGTAGTGTCAGATGCTGAAAAGACCAACCCTTCAGAGACCACATCCAAGGTGAACATCCAAGGTTATGAAATAAGATGACTTTGTTGTATATTCTGACTGAAGCGATGGAGGGTGGGAATTATGTCAGTACTGGAAGAAATAAGCTAAAAATGTCAGGTTTGATAGCTGCACCTTAATTGTCCAGTATTGCTGTGACCTGCATTAGGTCAGACCCATAATTTCGAGTCCTGCTCCTCAATTTAGTTTATTTCCTACAATTCTGACAATTAACATCTTCCTCTGGGGAATTTTAAGCCAAGAGTTGAGAGCTATGACCCATTGCCAGCCTCCGGTATCGCAGCTTCAGTGAGCAGTTGGAAGAGGTGAGAGAAAGCCCTCTTCAGTTGTTTCTCTGAGGGCACCGCGCTGTGAAATTTCAAGGCCTTACGTGTACTATTTTTAAACCCTGGTGTAGAGTGAGTAGATCCTCCAGCAGCCAGACTAGTAGAAAATAGCAGATTACTGGATTGGAAGCCAAGTACCCTAAATCTTGATTGTGTCAAAGCTGTGATAAGTTGTCCCCCTGGTTATTCTCCTTAGCTATGGCAGGAATTCTGCCTCCACAGTCGACAAACGCGAGGGCAGACTGGCCTGGGAATTTTGATCTACCAAATGGTTATAGAACAGATCATTAAACAAACCTGGTTTTATTTGGACTTTAAAAGCTTTATGTATCACAATTTCTTTCATAAAATAAACCAGAATAGTAGGAAGAACGAGATGGCCGGAGAGGGGGTGGTGGAAGGTAAGAAGGTGCAGGAAGCAGGAGGTAGATACTTGCTGTCTTAGATGGGGTGGGAATTTGGGAAAAAGAGCTGTCATTTTTTATTCAAGGTCATCCTTTTCATCTCTGAAAAGTAGAGAGGAAGCTTTGCCTTGAATGCATGATTGCCCTGTAAATATTTAAGTAAATACTATAAGCAAAAGCCGATGCTAGAACATCACACAGTTGCTATAGTTTCAAAAATATCAAGCCATTGAAGTCATGGGTTAGGTCAGTAACAAAGCACCTGGAACCAGGGACTTTGCAGATATATCAGGGCATCTCTTCATAACAAGAACCTTTTTGGCAGGAAGAGAGAGAACATTTTCTTCATTTCTATTCATTCAACTTCTTCAGTCCCATTTTCAGGTTCTTTAAAGCGTAGAAGTGGAGCAGGCATTAAAAAAGAACAGAGATTTCTTTTTTTCTTTCTTCCACATACAAGCAACAATGGGGAGCGACAGAAGCAGATTCCCTAAAAACTTTAAGAAAACGGAGGCAGTGCAAGTATTCAGTAGGGATTCAGTGGTGCGTTGGCTTCTGGCCCTCTGCTTGAGTCTCAGTTTCTCTTAACAGCTATCATCTCTACTTTGTGACTGCAAAAAAAACGTACCTAACTTTACTTCTCTTTGATAAATTAGTCTTACCTTAATATCCCGGAATTCTAGTAAGCCCTACTCTAAACTAGATTTTAATATATTTTTGGAAATACACATTATTATCTTTTATTTATAACAGACACTACTGCATCATCTCCTGGATAACTTGCAAGGAAAACATCTGGGTCCCAATTATGGTCTCCTAATGCTCTGGGCTTCCCAAGCAAATGCTGTCCCTGTAAGTACCTCAGCTAGAGAAACACGTTCTCTCCAACCTGCTCAAAAGCCTGCATTTGGGAAGCAAAGGCTTTGAACCAGAGGTCACACACGCTGCACGTATTCCAAAGAAGGGATTATCACGCCCACACGCATCACTACAAATATACCCAGGCTGCAGTGTCACAGAAGCAATGACAAGAAAAGCTCTGCTTGTAGTTGTCCTAAATTATTTTGTCCCTATCGTAACATTTTGGCAACATATGTCTCATAGCTATTCAGATCACAGTCTTAAGCTGGGAAGAACATTTAATTCTATTTTAAAGTGCTGTGTCTGTATTATAGTAGGGACTCTAATTTAAATAGCCTGGTGTTATCAGTTGTAAAGAATATCAAAATCATAACATAGAGTAACTTCACCTGTGTGTAAATCCTTGGGTGATTTTTGACTCTTTTGCTTTGGGGGATCTGCCGTACAAATGCCAGTGTTGCTTCAGGGGAAGAAAAGGAATAGTTTGATTCTACTGCCGCTTAAGTTTTGTCTATGTTAGAAACAGGTTTGATGGATTAATGATGCAGATAGATGTATGCTAACAAGCCCAGTAGATCTAGCACAGCTGAGGCTGACCAAGGACATTTATAGGAATTTCTCAGATGAAAAATCCATAGCAGCAAAAGCCATCCTTTATTTACCCTGACTGTTAAACCCTTTCCAGTGCAGTTATGTCTGTTACAGATGTGATGTAGAAAAAAAAAGATAGTGAGTTATTTTTATATGTACTCGTAATAGGTATATCTATGGTTTTTCTAGATTGTGTATTACTACAATTTGCCCAAAAGGAATTTCGTCCATTTCAGTGAGGTTTCTATGGATTCATGTGTTGGTAGAAGCGAGAGGCATAGCCTGCTGGCTGTTATCAGGATAACTGACATTCCTTCCACAACGCTATCATTACTTACTCCTGTAATATTCAGCTGTAAATAGACATACAGATATTTCGGTGTTTCTCAGAATAGTCACAACTGCTGTTCTGGTGACTGGAATAATGAAAAAAAGGCTTTTCACTTTCCAAGGGGATTTTTTACAAGGGCATTACACCCTTTTATTTGAAACAATTCAGTCATCCCTCCTCATCCCATGGAGTGAAGCCACAGTGTCCAAATGCTCTACAAGAAAACTAAGCTGCCAGCTTTGTTGTGCAGAATCATAGAATCACAGAATCGGTGAGGTTGGAAGGGACCTTTAAGACCATCAAGTCCAACCATTAACCTGCCCTGACAAAAACCCCTTCTAAACCCTGTCCCTCAGTACCACATCTACCCTTTTCTGAAACNTGCCCCCCTGGGCACACTGCTGGCTCATATCCAGCCCCCTGCCCACCAACACCCCCAGGTCCCTTTCTGCCGGGCAGCTTTCGAGCCACTCCGCCCCGAGCCTGTAGCGCTGCTTGGGGTTGGTGTGACCCAAGTGCAGGACCCGGCACTTGCCCTTGTTGAACCTCATGCCAGAAGGAGGGCTGCATCCACGTGGGGCTATTTGGGAAATAACGATACGAGTTCTCATCCCTCACCAGCACAGATGGCCCGGGACCAGATCTCTGTGCAGAGTGCATCTCCCGCTAGCTCAGCAAGCGGAGAGAGACTCCTGGCAGGGCTGCGAGTCCTTCTGGTTTCATCCTATTTAAGAGGATTTTCTCCTTTCCTAAATATCTTGATTTTCAACTTCATTGCGTAATCAGTTAGTGAATTATTTCTAAAAGGGATCTACTACTGCTTGTTTTGCTATTAATTAAAACTTTTCCTGCGCATTTTAGTGTGACTCACTGTGACAGTGCCCTGCAAATTATTTAACCTCATTTCTGCTAATATTAGTAGGAATTTGCTATTTAATTTTTTTTTCCATTCATGCAGCTAAATCTAATCACACATAATGATTTAGTAATTCATTTTAACACCCAGTTATTTGAAATTAAAGAAAGGATTTTGTGTTTCAAAGCTCAAAGCCAAAGCTATATAGCGTTCACTGAAGATAAGTACACGGCAGATGACTAGACCCAATCTCCCAGGATCCAGGCCCTTAGATGTGGATTTACTCTGGAAACACAGCTCCCTCTTCATCCCAACTACAACAGGCACATCCTAAAACATACAGATGTTTTCATCTGCCTCTGTGATTTGCTACAAAGATACTGTAATTCTGTTCCACATTCCTGAGTTAAAGGACTTTCATTCTGTTTAGGTTGCATTTTGGACCCTTGCTTTCATACTCTCTTATCCTTCCATTTACAAGAAAATCATGGAAGACCTGACTTCTGTTTTTGGCAAAGCAGGTAATAAATCCAATCATGTCCTTCTGGAACCTAGCAATGATTCATTCTGTGTTGGCCGGACACACGGCCACTGGTCCATGGCTGGGAATAATGAATGTTGCTGCTCCTCAGCAGCAACTGGTACTACTGGTACAACAGCAAGCAGCTCTGAGTTCTTCACTCAGCGTATGCTCATGACATACTTTTAAGCAAAAACACCTTTCACGTTCATCACAAGAAGGTAGAAAAAGAACCATATGTACCTATCTCTTCAGTCCACACTTATCATATAGATTCAGATTTGTATTAACCAGTCTTGGGGGTTTTTTTCATGCCTCTGTGATAGGGTCAGATGAGGTTTTTCAATTCAGCTGCTTTTCATGGTGTGATGTTCACCAGAGTTACAGCTGTTCTGTGGAAAAACAGGTCAGGAACTGTTGTCTTTTCCCTCATCTGAGGCCAGTTTATCTGTCATGATTCACCCTCGCATGACAAATCTCTTTCATTCAAAAAACAGTCACCCACTGGGAGCAGTCACTCACATATGCGGTCCCCTGAACCCTGCGTAAACTTTCCTGGAAGACTCTTAGTTGGCATGGGTCAAAACCACATCAAGGAACATGTCAATAATTAACCAATAAAGATAATCATGAACCAGTGCTTAAGCTTTTCTCCTGGCCCTGTTTTATTTGCTGGTGTTAACGAAGCCCAAGAGCTCTTGGTGCCTACGGTCCCTGAGACTTTTGTTCAGCGTCCTACCAAAGTACTGAAAAAGTCCAGGGACTCTTAACTTCCAAGATGACCTTCTTGAGGTTTGGCCTCTTCTGGCCAATGCCACACCCCCAGCTACCTTAGAGTTATTAAATTCTCTTCAACAGCTTTTCTTAATTGTACTGATTTTGGTCCATTTATTTACTTTGAAATATAAAGAAAATTTCTGGGTGAAAAGTCTTGAAGTCTTGAGGTATTAGATCAGAAGGTCTAAAGCGAGACCTGTCAGCGCGTATCAAAACAAGTATGAAATCTCATTTTCACACAGAGTCTTCTTTCTCATACCACAACAGGTAAAGATAAAATAGAAGTCTCTGAAGAGGAGCTTAAGAAGCTGCCTTTTATTAAATGGTGCACTTTGGAAGCCATACGGCTGAGGTCTCCAGGTGCAATCACCAAGAAAGTAGTAAATCCAATAAAAATTCAGGTGAGTTTTATTAGTGGGGTTTTTTTCCCCAAAAGGATATTGTATGATTAGTCTGGGAAGGGGTCTCCCAAAAGATCTGGATAAAATTAAAATAGTAGAGATATTCCACAATCTCACGTATAAATTCTGTTTAGGTTTAACAGATTTATTCATCATAATTAATTTAATCATCATTAATTTAAGAGTGATCTTGCTTCTCTTGCTCGCAGTCTTACCTTCAATTTTGATTTTACTGTAGATTTAATTAAGTGGAGGTGGAGATAATGTGCAGATGGTATATGAAAGAGTAATCAGGCACAACAAATACAGTAGAAGAGACCACAATTTAGGAACTGATAAAACTCATTTTCTGTTTGTCCTCTTCACTGCCATTCAGAAGGGAAGGGCCAGCGTTCAGGAGTCTAATAAATAAATGTTTGGGAGAAAAACATTCCCTTAAGGAATCACCACTCATGCCCATATAAGAATTACGAAAGTCCTGTAAAGGTCTACTGTCATATAAGACTTTCTATGAATTTCTTTGCATTTTGAAGGAAGTGCTTAATGAAGGATTTAGCAAAAAATACCATCAGGAAAGACAGAAATAATGTTTTTATTATTTCTCTACCTGAGAAACCAAATTAGAACAAAAATAGGCTTTCCACGTTCTCCGCTGTTTAGGTCTTACTTATGGAGAAAAGACCAACAAACAGCAAGAAGAAGCTTCAAAGATGTAATATGAGAGAAGTGCTAAGGAGGGACTGTTTTGTGAGTTGAACCTGTGATTTTTTTTTTTCTTAGAGTTTTTTTCTCCTTTTCAGAATTACATCGTTCCTGCAGGTGACATGCTGATGTTGTCGCCATATTGGTTACACAGGAATCCAAAATATTTTCCTGACCCAGGAATGTTCAAACCTGTAAGTTGTCATTCTTAGCGTGGGTATTTTGCTGTCTTTTCTCCTCTTCACTTGTTTCACAACAAAAGCACATGGACAAATTGGCTTAACGTTGGGTATTCCCTATTGTCGGTAGGATGGCCTTGTATACAGAGAAGTTGGGCAAAAAAAGGAACCTGTAGGAATAAGCAAGACTCAGTTATATATTCCAAATAATGTAGTACTACTTTATATCACTTTGATCTTGATGCAAAACCCACCATGGAAAGACCACCCTGATTTCACTTTTGAACCCAACTCCAAAACTCTCCTCTTGCTGTCATCATAGAATCACAGAATGTGTTGGGCTGGAAGGGACCTTTAAAGGCCATCCAGTCCAACCCCCTGCAGTGAGCAGGGACATCTTCCACTAGATCAGGTCGCTCAGAGCCTCATCCAGCCTGGCCTTGAATGTCTCCAGGGATGGGGCCTCCACCCCCTCTCTGGGCAACCTGGGCCAGTGTCTCACCACCCTCATTGTACAGAACTTCTTCCTAATGTCTAATCTAACCCTGCCCTGCTCTAGTTTAAACCATTGCCCCTCCTCCTACCGCTACATGCCCTTGCAAACAGCCCCTCCCCAGCTTTTCTGTAGCCCCCTTCAGGTACTGGAAGGGGCTCTAAGGTCTCCCCGGAGCCTTCTCTTCTCCAGGCTGAACAACCCCAACTCTCTCAGCCTGTCGTTTCTTTGTGTAGCTCGTTCCTACGTATCTACCCAGGCTCATTGGTCTTTCCAGTCAGATGATTTCTGGTAGGTATTATCTCTTCTAATTCAGTAGCTCATCTAGAGTTTCTTGATTATTATTCCTCTCCAGGTGGCCATGTAGGCAGGCTTGTAGCTGCTCTTTTTAGCACCATCCGCTATAGAATGGTTTGTCTTTTTTATAGATACATCAAGGGGTAATTTACACAAAACTTCCCTTCTAGAGAACTCTTTACCAATTTGAAATCCCTCATAACAATCCCTGCCTGTTTGAAACCCTAAACAGAGACCCTGATGTAGCAGCTTATTTCTTTAGTAACTTGATTCCTAAGAAGCGAGCTAGCTTGTTTTTTAGAAACTCACCCTTTTTCCATGAGGAATGGGTGAGTACCCCTTGGACACTTGCTTCATCACCGCTGAGATTTTTTTCCTTGCTTTTATTGGATTTTGATGCTAACAGGTTTCCTCTTCAGCAAGCTCTAAACAGCCCAAGCTGGAAAAAAATGCAAAATATACAAACTCAAGATTACATCCTCTCTAAGATGGCTCCATCAGAGGAGTTAGCCACCATAAACCTGACAGGGTGTTACTTGAAGGCCTTGGTGGAGTAGCACTGAGTTTCTGGAGGCTGCTGTAGTTTGTCACCCAGCATTCAAGAGATACACTGCTGTCATTGTCAGCCACCCAAACTTCAGCCCGTATTGCCGTGTTCCTTTTCTCCGAAAGAAAGTCAGGCTGGAGCAAGGAGCCCTCTGGGTACCCACCGGCTGGTTTTGTCGAGTAGAGTTCATTTTCTCACACGCTGGCGTGCACCTGCGAATGGGGCTGGGCAGTGCGTGCCTTTCTCCTGTGTGATAGCTCATACACCTCGCAATAGTCATAGAATCATAGAATTGCTGAGGTTGGAAGGGACCTTTAAGATCATCAAGTCCAACCATTAACCTG
>VXBO01008135.1:208476-227470 GCA_013400135.1 Rhinoptilus africanus
GGCCTCCTTGCCCCCCTGGGCACACTGCTGGCTCATATCCAGCCGGCTGCCCACCAACACCCCCAGGTCCCTTTCTGCCGGGCAGCTTTCCAGCCACCCTTCCCCAAGCCCGTAGCGCTGCACAGCGTCTCAGAAATGGTTTGTGTGTGAGACGTGTGTGAGCCGTTTGCGTGCTGTAATGCAGTTTTGTGGCTGAGGGAAGGTACTGGTTGAATGTTTGCCTCAAGTGTGCGTCTATTTAAAAGGAGAAGGGCACATTTTTGCAGGCATTTCAGTAGTTCAAGACACAGGATTTAGAAAAATGGGGAGGCATAGGAAGAACACTTTAGGGGTGATTCTGAAAACTCCTCCACCACTAAGTATGTTTCAAATGAGACCCTCATTTCTTTCCCTGAGGTACTGCTGACTTTTGAATCCAGACTCTTGCTAACAGGTTGAATGCAAAAAAACGGCATTAGTGCAACTTTGTATCAAGGATTAGCTGTCCAGGGTCATTTTTAGCCCAGAGAAATAAAGTTAAGCTTTATTTATATAAGGCTGATTTGGAAAAAAAAAAGTTTCTTCCCACAGGATCGCTGGAAAGAGGCAAATTTAGAGAAGAATGCTTTCTTGGACAGCTTTGTGGCATTCGGAGGAGGGAAGCATCAGTGTCCAGGAAGGTCAGTGAAACAGCTGGGGTTTATTTATTCCCAAACCCTGCAGAGAACAACTCTCTTGAACTGGGCTCCTCTTACACTTGGCGATAAAATGTTTTCATTGCTTTCCTCTTCGTAAGTCCCCTAATGTTCAATATTATCTGGACCTTGTTTAAACTGATTTGAAAGTGGTTTCGTTCCTGGAAAAGACAGGTTAAGTTGCGATGTAAGAGCAGATGCTGAGACTAGCGTAGCAAGGGCTGTCCCCCAGGGAGGAAAGTCAGCCCAGCTCTGCTGCTGCTGAGGCACCTTTTCATCGAGGGAGAGTTCTTCCACTTACAAACATGCCGGTTTATAGACACAGGCTTTTAGGTTGCCATAAACGGTTCTAAACTAACCCAAAGAACATTTCTCTGGTCCGAGACTCTCTTTCCATCCTCTGTCATGCCACTGACCTCTTTGCTAATCTTCAGATGCCTTAAGTGGCTCCTCTCTGTTTAAATCTTGTCTTTGCATTAAGGCCCACGTGATTGTATGATGGTTTGAATTGCAGATCCTGTCTCTCTTCCCTCCTCCAGCAGTGCCAGCCTCGGTGCTTCCTGCATTCCTTTTGCTGTTTTCTCTGCTGTCCCTTTTCCTGGAACAAGTCCCAGGGAGCCAGCTGCTCCTCGTTTCTGTGTTCAAACATCTCTACGCTCAATTCTCTGCCATCAAAACCTGGTCTCCTCTAGGAAGCAAATAACCAAGAATCCTTAAAACTGGTCAGTTTACCTCAAGAGTCCCACGTGGATTGAGGAATCCAGAGGCTGTTGCAGAGGGTCTGCGTTCTTGAATCTGCAGCCTCTAGCAGGCTGGATGTGACTGTCAGATGAACTTTGTGGAGGCATTAAAGACTCAAACAAAATGAATTACACTGCGTTCAGCCATCTAAGCTTGCCGGAGGAAAGTGCTCACTCACTGCTCTGCCTCCGTGACTTGTACCGTATTCCTGAGCTTAGTACGAGCACAGGCTCCCTCCCGGCAAGGGCGACAGAGGAATTTGCAAGAGGCATCCGCAGGTAGAGGCCGAGCTGCAAAACTGTTTCTGAAAGCTGCTTGTTTATACACACTGACCTATTTCTTTGTTCGGGCTGTTCTCTGGACTCTGATAATATCTTTAAAATAAGTTTGTGGTTGGAAAGAAAATGGTAACATTTCTGCAGAGATAACGGACGGGGAATCTGTTTCTTGCTGAAATTAAATCAGGGGATGTATCTAGATCCTATGTTCCAGATTTCCTTGGTATGACGGAATGAAACAAAGATATTCACTTTAAAAATGCATTTTCATTTAATTCAGTACTGGGATTTGTAAATTAAATTTGTTCAACATTTAATTTCTCCCTTGCAAAAGTTCATCATGAAATTAAAAGCTAATTGAATCAAACCGAAAGCTAGAAAATAACTAACTTGTCTGATATTCTAGCAAACTGGCATGGGGAGAGCTCTCACGAAGCCATTTACGTGCCATCTTTTTTACTTAGAGGAAAAATTTGAGAGCAGTGAAGCTACTTTTATTTAACCAGGTGACTCTTGCCTGTGCGACTGTGCTTATCTTGCCTGCCTCCGTCTACCCTCTCCTATCTCGGGCTGACATCGTAACCCCTTCAGCCCAACGGCCGTGATTTCATGCTCGGACTCCATTTACCGCAGGACCTCAGTCCACTGCTGAGCTCCTGGGTTCCAGCCCAACGCCAGTACATAGCAGTGCACGGGGGGCAAGATTTCAGAGAGCACATCTTTGTCACTAAATAAAACAGGAGGGCGTCAGTGACTCGGAGGTTTTACAGGAAAACTGCTCTAGAACTCAGTCATGAGTGCGAAAGGCAGGTGGGAACTAAGGGATGTTTAGCTCCAAGAAAGCTCGTGGTTTCTGCTCATGGGTTATGTCCCTTGTCGCTCGGACAGATGAACCCCGCGGCGGGTGCGGAGGTGTCAGAGCTGGTCAGCTCGCATCCAGCTGTGTTTGAAGGACAGAGCCCTGTAAATGCAGCATTTCCACTTTCAGGCCAACCCAGAGGCGTTTTGGCATTTGGCCTCATCATCTGTGCCAAACCACTGAGGGTCAGAGGCAGGACCTGAGCCACCAGGAGCCCAGGACCACACAGTGCCACCAGTGCAGTGACTGGAAGGAGCCCACCCCTGTATGGTGCCACTGGCACGAGTTTGGGCTAGCACGTCCTGCCTGACCTGAGCTAATTTCCAGTGAAATGTCTCTGCACTGCATTCCCCCGAGCTCAAGGTCACCAAAAAGCTCCCTATCTCAAGGTAATTCCAAAGTGAAATCACAGAGATAATTTGGGCCTGAAGCTACGCCAAAACCAACAAGCATCCTCCCACTCCGGGGCACAGGGCGCAGATCCGGATGGCTCTGCGGGAGTTAGCCCGCGTCTCGTGGGGCTTATTAGCTTCCTCTTCACACCTGCCAGGCGATGGCTCTGCGGGAGTTAGCCCGCGTCTCGTGGGGCTTATTAGCTTCCTCTTCACACCTGCCAGGCGATGGCTCTGCGGGAGTTAGCCCGCGTCTCGTGGGGCTTATTAGCTTCCTCTTCACACCTGCCAGGCCAAATCCAGCCTGCCGCCATGTGCTGCCATGTGGCCTTCTCCCCGGTGAATTCCCCAATAGCTGTTTTATCCAAGTTTTCCAGCATCTCTCAGAGAATGGAAAATAAACTGTGTAGAAGAGCAAGGTAGTATTACGGTTTTAGCTAGGTGTTTAAGTCTCAGGCCTAGATTCTGCAAGTGAGTAATCCCACGAGCCGGCATAGGTACGTGGTAGTGCCTGAACGCAGAACGCTCTTGTACGGATCGACTTTAAAAAGCAATAGCCTGGAGGAGTTCACCTGCGGTTATCCGAAGTCTTCTCCGGGCTGACTAAGAAAGACCTTCCTTGAGAGTGTCACAGAAAGACAAAAATCCTGCCCTTGGGTCTCATACTGCAGTCTAACGCTGACACATCCAATAATGACTCCCGCTGTCGCCGCTGCTCTGATGTCATCAGGCTCCCAGCTGTATTAGCTGACTTTATATAGCACAATTAGTCATATCGCCTTTTCTATATTTGACGGGCTTCTCGCTCCTGTGAAGTTATTTCAAGTCGGCGAGCGTTAGAAGAACATAAATGTTTATACAGTGGAAAAAACCATACTGATAAGGGGCTGTTTTAAAATAAGGTGTCAGGGGGATACTGTCGGTCTAACGTTTCACCGGAAAGAAGGGGCAGCCGCTGCGTTCCTGTTCTTCACTGAGTAGTGAAGCTGAACAAAGCTGCGGCATATTTTCCTACTGGAGATAAACTTTCAGGCCGGACTAAAGCATGGAATGTAAAACGTGTCAAAGAGGCCTTGTTTCTTCTCTGCTGATAGCACACGTGTGATGGTGGGGCTGCGCGTCCAACGTTTTCCTCCCTTTTCTTGCAGGTGGTTTGCTATCATGGAAATCCAGTTGCTTGTTGTGCTGTTCCTATACAAATATGAATTTGTGCTTTTGGATGCAGTACCAAAGGAGGTAAAAGATCCATGCATTTATATGGCATTCCACGTCTTTACGTCATTTGTCACACTGAGCTGAACGACCATGCTCAACTACGGTTATCTGGAATGAAGCAAACTTTTGAGAGGAGCCTTAATAAAACATGCGATGAGTAACTCGATCTTCTTTTAGCTCCGGAATCCCAGAGTAACTCCAGCGATGTTAGTGGGGCTGTGCTGCCTATACCAGAACGCACCTACAAGAGTATTTTGTCTCATCGTTGTATAAACATTACAAGAGAATTTATAATTGCTTTCTGCCACTCACAGAGCCAATGGGTATGGAACTGGATTGTTCATACTTTAAAAGTATGACATCAGGTGCACGACATGGGCTTTGTGTGGTTGCCCTTTAGGCTGGAAGCTGGGAGCTCGGAGAACTTAAATCCTCTGCTCTCCTAGAAGAACGTGAGGCGCTGATCCCAAGCGGTGGTAAAAGGCCCACCCAGACCATGGAGGAAGGTTGCCTCTCCCTGACTGATGGTGTGTTGCCGTGCCGGCTCTCACTAGAGTTGATTGTAATTTGGGTCCGCGCCCGCAGGCGATTATGCTGATGAAGATATTCAAACCCATTAGAGTTTCTTAAGATCACATGTGTCATCCTCTGTCAGAGTGAGTGGAATAAAAAGTAATCACGAAGGCACTAGTCAGTGGCTTCAGCAAAGCCAAGAAACACTCACCATGTTTGGTCCAAGAACACGTTTATATCTTAATATTAAAGCACGATGCTAATTCCATTAAATGAACTAACTTAAATTAAATTTTCTTCTTTTTGCAGAGCCCTTTACATTTGGTGGGGACACAGCAACCCATGGCACCATTCCGGATCCAGTATAAATGTCGGGAATGAAAGCTGCCCAGCAGTAACTTCCCTTCCTTTGCCAGCCACCCTTGGATGGATGGACCACTGAGCTGCGTCCCTGTCCCACATCTTCAGATAGGTTCTCTGCCTTAACAGTTCTTAATTTCAACTTCAAATGCCGTTTATACTCTGGGTTGTGGTGTGCCATACCAGTATAGCCGTATCTGTGCTCCTCACCGGATTGCCTACCTCCTAGCATTTAAAAAACAAGCTCTCCTGCCAAATTCATAATTTGCGTGCCAATTATTCACAGGCTTCGCAAAGCTGATATACTAAACTCGACAACCAGACATTCTGGACAAAAAGGTGCTGTGTTTGGAAATCCTGCATGGAAGACATGTTAGGACCAGAGGAAAAGCAGGTCCCTTGGGCCAGGTCACCGTTCCCTGCAGGTCTCTTTGAACCAAGGCTAAAGTGGTGCCTTATGGAGACTCCATAGAGCACAGGACAGTGCTGAGCGGAGACCTCCGGATCAGGTCTGCAGCCAGGATAAACTCGCATCACTTATGTATCGCTGCCTGTGTCGCGAGATGAAGCTCTGGCCTGCTCTGCCTACAATCGGTGCCAACTTTTCGCAAATCAAATGCATTTATAACGGAAAAATTGCAAGGGTAGGAAACGCTGGGGTCCTGTTCTGCTGGAGCACCTAAAATTTCTATGGAGCTCTGTTTGCTCTACAGGATTCAGAACCGGGCCTTGCATGAATACGCCATGAAAGTTTGATTGTGATGTTTGGCTTCTAATGAAACGTGATTGCAAGGAAAGCTATTGCTGTTCATTAGGCTGGTTGTCTGATATATAGAACGCTTCTGCTTTCCCTTTAATGTGCCTTACTTACAGAACAAATTGCACAAACCTAAAAGTATTTAATCCTATAAAGAATACCTAGTAAAAGTTGTTCAAAGAAGCTGTCAAGTAAGTTCAGACACCGACATTTTAACTGCTGTCAGATTTCATATACTGGCATGTATTTTTAGTCTTTTCAGTAATGATTATTCATCATTTTAGAGGTATTGGCAGAAAAACTCAAATGGACTTTTAACAGCAGTAAAAACTATGGGAATAACATCCGTAGGAAAATAACACATTGTAGAAGTCATTAAATGGTTCGCGTACCTCAATTCCAGATAAAACAATTTAACAAGCTTTTATGATTTATATGTCTGGAAAACGATTCGTCCAACTTCTAATTTAGCTCGTAACGGTTACCTCCGCAAGAGTTGCACTCTTAACCGGGCTTTCGGAATCTCTTCCATAACTGAAAACTATTCCCTTGGTTTATGTATATGGTCATTACCAAAAAGTGCATATTTTAATTATCGAATTTGGAAATATCCACTGTATCTGTTCAGGTATCTTGTAGCTTTGCAAAGATTTCCCAATGTACATTTATGTTTATTTTTCTGTTTAATTAACTCTGGGTTTGGGGTGGGGTTTTTTTTGGTCAGGGTTTTTTTTTTCCCAAGCTCAAAAAATGGAAAATTCTGTAATGGCAAACTTGACTTTCAACTGAAAAGGTCCCTAAAGGAAAGCATACCCCGCAGGTCAGCGTCAGTTTGGGTAGAATGAATAAAAGGCAGCTGAAGCCAACTCAAAGTGAGTATTCAGTAACACACCACTGCCCGTGGTTTCTGAGCTGTTGTAAAGACGAGCACAATTCTGGTCCAGTTTCTGCACATTGCTGGGTTTTCCAGACTTGGTGTGACCTTGTGAGGTGAGAACTACGTTCTGCCTCCTTCCACACGCTGCAAGAACAGCCTGTGGACTGCGTTAGGGTATGGGATAAAAACCACATTCCCCCCCCGGCCCCGGAAAGAGAGAAGCAGCGGAGCCAAAGCAGGTTGGGGGCCAGCAATGCCCTGCCCAACACCTCCCAGGGCTGGCCCTGCCCAGGGGTGACAGCCACCACCTTTTGGGCTGAGGGGGGACGCTGCCTGGGGGCACGGGACACCCCATGGGATGAGGGAAGGAGCAGCTTGCACAGGGCTTCTTATGGGATGCTGAGGGGAGGAACCAACGGTGGGGAAAGGGAAGGGTCAAGGTGGGTTGGGGAGGAACAAACGTGGAAAAAAAAAAGAGGGATAAGGGGAGAAAAGAGGTTAGTTGCACATAAATAGGCTGCTGACTGGTGTGCTTGTGCCTCATCCGTGCAGTCTGCCCTGTCTGCTTCCCACTCTCCATTTTCAGATCTTTTCCTGGGTGAGGGGATGGCAGCTCCCTGCCCTCGCCATACTTTCCTAGGCAGGAAAAAAACAGGGGAGGTGGATTAGTAGAGCAATGTGGTGGTCAAGTGATAGAGCTAAACGGGGTCTTCTCCCTGGAAATATTCAGAAGCTTCTGGGGGAGGGAAAGACAGCACTTTCCCACTGGGACAGGGTTAAATAGGTATTAAAAGTTCAACACAATACCCTGCTCAGGAGTGAATTAACAGTATCTAAACCGTTCTTCTTCAAGTGTCCGTCCCGTCTGCTTTTAAATAGGGCAGTGCTGAATTTCTGTGGGGCATTTGTCCTATTACCAGACTTTCCCTACTGTCAGAAAGCTTTTCCACAGATCAGTAGGAGGAGTCAGAATGAAGTTTTTCTTCATACTGCCACCACAAGGGTAGAACCATTCCGTGATTCTGCGTGATTCTGGGATTCCGGGCATCTCCTCTCTCTCAGCAGGAGATTCTACCTTACCTATGAAGTAGGGATGTTAAAGGTAAACGCAGTGGGGCATCCCTCAAAAACCGTCTTGGAAAATGCAATTGTCCCTGCTCCAGACACGCCATAGGCCACATCTATCTGAGCAAACCCCACGGTTTGGGCTGGCCGGGACTATGTTGGTATTCATTTATATTGGCCTAAGTAAGTCCCGTGTCTAAGCCAGTGAAACAAATGGTAGGAGTCCTCTTAACCAGAGAGAAGAAATCCAGAGTTACGAGAAATGAGCAATAAAACTCTTTTGTATGAAATTTCCTTTAATAATTTTGGGATTTTACTGTATATTAAATAAGAGTTTCAGGGGGGAAAAAAAGAAACCAAACCAAACATGGAAACTATCACATTGCAGCCAAACCTTTTTTGATACTTTTCAGGAAAGTATAAACATTTTCCCTGAAATCCTATTTCATGTGGAAATATAATATTGGACAGAAAACTCATCAAAATCTTTTGAGTTAAAATTGACCTGCTGCAAGCGAAATCTTCTCCAGTCAGCAGGGTGGAAAGATAACCCGTGGTATCAGCAGCCACCTCCGAGAATAATCGCAACTTCTTTTATGTCTTCCCTCTAATGAGCCTCACTGAAGGCCCCTCTCATGGGCACTTGGCAGCCGAGTATTTCAAGTGCTCTCTTTCTTTACACTAGGAACGGTATTCCCTTATCTTTTCTGTGCCACTGATTGTCACAGAAACCAGAAGTTTAGGCTTAGCACGTATACCTCCTGAAAACAGATATCTGGGGACTACAAGATATGGCTCGAGCCACTGAAGGGTAAGCTAAAAATAATTACTTCCTTTTGAAAACAAAAAAAAACCCAATTCTAAGGCCCAAGCTCTGTGCTGAGCTTAAGCACTGTGCCAAGCAAAACCCAACTTAAGCTGTGTTTCGCTTTAAGCAAACACTTAAAATGGATTTGCAGAATAAGAATGGCTTTCAATTTAAGCACAGGCTTAAGTGCTTTGCTGAACCAGGGTCCAAATGCCCGGGTTGTTAACCCATTGCTTACACTTAGTCTTGGCATCTGTGTGGTAATTTTAATGATATACAAGGGTTAGTGGCAATCCTGAAGTAGCTTTGCTCATTTGAGGTGAAGCTGGCAAACGGTAAGGGCTTTTAGGAAAAATATATATTTTTTTTTTAAACGGTCACATTTATGGCGTAAACCAGTAGGCTTCCTTGGCAGCAAGCAGCTTTCCCAGTTATTTGGTACATTCCGAACGTGCGGCTCATCACGTGGAAGAAGATTTCCTCTCCACCGGTATGCAGCGGAAGGGGAATTAGACACAAGAAAGGCATTCAAAAAGAGAGCAAGCGTTTAATTGGAAGAACCAAGGAGAAGCTTTCCTCGTGTAGCCATTCTGAATGACACTGGACATGCGACTGATTGGCACAGCGTTATTTATTTTTTTCACTTTGATCATAAAATTACTAGGAAAGGCTTAATGGAGTTATAAATATCTTGTTTCCATGAGAGTCCTGGGAAGATAATTATAGCACTGAAGTCTTTACAAAGCTAGAGCATTTATAAAATGATATTATCTGAGGACTCCAATGGATAACGCGGGGAATTCTGCACTCTATTCCCAGCTCTCCTGTTGACTCACTGTGCTTTTCAGGCAAATCACTCCATCCCTCAGTGGCTCAGTTTCCTCATCTGTACATTGGGGTAATAATGATAATTAACCACTGCTGCAAAGTCCATACGGATTAAAAGTTGTAAGTGTTGCTCATACTCATCAGAGCACTCAAGCCTGCTTACTGGGAGTAATGGCTGTCCGTAAGACTTCGGATAAGCTATCTGCTTTCCTGAACTGGAACTGTCATATTTGCGTTACTGGTAAATTACTTTACTTGTAGAGTTACAGTCAAAATAGTCAGAAGAAATATTTTAAATCTCTTGGTTCACGCTTTTTAAGATGCTGATGAAACAGCTGTACCCCGGACTCTTTGGAAATATTTTGTTTTTAATGCAAAGCTTGGAATTTAAAGACTGTGGACAAAGTTTCTTGTTGAGCAAAAATACAATGTCCTTTCATAAAGCCAACCACTCCAGGGGAGCGTTACCTAGAAAGTTGTCTGGCAGCTACCTGTGAGATAGAAACCACAGCTCTACTCGTGTACTGCTTTTACTGCGTTAGAAATTTGGAACGTCACCCTTCCCAAGTACCTTGCAGAGTGCTGGAGTAACAAGCATTAAAAGTGCTTAATGTAGTAGCCTGGTGCAACCATCACTGCTAAATTTTTGCAGCTTTGAAAAAGACAAATGAGGAAGGAGTTACAGCAAATGAGCAATAGCTGGGCTCGAGCTCCGGCGGGATACTATGCCTGAAGGATTTTGGATAGGAAAACGAGAACTTCTGTGCTGGAGTGGAGATACTGCATCTCCCTTTGATAGCACTGTAACTGCCCTGGGTGTGATTCCAAAATGCTGATGAATTTGGGAGAGATCAGAGCTGAATCAGAAAGCTGATGAAGATGTGGCTAAGCCTGCCGAGCCCTGGAATCACTCTGGTTAACTTGAGGAAGGGAATGCTCAGAAGTGACTGGAGTACAAGCTGAGGATACCAAAGTTCGATAACGGATGGGTCTTTGGAGCTCACTGTGCCTTTTTGCAGCAGACTGAAGGGAAAACAAGGAGATTCACACCTGAAATGAGACAAAAAATGCAGATCAGGAAATGGAATTGTTTCACCAAGGACTGCAATTACGTTTCTGTATTAATAGTGCTGACAACAAAATTGCACATTTTCCCGAAACGGAAGCTTTTGGTCTGGTGTATGTGTGTGCATTCCTGGGGTGGAGAGAAGAGGGAAAGGCAACCTGGTTCCTTTTCAGGAACCTGCAAAACATATATCAGAATAGGCTGAAGACCTAAATTCTCCATACAGGCATTCCACTTCCATAAAGCAACTTCTGGGTAGTATACAGAGGCAGAAAACATCTTTTTCTGAGGGTGTAATACCCCGCACAAGGCAGGTAATCACAGCTGACCAGAGAAGCCTAAAGCTAAGGAGGATCATGTTCTTTTCAAAGTGTAATTAGGGAACGGCAAGATTTGGCATTCACTTTTTCCTGGGTCCTTGCTCAGAGACAATTACCAGTGATTTCTGCGGACACCTGACCCAAATAAGAGCCAAGCGAGGCTCTGTGGAGGCAGTTCTTCAGCACTGCATTTCCAGACTCCTCTAGCGGTGGTGTCTTGCCCTGGTGAAGTGTCCTCTGAGCTGAAGATAGGGCTCCGTCACTCTTTCTCATGTCAGAGGCCTCAATCGTAGCTAGGCTTGATTCTTTCAATGAAACACAAAAGTTTTGGTGGGTCCGTAGCGTTGGGCTTTGTTACCGCTGACGCAGATCCAGAGGCAATTTCAAGGCGCTGGCCTTTATTCTGAAAACTGTCATTGCTCAGAAAAGCAGTAAGCGTGTCCGTCTGTTGGCTTGATACCAAAAGAAAATCAAGTGCTTTCCAGTATCGTGACATGGCTGACTGTGTGGTTCCCGGGCTAAAATGAATAGATGAGCAGTGCAAGATACTCAAAGAGCTCTACTCTTTAAATAATTCATCACAGCTCAAGATACTGCCTTTGACGCTCTAATTCTGTCCAAAGCTTGGTATTAGCATTTACTATTTTAAGCTTGTTTATAGAACTGGAATAATACACAGATAAAAAAGGATGATTATAAGAGTGTTTTCAGGCCTTAAACCTGAGGTTTGAAGTTTCTTTTTCTGAAAAAATAAACCAAAGAATTATTTTACTGTCTGAAAACCTGGCAACTGGTCTTTGCTTACCATGCGCTGAAATGAAGCCCCGCTTTGTTAAAAGCCAGTCTCACCACAATGATCTGGTTGTTCTTTAAAGTAATAAAAAGACCCGAATCAGCAGGAGACGGTTATATTGTGTCCTTTGGGGATTAAACAACATAATCGACCTTGCTAAATTCTTCTTACAGCCTCTGACCTTGCAATGTGGTTCAGAGGTCTTGCAGACGTGCCGTTTGCACTTCTAGGCGTAATGGGTGTGTAGGAACAAATTGGGTAATGAGTCCTCTACGTACCCACGAGCCAGGACAAATCCACGTGACGGAACATAGAAAAAGCTGCAATCACTAAAGCATCTGCCCTGATCTACCCACACCTGCCAGCACTGATCCGCACGTGACAAAATACATTTATCCCTCCGCACAGCGCCATGCCGGCGTTGGCATCTTTGTACAGGGGTCGAAGGTGGAAGCTGGGCAAAGGGTGGGAGCCGGGACTGTCCCACCTTCCGGGCTCCGAGCACCTCACAGGCTGGGAGCATGCTGTGCCGCTGGGTGTCTGGGTGGGCTGGTTGTCCGAACGGGACGTCTCTAGCACAGGCTCTTCCTGCGAACAGATTTATATAATGAGTTCACAGCACAGGAGGCTTCTTCCAGAGGTGGCATTGGAGCAGCTCAAGGGCAGAGTCTAGACCAGAGGCCCTGTTTCTTCTCTTCTTTTCCATTTAACTTCTCTTTACTGTTGCCATCCTCCCTGAGAACTTCACTAGTGCCCTTTTTCCCCCCTTCCCAACTCAGCTCTAAGCTCAGCTTACTCTTTCCTTCAGGATTTTCAGATATCCAGGCTGACAAATATCTGAAAAGCTTAAAATTGGAATGCTTCAGTAGGACTTAATGCCTAGATGGACTGTCTGTCCCTTTTGGGTCTCTGTCACACATCTTAGAGAGCGTGAGGAAGGGGTAGAGTCTTCTCTCTGGCTGATGTGGAAGGAGGACGCTCTTCAGAGGTTGCTTTGCCACAGTGACTCAGTGCCGTGGAAGCTACGAGTGCCCAAGAATATGTGTGTCACGAACACCATTTCCATTTTGCCATCTCCAGTGTTCACCTTGCACAAGGGCTGGCAGCGCGTAGGCACTGGCACCATCTAGGGGCCAACTGCCAATCATTGATGTATTTCTAGAAGATCGGTGTCATAATATATAAAAATAATAATATATGTAAGCATGTACTAAGATAATGTGCCTAAACCAGACATATCCTAATAGCAGTGTTGAAAAAGGCAGTGTGTGTAAGTCTTTACTGCTGTGCACGATTCAGGCCCAAAAAGACAGTCTCAGTTCTTACTTACCTGCTTGAGCTGCTTATTTTCTATTAACTGAATGTGTATGTGGTGCCATGTGCTAATTAATAACTCGTCATTCCCACTCCTCTGCTTCCAGTGATATTCCGTTTATGCCTTCAACAGTCACCTAAAAGTGTCAGAATAATGAATGAAGGCTTCAGAAAGAAAAGAGAAAAACACAAAAAGCCTTAAGACTATGGATCACCCTTTAAGAGAATGAAACACATGAATAATTTTTTAAGATCTCTCAATATAAACACAACTCCTTATTCTGACATTTTTGAAAACCTTTCTGTGTCAATCTCTGTAATTATGGATAAAGATTAATGAAAGGCAAAGAAATCTAGCACAGTCGACTTCTCCATCAAACCCATCTAGCACTACTTCTCAACAATTAATAAACAATAATTACCACACTATTCCTTTTATAGGAGTAAATTGTGTCTTGCTGTTGATTACACTCTGCGGCTTTCCAATTAGTACATGTAAAAATAGTATTTGTAGTGCCTTTGTTTTCTTAGTTGTTTACATTCTGAAGCAGATTAAATAATATATTCAGAAGCTCCGTCTGTATTTAGGTACCTAAATAAACATCTTGATTTTTCAGAGCACCTACAACTCTCAGAGTTGCACAGTGCTTCTGAAAATCAGGCCATTTATTTAGGTGTCTATATTTAGGTACACGAGTTTGAAGCGTTTAGCTTGAGGTCACATAGCTATGGCTCATTGCATTTTTTTTTTTTTTTATTTCCATTTGGGTCACAATGGGCAAGTCACTTCTAATAGTTCTCATCACAAATCTAGGAAATAGCAGGAGAGGTGGTGAGAATTATTTAACTAAATAACCTCACGATGCTTAGCACTTCCTCAAATACATGAAGCTTCCCTCCCGGAGAATTTCATTCTAAAAAAAATAGATAGAAATCAGTGCATCAGAAAGGTACGATAGTATGTTTAGAGACTGAACTTACGTTCTGGTTAAACTCTGCTCATTTCCTGGGTTTTATTTGTCTGGCATCTTTGTCATTCCCTCTATAAGCTTACGATCATTTTGACAAGCCAGAAGTTTTAGCTTCCCGTATTTTGATTGGGTAAATGCTAGAAACCAAGTGCTTCTACTTGTTAACACATGGCAGCAAACTGCAGTTTATTCCTGAGGAATTTGAGCTGACATTATCAATCATGCTGTTGAATTGTGACTGTACCTCCGAGACTGCTTTTGAATTTGCACAGTAGCTTGCACAGGCCTTGACCTTAGTGATCCGGTTATGAAATAAACAGTCTAAGACTCTGCAGAAAGATCACTGGGAAAAGGACATCAAGAGGAAAAGGCAATCTTTTACGGAAACAAGGAAATCAGTTTCCTTAACATCCTACACCTGCGCTTTGTCATCCCTCTGCTTCACAAGGTGAGATGCTTGCAGCTTTGGTAGCAGGTATACACACCGTCAGCGGTTCACACAGTGCTGCCTTCATTTTGGACAGAGATGATGTCTGAGAAGAAACAGGCAGCCCATAGGTGAAAAGGATAATCTTAAATACCTTAACTATATTTCAACGGAATGAAAACCTCCTCATCTTTCAGCATCCTCTTTCAAATGGGAGAATTTAAATCTGGCCATAATATTTCAGATTGGAGAGCACTGAGATCCTACTTTAAGGATGGCATTTGTTACAGAACAAAAAGGCGCTTTTTTTATTTTGCTTTCTTGAAATGGAGATGGTTTTAAAAGTCAATGAAACACATTTTTTCCCCTTGATCTATCATGCATCTAGGCTAAAAAAACATGTCTTGGTTAAAAATATTCCTTAACCAGAAATTGGGGCATGGCATTTTTGTTGTCTTCAAAACTGAGGGTTAGCTGCAAGATAATAAAGCTCTATTTCGTGTTAGATGCGGAATTTTTGCAACGTCAAATCAAAAAGACTTTTTTTCAGGCAACTCTAACTCTCAGAAGTGGATGGAAAATGTGAAGACTCTTTGTTCCTCTTCTCATTGCTTTAAAAGACTCAAATCTCCTGTCTGACCTTCGTCTGAGCCTGAAGATGCTCGGAAACAACACGGCTATAGTGGAGAGAGGGTTTAGGGAGCAACACAGCCAAATGCAGGGGCTGTCCCACTGCAAGGCTGGGAGTTCAGGGCTTCCCAGGGCACTGCCACAGGTTCTCCCCATTTGCCTGACTCCCACTTACTGGATTTGGAGAGAGCCGACATCCCTGGGCACAGCGGAGGCTTGTACTTCTCCAAATCCCCAGAGAAGGAAACGGCCCATCTCCGTGATCAACCTGCTCATGGAGTATCATGTGGAAGGGTATTACAGGCACTGAAATATTACAGCAAGTGAAGGATGCTCTCCTTTCCGCAGCAACTTTTCATTGGTGCAATTATTAATTAGTCTTCTTGCACCCAGAACCGTGCAAAATGCTCTGTAGGTAAATGAAAAAAAAAAAAAAAAAAAGAGAGCCTTTGCTTTACACTTTTTTCTTTAAACATGTGCAATATGTTGTATCTAGGCAGCTTTGCAATTGCTACACACAGCCAGGATGGAACTGGAGAGGTGTGGAGGCAATGTTGTCTCACTGTACTGAGTGACTGGGCGATAAAATAGCAGATGAAATTCAGCGGTGATAAGTGCAAAGTAATGTACATGGGAAAAAATAACCCTGACTATACATACACAGACACTGGTTTGAGCTATCGCTGTTGCTGCAGGAGATCCGGAGGCTGAAGTGGAAAGCTCTCTGAAAATGTTAGTGTGGGGCTAGGAAGTGGTCAAAAAGGGGAAATGAATGTTAAGAATTAGTAGCTCCCCCCTTAGAAGACAAGGAGTCACAGGACTCTATCGCTCCTGTGCTGAGAGTTCTTCTGAAGGCCTCGGCCATACAGCTCTTGCCTATTCCAGATCCAGCAAAATCGATTAGTCATTTTAGTAGATTCAGAGTTTTAGAGAAAGTAGCATTTTCTAGTAAAATTAGACAGGATAGGGAGGGCGGTGATAAAGTTTCACACTGGAAATAGAGAAAACCACATCAGCTTGAAAGAGGGATATCTGAAGGAAAATCCAATTAAAGTCTGGAAAATAACGATGGTGAGATTAAAAAAAAAAAAAATTTACTGCCTCTATAACAAAAGAACACTTAATAAAACAGTCAGGAAGAAGACTTGAAATTGTGTTTACACAGTGAAGAATTATCATGGCACGGCACATTGTGGAAAGCAAAACCACAAATGGGTTCAAAAAGAGTTAAGGCAAACTCATAGAGAACAGGACCGCTGGTAGCTCCTAAGCAGAATAGCTGGGATACAGCCCTGAGTTCCAGAAGTCGCCACCTCTCTAGCTGCTGGAAAATTGTAAGGTAAATAGGAGAAGAATACATGGTCTATTTTTACACTGTTTTACTAAGCATCCAGTCGTGGCTGTTGGAGACAAGATACAGAGCTAGATGGGTCCAACTGTGGTTTTATATTCTAAAAAAGTAACAGAAACAATCAAGGGTATGCTAATGCTGATAGAGTCAACATTAATTTCACTTGCTTTATCCGCTCTAATCTCCCGACTCAGCCATTTGTAAGAAATCATAATCCATATCTGGCCAAAGAATTTGGGATTATCCCAGCGAGCAGAAACGTAAAAGCAGCAAGGTTCATTTCTTAAGAATCTACAGATTTTGAGCCCATTACTTACTCATTTCTTTTGAAAAGAGAAAACTTTGTCACCATAGCTCCTACGGAGGCTGGAGGAGTGAGTCAGTGTTTGTATTTTGATGATGAGAAATCGACATAACACAGGGGGGGCAAAATCTTTTGGTGACAGTACTTTATTTATGTTGAAATTCACCGTGGTTGCTTCAGTACATTGGAGAGGCCACTTTTGCTTACAGATTAAATCTGGAGATAAGAAGCAGGTGCAGACTGAGGATAATGAGCAGCTCAGGATCTCAGGATTTGGATGAGATGGGCTAAGCCTGTGCTCTGAGATACCGGTAACAAAACTCCCACTCAGTTCTACGGGAGCGGGACTACAGCGCTGCTTGCAAATCTTGCAAGTAGCAGCTGTTTTATCACCTCCCTTGGTATCCTTTCCAGAATTTCAGCTTCCTACAGATTTTGGCACTCTACAGCTACTTGGGTTGTGGGAAGGTGCCCACAGCATTCAGGAAGCACAGGGTGCCTACTCTGGCTGTGTGGCCTGAATAGCACTGGGGACTAAGTGGGTAAACGGTACGACTCCAAGAAAGACGTTCTCTCTGCTGCTCTTATTTTTGTAGCACCATTTTTCCATGTCTAAGTAATATATTATTTTGTGGTCTTCCCTAATAGCAATCTTTAATGCTTACAACAAGGGGTATTAAAAACCCTGCAACTGTTGCCATTCTCATTATTATCAAATTTGAAGAACATTTTTACGGCAACCATTGTAATTTGGGTTTTTTTTTCCCCTTCATCTCAGCAATAATGTCTGGATGCATGTAAAAGCCAAACTACTGACTTAGGCATTCCTCATTTTTCCTGAACATGGATTTATCTTGCTTTCATAACTGTATAGATTCCCATTTTACTACAAGGAAAGCATATGCCAGGGCAACTTCATGAGAATGAAAATATTCTTCTCAATATGAAAATATGAAAAATAATAAAACTTGAGACTGGCTACTGTGAACAAGACACAGTTAGGAGGTACGGGGATAAGAAGACACAAGGAAATTGTATAACAAAATGTGGGACAAAAAAAGCACAGTGGATGCTCTTCCTACTCAGACTATTAAAATAAGACAACATGCAAAAGGAACGCCATGCAAGTGGAGACAAAGGAAGATATCCCACCAGGTTTAATTCTTAAAACAAAACCCAAACCAAGCAGCGTATCATTTGATTTAAAACCTGATTAGTTTATACTGTGACATCTTTTGTTCCATAGCTTGCTTTCTCTTCTGCATACTGACTAAAGCAATAAGATCATGGTCAGGGATTTGTATTTTAGGCACAAGGATAAAATAACAAGAAATAATAATTACTACTATCCGTTACCTATTATATTAAAAAGGCAGAACCAAAGAAGAAAGCCTGGAAGCTGTCTAACCCAGATATGCATCAAGGCATAAAGTCAGTCCTTAGTTAATGGGACCAGGAAGAAACTCTTCTGTTACAAATACAGCAATCTGCAATGCATTGCTCATAGGTATTCGCAGAGGTGAGGTGGGATACGGTATTGATCTCATTCATTACAACAGGTTTGTCTGCTGTTATTGGAACGTGCTGCTATAAATGGCATACATCTCTTTATATATTTTTATCTAATGGAGAATTATTCCTTCCATGGACTTTTTATAGGGTACTTAATAATTATATAGGAGTCTTCTAGTTCTCCGTTATATTCTATATATTTTCAAAGTCATCTTTGCAGAAACCTATTAACATTTCTGTATCCCGCTATTGATTAAATCCCTCTGTATTACATTCCAAAGCGAAGAGACCACAGAAAATCAGCATTAGCCTCTGACGCTTAGTAGTCTCAGATGTACAGCTGGAAGAGAGAAAATAGCCCTTCCTTTAATAAAGCATGCCTTGGGGGCATCTGAATGCTTTCTCTTCTTTTTAAAATCATGACTGCTTTTTTTTTTTTTTTTTTTTAAATCATGACCATGGCCTTTTTCCACTGTAACCCTGACGTTCCTTAAGAGTCCTAGAAATGCACCTTCTGTAATGGGGAGATACGCCTTATTCACCTGTTAGTCTGAAGAAGAGATGAATGTCAACTGGATCCCTCCCAGATGGAGCTCATTTCAAGTGCCAGTTTGCTTATCGGTGGTCAGAAGTGGGAATGGTGGTTGGGAGCTCCATCCCCCAGAGGGAATTAAAGCCCCTACAAAATCACCATGGTGGGGTATTAGGAGGTTTGTCACTAAAACCACGTCGAGGTGTGCTGGCACTGTGTGGACTCCATCCCACCTCTTCTCTCTGCATCCCACCCCACCTCTCTCCGTCCCTTTCCACCTCTCTGCTACTCCATCCCACCCTTCCTCACTCCCATCTGATCCCACCCTACCTTCCCTACCCGATCCTGCCCTACGTCTCCCCATTCCGTCCCACCTCACCCCATCCTGCCCTACGTCTCCCCACCCC